>VZQC01000498.1:870943-957320 GCA_009823505.1 Rhizomys pruinosus
GTCTGGACTCCTAACTGATCAACATGCCTGTGCATACAAGCTTCTCCAACTGGACTATGGGAACCTTGGGTTGTTCAAAATTTGGACATAGATACTTGCAAAATGCACCAATTACCTAATTGTATGACATACTGAGTAACATCAATGTTATCTGCAAACAATTGTGTCATTATATTATAGAATCCCTTGTCACATGTAAGGGGTGTATACATCATGGAATGGAGAATGGAAAAGAGTTCTGAGCAGGGGGGGATGCGATAAGAAAGCCAGGGAAACTGCTCTGCTCTCTGTAAAAACAAAACAAAAACAAAAACAAAAATAACTAAAGTTTGTCTTTGTTATGAAATTGTGGATGTCCAAGGATAAATCATACATATTCAAAAATGCTTAATAGTGGTAAACATATAGCTCACTTCAGAAGAAGAATTAGGTTTACATAAAGGAGAATAGAATAGAAAAAAACACCCCAAGGAAAAGTATATGAAGAATAAGATCAGAATATTGGTAACATGCATGATGAAAGCACCCCTTAGCAGGGAGCATTTAGATGCATATAACACCATGCACTGTAGCAAGCACTATGAATATAAACATAAATATGGTGGAGCTTTTGCCTTTAGGATAAATGAATGGAAAATAAATACACCTGATTATATTAGTCTGGTTTCTATTATTATAACAAAATACCTGAAGTTAAGTGTGTTGTAATAAAATAAAATATTAAAAAAATGATAATAATAAAAAACAACAAAAGAAAAAAAAACAAAAAAAATAGATAACTTTTCAATCTAAAGTACTTTTAAGGGGCTGGAGAGATGGTTTACTGGTTAATTGAGCTTGCTGCTAGATCATAAGTGCCAGAGTTCAGACCCCAGTACTAATGTAGGGGGTTTATAAGCTCCTGTAACTCCAGCTCCAAGGGATCTGATGCCCACAGAAGGCATATACTCACACAGACACTCACACAGATATGTGCATACATACATACAGATAAAATAAAATACATCTTTAAAAATATTGTAAAGTACTTTTAAATTTATAAGCATCGTAGGCTACAAAATATAAATTGTTTAATGCCAGAAGATTAACAATATCTATTTAAGGGTCTGGAGAGATGGCTCAGCAGTTAAGAACACACTGGCTACTCTTGCAGAGGACCAAGGTTCAGTTGCTAGCACCTGCATGGTAGCTAACAATTGTTCACTACTCCAAATATAGGGGAATCTATCTGACCTTCGTGGGCATATCACGACATGGGTGGTGCACTTAAATGCATGCAGGCAATATACACATATACATAAAATATAAATAATAAAAATATATTAAAGAAGCTGGGCATGGTGGTACATGCCTATAATCACACTTGGGAGGCAGAGGCAGGTGGATCTCTGTGAGTTCAAGGCCAGCCTGTTCTATATAGTGAGTTCTAAGACAGCTGTGCCTACAGGGAGACCCTGTCTCAAAAAGACAAAAATACACACACACACACATACACACACACACACACACACACACACACACACACGAGAATTATTTTAAAAGATATATATTTAAAATATTCTTCCAGTAAAAGTATGTTTAGCATATTCTGGGTAGAAAAAAAGTGACATTATGAAATTCATATGAAAAGCAACACAGTCGAAGAGCAGTTAGTTATAAAATGAAAAATGATCATTAAAAAAATAACTGAGCTCTTTCATCACCCCCCTTCTCCAAACAGTTGTTATCTTCCAGTAACAGATGAGCATGCTTTTTTGTTGCTGAGTTTTGAACAGCTACAAGACAGCAAGCACAGGGATCTAGGGACAGACCCTGAGATGATTTTGTGCTCATTCATTCCTTTCCCTCCTCTGCAAATGCTCTGCAAAACAAGAAAGACACAGAAGGGGCCAGAGAGATGGCTCAGCGGTTAAGAGCACTGAAGGCTCCTGCAGAAGACCTGAGTTCAAATCCCAGTACCCACATGGCTGCTAACAACCATCTGTAACTCCAGTTTCAGGGAATTTCAACTCCCTCTTCTGTCCTCCACAGACATTGCATGACACAGGCGCACAACACACCCACACCCACACACACACCCACACACACACACACACACACACACACACACACACGCATAAAAAATAAAAATAAGTAAATAAATAAAAACTAAAAAAGAAAGATATGGGAAAAGGGAGAGGTCAGATAAATGACATCCAGAAAAGTTCATCTGCTTTTGAGGAAGTCAAATCCTTTCAGAACAAGAAACAGGGGCAGCAAGCAGAAGGAGGCCACCAAGGAGGCTTTGGAATCTGTAACTTTGGAATGTGGTGGGGAGAAAGCAAGGAGAGCAAACCTTTAAGGAGAAGCGTTCTCCAAGCTCCCAGTACCTGTTCATAGTAGTGGATGTTCTCCTCTGCTGTGTCGGTGAAGGCGGACCTGAGGTCGTTCTGCATGTTCTGTCTCCATCTCTCCCAGTCTGCTTTCAGGGCATTATTAGCGCACTCCACTTTATCTTCCAGTTTCCCGATTTCTTCTGTAAGCTAAAGTAGGTCACAAAGAAAGATACTCTAAGCTATGTAGTCTTATCATGAGGGGAATCCACTGAATTTATGTAGATTGACCATGATGTTAAACAGCTTAAGAATAACTCCTTTATGTGTCAATCGTAGTCATGGACTATGCATACTGGTTAATAGTAGAAACTGCACTGTATTCAGGCAGGGCTTCAGATGGTTGGCCACAGTGGCATGGGAGCTTGGACAGGTCTCTCAGTCTTTACAATTCAGTTTCACCATTTACAAAACCAAGGGAATTGCAGCATGTATCTGAAAAATATTGTACTAATATCCTCATGATTATCAACTTTTATGGTGATAATAATTATTTATAAAAGATAGAGCTTTAGCAAGGACTGGTAGAGCAGCCTTTACTCCTGGCACCAGGGAAGTAGATGCAGGTGGATATTTATGAGTTTGAGGCTAACGTGGTCTACATAGCAGGTTCTATATAGTGAGTGAGTTCCAGGTCAGCCAGTGCTACAAAGTGAGATCCTATCTATAAAAATGAAGATTTGGCTTTATTCATTTTAGCTTCCCTGTCCTGAGTCCCAGTTTGGGTCTGTTTGTTTTTCTTTTCTTTTTGAGATAGGGTTTCCCTGTAGCCCCAGCTGACACGGAACTCCTGATACAGAGCAGGCCCAGGTTGCCTTTGATCTCACAGAGATCCATATGCCTTTGCCTCCCCAGTGCTGGGATTAAAGACATGCATCATCATGCCTAGCTATCCTGACAGAGGAGAACAAAAGCACAGAACCTGGGATGGAGGAGTGACAGTTGGTTCTAGAACAAGACGGATGGAGTGCTGGAGTGGTGAGGAAAATGCAGGGAAGTCCTGGGAGACAGGGTCAGAGAAGCAAACAGATCTCAGCCACATGGGCCATGGAAAGGCTCAGGATTTTACGGAGTAAGAGTTAAGGCTGTGCATTGCGGGGAAAAATGAGCCTATCTCCCTCATGTTTTAGAGGGATACTATACTTGGGCACCGTTTTGCAGTTGGGTAGATCTATAAGAGAGCATCCTTTAAGAAACAGTCCTTGGTTCAAAGATACTGTAATGTGAAAACATCTTAGAGTGAATAAACTATATTTTTGATGCTTGAATTAACTTTTTTCTTAATATGAAATTTTCTCTGCTCTTAATTAATTGTAATTATGTTACTTTAGTTCCCTAGGAACATTTGCTTATAAACACACACACACACACACACACACACACACACACACACATATAATCCTGTATTACTGATAGGAGATTTACTTTAATGGAAAGGTTCATGGTTTGTTATGTTTTCTTGTTCATGTTAGGATGAATGATCTCAAGGAGGTCATTAATTAATATAGAGTATATATATTCTTTTGGGTAATTATTTGACTAATTCTTAGCAAAAATGTCTAATGGGGTATTACCTGAAATTAATTGAATGATGAATAACGAAAGGCTGTAGGTGCCAATGGAGAAGCTACAAGTAAAATCATTAAAAGGTCAAACTCGAGTAATATCTATGTAGCTAGAAAGGGCCCTCAGGCTGTTAGAGAGTTCTTGCTCTTCTGGATTACTGGACAGAGTCTTCCCAGATGGAGAGCCACACAGAAATTAGCCAAACGACTCTGCCCTATCTAGGACGCCAGGGTGTGCTAGCAGAATGTGATCACACTCTCCACCACCTAGCTTTGCTGTCTCTGATGCAGTGGCCTCGCATGGGATGGCTGGCAGAGCAACACTTCAGAAATGCCTGGAGAGACACTGTATTTAAATCACACATTTAACTTCCTCCTTTTCCTGATGAAGGTCAAAATCAGCACCATAATGAATTCCACGAAGTTGTCCCTTGTCACAGTGTAAATCTAAATCAGCCACAGTAAAGCTTTTGGAAGTTGGGTCAGGCTGGTGATGGTCCAGCTCTGGCCTAGCACTGCTAGACTCCTACAAAATGATCTCCTATCTCACTCACAGAGACAGGCTGTAGCCTATCAATACAGCTTTGGGATTAAGAGAACTGAGTGGTCTGAGTGTCAGTTTAAGAGCTGCTCCTATCAGTAAGTAAAAAAAAAAATATATATATATTTATATATTGTTATATGTATATAAATATATTAAATATATATTATATATATTGTTATATGTAAATATAACAATATTTACCGAAGACCTACCTCCTTCACTTGTAAAATAAAGATAAAAGTAAAAGCACTCCTGGGGCTGGAGAGATGGCCTAACGGTTAAGAGCACTGACTGCTCTTGCAGAGGACCGGGGATCGATCCCCAGCACCCACATGGCGGCTGAGAACCGTCTGTAACTCCAATTCCAGGAGAACTCCAGTTCCAGGGGAATCTGAGACCCTCTTCTGACCTCCGTGGCATTGCACAACACGGGCACACAAACCTACATGCAGACAGTACATTCATACACATAAAATAAATAAATAAATAATTAATTAAAAAAATTCTTAAAAAAAAAAAGTAAAAGCACTCTTTTCATAGGGATTTTAAAGACAATAATATGAAATAAGGAGCACTGACCAAACTAGGACCTGACAATTCGCCTACTCAACATTTCCTCATGACCATTAGCACCATATCAGCATTAGCTCTTAGAAATGATGCTGGTATCCTCTCTTGTTCTGTTCCTTTGGACTCTGGCAACATGCCATCCTCCTCCATCAGTTGCTAGTGCTGTTTCTTCCTTTAATTTTCTTTCTTTTTTTTGGTCTTTTCGAGACAGGGTCTCTCTGTAGCCCCAGCTGACTTGGAACTCACTCTGTAGACCAGGCTGGCCTTGAACTCACAAAGATCTGCCTGCCTCTGCCTCCTGGGTGCTAGGATTAAAGGCGTGTGCCACCACACTTGGCTAATTCTCTGTTTTATTTATTGTTTTTATTTTATGTGTATTGCCTGCATGTGTGTAGATGCAACTGTGTCATGCAATGCCCACGGAAGTCAGAAAGTGTTGAATCACCTGGAACTGGAGTTATAGATGGTTGTTAGTTGCCATATGGGTGCTGGGAATCAAACCTGGGTCATCTGCAGGAACAGTCAGTGCTCTTAACTGCTGAGCTATCTCTCTAGCCCCGCTAGCTCTATTTCTAACTGTTTTCATCAATGTGGGAGATGACAAATGCTTAAATTACCAATATCATTACTTGTTTTTGCTGCTGCATCTGCTTTTTTTTTTTTTAATGAATTCTCCATTATTTCAGTTAGTAAAGGAGGAATGAGAATATTTCCACTCAGAGAATCATGATTCCAAGATTTTACCTCTAAAAACATGAGCAGACAATAAGCACTAGTCATGTAATTCAAAGAACTGTCTGGACTACATAGTTCTTTCTTTTTTAAAATACTCTGTATTGCCTGCATGTATGTAAGTGGACCCTTGTGCAATGTCATGGAGGTCAGAAGAGGGCGTCAGAGCCCCTAGAACTAGAGTTAGCTGCCATGTTGATGCTGACATTCGAATCTGGGTGCTCTTCAAGAGGTCAGCAGTCAGTGTTCTTATCCACGGAGCCATCTTTCTGGACCCGTGGACTACATTTTTCTACTGCTTTATGAAAGCACAAAATAATTAGATGATCTTCCCCTAAGTTGCTCACTGACTTCAATTTTTCTCCTTTTTCTCCTTCTTTCTTTCCTTCCTTCCTTCCTTCCTTCCTTCCTTCCTTCCTTCCTTCCTTCCTTCCTTCCTTCCTTCCTTCCTCCTTCCTTTCTTCCTTTTTTTTTGAGATGGGGGTCTTATGTAGTCTATGCTGGCCTCAAACTTACTGTGTAGCAGAGGATGACCTTGAACTTCTTACCCTCCTGCCTCCATCTCCCTCCTAGGATCACAGGCAAGCACCATTATGCCCTGTTTATACTGCACTGAGGCTCTATCCCAGGGCTCTGTGCATGCTAGGCAGGTGCTCTACCAAGTAAGTTACACCTCCAGCCCCTTAGCACTTACTTTGTTAGAAAGAATAGGTCTTCTGACTCTACCCTCTGTCTGACAAACATTCAACAGAAGTTAAAACAGTGTGGGAAAACAGAAAGTATTAGAAATCTGCCAGGCCAAGGAGCATCCTCCAGTGTTCCAGTACTCCCAAGACTAATGCATGGCAGCTCTAATAACTGCAAGTACTGGGAATTCAATTCATATTCTCTACATAAAAGTGTGTGGAAAATAGTTGGATGCAGAGGACTGCCTTTTCTTTTCAAATAATGGTAGCAGTTGGAGCCTCTCAGTGGAAAAGCTGAAAAAATAGACAGTTCGTGGCCAGGAAAATGTTCTAACATCAGAAAGTAATAATAGAAGATTACGGCAATGAGAAAAGGTTTAATAGCAAGGCCAATAGGTAATTTCCACCTTCAATTATATTTGGAAAGAAACTATCCACACAGTTAAAGGCAACTCAGTAATACTAAGACATGAATGAAGCAAGATCATGTTCCAATATTAGATGTCTATTGTAACAGTAACAGCAGCAAGAATGACCACTCACTGCATTTCTGCCACGGGCTGTTGTTTTTAAGTTCTATGCTTTGTACATATTATTTCAGTTAATCTACATAAATATTGTAAATTGGGTATTATTATCTGTCTATTGTAAGCTAGGACAATTGGAAAAAGATTAACACAAAGTACAGTCGTCTGTGGCACAACAATATTTCAAACCAAAGTCTGCCATTGTACATTCTCCACCTACACTGACAGAATGTGACCATGCATGGGATTAGATTGCCTGTATCTTTCAAAGCTGAACTGATTTAGATATCATCTTCAAGGGTACAGATATGGAAAAGAGAAAAACCAAAGGCTGTACATAAAAGGAGGGATGTAATTTAAACCATCACTGAGGAAAAACTTAAAGTGGCATATAAACAGGAGGGAAGGTATATTTTGTTTGTTTTTGGTTTTGGTGTTTGGTCTCCCTATAGCCCCAGCTGGCCTAGAACTCACTATGTAGACCAGGCTGGCCTTGAATTCATAGAGATCTGCCTGCCTCTGCCTCCAAAGTGTTGGGATTAAAGGCATGAACCACCATACCCAACACAGGATAGATAATTAATAGGAGTTATAGGGCTGAGGATATTCTGTTTATTCACTGGGCATTACATCTAGCTAAGGGTATAGTAAACATAGACTAGATACTCCAGTGAGACAATGAACGGACAGAGGATGTGGAATTGGAGAGCGCAAGGACGAAGGTAAGGAATCCAGTGGAAAAGACGGACAGAAGATAGGCTGCTAGTGGCAGAAGTGACTGAATGTGAAATGGATTCTGCAGAGGTCAACACTGGAGGCTTTGTCAGGGCTGTGCTTCTGATAGCTGAGACAGAGGTGGGAAGGGGTGGTTTAAAGAGAAAGAAAGGAGGGAAAAGAAAGGCAAGGAAGAGAGAATAGAAACTTGGGAGACCATCAAGAGAATGAGGAGGATGTGGCTCACCTTCACTTGCTCACTTGCTCACCGAGCCCATGGCACTCGCTCAAGTCCATCTAGTCTACATTAGGAACTAGAAGACAGGCTGTAAGTAGATTTCACCATCATGAACTCCTGATGATAGGGAGAAATATAAAGCAACTGGACAAAGACAACAGGAAGGGTGTTTCATGAGAAGTGAACTGGTTGTGCAGATTTAGAGAAGCAAGGTCATTCTATGGCTCATTAGAATCCATGCCGAGGGCAGGAGCAGGGGATGGCAAAAGAAGAGGATCTAAAGAATCTTGCCAGGGGGTATTTTGATTGTGACAGATGTAAGTAGATTCCCTTTAAAAACATAAAGTAATGTATTTGGGGACAGGAAAGTCCTAACAATAAGATTCTTGTAACCCTAGAAAAAGGCAGAGAATGAAATACTAAGAAAAAAACAGGAGAATCTAGACTATGTTGCCTGGGAGAAAAGCCTGAGTTGTTGATAAGATGAACTGGAAGAAGAGGGAGGGGAGGGGAGGAGACATGAATAGCAATAATACACACAACTCTCCCCAAACATCTTTTCTTGCCCAGTGAGACATAGTATTGTATTAATGTTAAAATTTATTCACCTACATATGGGCATGAAACTTCAAAATTGGTGAAAGATAAATACCTGGACTCAAAGGGGCCCTGAGCTATCTTCCAAAGGGCCTCAAACTGGGTTAAGTAAACCTTAGGTAAATCTCAGATCTGAGCTAATTTCCAACCTAGGAAGTGTACAAAACCTCCAACCTGGAGACTGTGTTTTCTGGGAAAACAAATAGCCCCTATTGTCTCAAACCTCCAAACTATCACTGGCACTAGCCCTACTCATTTCCCCCTTTCCCAGCCCCCTGAGCCTTATAATCAGCCCACCAACTGTGGCTGAGGGTACAGTTTCCAATTCCATGAAGAAACTGTGGCCACCATCACTGTTCTTAATAAAGAACAATCTGTTCCTAAGGGCTGTTCTCATCTTTCATTTTTACATAGCCCTGGTCAATCCCAATCTAACATATTCTAACAACTGGGAAGCCAACAGAACTCAAGATTACATTCTCTCTTTAGAGTTAATAATTTAAGTAGTCTGGGCATGTTGGCGAGTGATAGGACACACGAACTAGCATACTGATTGCACCTAAGTAGAAGTGAGTATTTTAAAAAAGAAAAGCTTGTGACATACTTTCTGAAAATTCTTAAATTCTTATCCTTTTTTTAAAAATTTTTGTTATTCTATGTGTATGAGTGTACTGCCTGCATGTGTGTTAAGTGTACCAGTGTTGTTCAATGCCTGTGGAGATCAGAAGAGGGCATTAGATCCCCTGGAACTGGAGTTAGGGACTGTTGTTAGCCACTATGTAGGTGCTGGGAATTCGAACCTGGGTCCTCTGCAAAAACAGCTAGTGCTCTTAATTGTTGAGCCATCTCTCCAGCCTGAAAATTCAAATTCTGGTTATATTTGCAAAGCAATATTAAGAGTATGAATCCAAACACATCAGTCACTTTCACTTGAAAACAAAACATGCCTTCTCTTTGTATGGCCTCATGGGAACACTTCCATAACTATAGCCTACTTTACTGTTTTAACAGTTATTAATTAATCAAACTGGAGGTTTACTTCCTTACACCCAAAGCACTGATGTGAAGTGAAACTAGTATAAAAATCTACAGTATTTGAAGAAGTTTTGCTATGGCTTCCATAAATTTTAATTTTCTGTTATTTTCACACATTTAAATTTATAAGAACATATCTTCACATCAGTAAAACCATAAGAAATAGATTTAACATCAGAGAAAAATTTTAACTTTATGTTCTTTCATAATGGATTCATAACTAAAATATGGTTTTTCACTGTTTAATAAGAAGGGATAAAAAGTGCTTCTGTCATAAAAATACATTCTTTAAAAAATATTTATTTTAAAGTACATATTGTATGTTAGTCATTGGTCTAGGCACATGATCAAGGGATCAGGGCTGGATATAAGGCAAGGTCCTTGCCACCAGGAGTCAACAGTCTATGACAGACTCAATATACATTATTGTGCAGACCATCAATTTTTTTTTTTTTTTTTTGTTTTTGTTTTTGGTTACTTTTGACCGACACCCACGTTCTTAACGCGCGTAGTTGGTCCTTGCCCCCCCCTTTGTCTAGAAATCACAATCCTGTGCACCACCAGGCTGGCCCTGAACTCACAGACATCTGCCTGTCTCTGCCTCCCAAGTGGCTGGCAGTGGGTCCTCCCTCAAAAACTAAAATTTAAGAAATCCAGTGTCTCTGGATTAAAAAATTCTCATTAAGAAGGATTTGTGAAACAATTCATTAAGCAGTTTAAGGAGGGGCTGAAGAGCTGGTTCAGCATTTAAGAGTACATTCTGCTCTGGCAGAGAACTGGAGTTGGCTTTCAAGTACCTATGCTGGACTGCTCACAACTGTGTGTAACTCCAGGGGATCCAACACTCTTTCTGAACTCCATGGGTACCTGTACTCACATGTGCAAATCTACCTAGAGAAAACACACACATAATTTTTAAAAATTAAGGAAAATATACTTTTATTGAACAAGAAATATTTTATTATGGCACTGAATAGTCATTAGAATCTAAAGTACAGGTAAACACAGGTAAGCAAACAATGCAATGCTATCAACTCACATGGGATGCCATCATCATTTCCATGATGCTTCTTCATACTCAGCCCTCCCATAGTAAGGGAACAAAGTGTGTGTATGCTGGAGGGGGGCATGGGATTGGAGCGCTTGCCTCAATGGTAATATCTCTACCCTTTGCTGACAAGGGCTTTTGACTCTAGTACTCAAATTCTTCCTTCACAGTCTACCAAATCCTTCCTAAAAATGCAAAATTGATCTTTTTACAGGTAAAATTTCCTAGTCTGTAAAATTAGAAAGCCACCCTGTCTTCATTGGACTATCTTATGTCATGAGTGAGCAACATACCTTGGATGCAAGCATTTAACCCATGCTAGTTTTAGAGTGATATATGATATCCTGGGGTAAATCTGGAAGGGTACAGTCTCAAATGTAGGGACTTTTCAGAGGCTGTTTTAGATTAAACCACTGACTCTCTACTTGGGCCTGCAGATGTCCAATGTGTAACTTCAAATGATGGAGGAAAGCTTAGACTTGTCCTTTAAGGATTCTCCTGCAATCATTTTGGACCAATAGGTCTGTGGATAAATCTCCTGTGATAAGATGGGACACTACCCAGAGGCAGCAAGAATCTTGTTATCATTGACAAGATCCCAGATAACTGATCCTGAGATGATGACCAACCAAACCACATCCTGACTAAGATGGTCAACTATGCAAGCCCACAACCCTTGGAGTAAAACCCATGCCGGTTTGTTATTAGCAACTCTAAGGCTAACTTTCAGATGTCAGATTTGGTTTTCCCTCAGTGAAGTCACAATGAAAATTAATTCCTTCTCCATCATTACTGCCACTGCCCTCTGGAATTGGCGTTTGGTGACAGCTGGCTGGACCTCTGGCCTAGGAGTTACAGCCTTAGGAAGGTCCTGACAGAATCTGCTCTGTTTCATTCACCTGCTGTGTTATGGAATTCTTATTGAGCATCTGCATAAAAAAGGAACAGAATTTTTCCAGTGCAAATAATGAGGTACCCTCTTATATGTCAGAAAACTCTTACACAACCACAATACACTGAGAGTGTCAGTGTCTGCAAAGGACAGCGATGTGCGTGGTATCATGAAGTTCTTCATAAAATCCTTGCCAAACAATCTTCAAATTACCTGTTTTAAGAACTAATTTGCCATTTTACCTCAGTAAATTATTTTTCTCCACTACAAAAAGCACTAATTTCCTATAAATTATGAAATAATAAAATCTTCAAGCAAAATATGCAAGTGACCGTTTTTCCCTGATTTTTCCCTGATTATGAATGTTTTTTAGTATATAACTCATGATCCTGTCTAGCAAGGTAAAAAGTAAAACAAAAGCACAGGTGCCCATGCTACTAAAACTCTCTGTAAGAATTTTAGCTTGTTATGTGTTTCTATAGTTCATCCAACAACTACTTGTTAAACTCTGCATGCTAGGCACCAAGGATACATAGTGTGCTCACCTTTCTCACAGAGTTCTGAAACGCTTCGTTTAGATAGGCAAATTTCTACCGAGGATCAAAAGGTCCTTCTAATATGAACACAACTTTAGAAGAATGACACTTGTAGGAAACTTCAGAACCAAGATTTCAAGGTCTCAGAGATGGCTCAGTGGATACGAGCATTTGCTGCCTTAGAATAGGACCAGAGCTCAGATCCCAGCACATACATCAAATGCAGGGGTGACCATACAAGTTTATAACCCTGGGGACTGTGGGTGGCACAGACAGGTTGATAACTAGGGCTCAAGGGCTGTTAGCCTAGCTGCATGTTCAGTGAGAGCTCCAGTAAAGGGATAAAGCAAAGAGTAGGACACCGGAAGTCCTCTTCTGCTCTCTGTACAACCACCATCCATACTTGCATACACCATGGTCAAGTACACTTCATTTACACACACATATACATATATATATCCCAATAAATAAATAAATATATAAGCAGAAATATAGGTAGAGAAGGCAGTTTCTCTGGGATCAGATGCTAGAATGATAGAAGAAAACTTCCTATCACGCTTTCTTCAACACTGATGATCTATCACTCCCATAAAGCAATGTACAAGGGATTATACTTGCTTCTCCAAGAAAGAAACACTTTTATAGAGTATTAAACCATCAATCCTTTAATCGCTGATCCTTGATATTTTAATCTCAAACAGCAAAAAGTAAGCCTATCATGTCTACACTCCCTGAGGCTTTTTATTTATAAGAGTAAGGTCATATGGGATTAAGACTCTCATCTCCCCAATGTCAGGACCTTTCCTCTGATGTCTAAAGACCTTTGAGAAGCCTCCTGGTACATAACTGAAGAGCTGCTTCTTCATTAGTGGCAATCTTGCACTAATTAATCTATATGCAAATGTATAAAAGCAAACATAAACTTGATACAATACCAGACATTTCTAGTATAAGCAACATTAATTTAAAATCCTTATTTAAAAACAGAAATATGAAAGTCTTTTTTTAGTGAACAAGCTAAATCTAGCAATGTTGTAGAGGGGGAAAAAGTATAGTAAATATTATTATCAGTGAAAAAGGCTTGAAAGCATTTATTAGACTCAGGAATCAGGATTAATGTAAGTATTTTCTATCACTAATAACTTGTGTTTTTTTCCCAACTTGATAAAATTAAAAAACAAGGTATAATTACTGAGTAAGTTAGACAAAATTATCAATAACTACCCATGATAGGATTTCCAAAGAGAAAAATCATAGCCTTAGAATTCTTAAAATTTAAAATAATTTATAAGATTGCTATTTTAAGATAAATAAGTCTAAGTAAAATACATGAACTTTTACCACTCCGAAACGTTAGGAAATAAAGTGTTTTAAATTATAATTGGAAAAAATTACTTAAAATACCACTAATCAAGGATATAAAAACATCTTTTAGGAAAATGAAATTTAAAACATACAAAAAGATAATAAAATAGATTTGTATAATTTATTTAATTTTACAATCTTCTCCAAAGTTCTCTAATTTGGCTTTAGTCCTCACATAATCCTTCAGAGAACTTTATATACTAAATAGTGCTATTCTCTATCTTTTTGTTATTCAGATCTTTGTAGAGGGGTTATTTATTTATTTATTTATTTATTTATTTATTTATTTATTTTAATGAAGAAACAAGAAATGACTGAGAAACCTGAAAGGGAACAAGTTACGGTCAGGGACTTTCTGCAATACAAGTTTGGTTCAGGGGCCACTCCTAATAAGACCGTTAAGGAAAACAGACTCCCTTCCCAGCAAATCTGAAGCAGAGAAATGACTTGACTTGACTATGACCAATCAAATTAACCTAGACTGGTGCCAAAACTGCTGCTGGGTAAACTGGGTCCCTCCACAGCTGAATAACAACAAATCTGGATGACTGTAATTTGCATGCCAGGAACTGAGTGACAGGAACTCAGACCAAAAAGGATAGCTCCCAAATAAAACTAACAGGACCTGATGTCTTCTGGCAGGCACTTCTGTTACTGCAGGACTGCTGTTCCTTAGCACTTCACTCAACAAACCTCCTTTTCTACTGATTTGTCTTGAGTGAATTCTTTCACCCAGCCAATCCCCTGCAACACTTAACCTTGCCCTGCAACATTAACATAACCAGCAACTGCTTGATTTTACTTGAGCATTCCTACTGGAGTGTAAGCTCTGCCATGAGGCCTCATGTCTTTTACTACTATTTCCTATCCTATGACCAGAATCCCAGAGTCACAACCTGCTGTCTTAGTTTTTTTTTTTAATTAAAACATTTTATTATTTCTATTCTATGTGTATGAGTGTTTTGCCCTGTGTGTGTCTAAGTGCACTACATGCATGCATTGTTCCTCAGAGTCCAGAATAGGATCCCCTGGAACTGGAGTTACGGATGGCTGTTAGCTGCCATGTGGGTCATGGGAAAAGAACCTGGGTCCTCTGGAAGAACATCAAGTGTTATTTATAGTTTGTCCAAACAAGGAAGAGAAAACCTAGCTAGCTTCTGTCACCCTCCCAGTGAGAATCAAATGATTTATGGAAGACTGTAATGCAAAAGTTTGAAGATATATGAATTTAATCATAAGACAGCTTCTCCTTTGGTTGGGGAAGGACACTGCCCCTCACTGTCTATAGCATCTCCTAGCTCAGTACAGGGGTTTCTTCACATTTTTACTTACACTGTTATACTTAATTTATGTGGAAGTCTAATAGCTATCTGTATAGAGAATGAATAATCTTAGGAAAAGTGAAATGCTTGGCTTGTTTTTCTATTAGTTTTCCAAGGATTATTTTTTATGCTTGAAATCACCACAAAAGCTTAAATGTGAATGCCCGTGCCCATAAAGGCGTAAGTCACCAACATTGTTAAGTAAAATAATATAATTTGAGGATTATTAATCTTACTTAAAATTTTCTGTTTTCATTTTTAAATGCTTTCTCTATTATTTCCTTTTATGGAAAGAAAATACGCAAGTATTCAATTTATTCAAATGCTAAAAATTTTTCTTCACAATCAGAGGAGCCGGGGAAATTATCATTTCCATTCCGAAAAGTTCTTGAAAATAACATACCTAAATAAAAAGATTTAGATTGCCACTCTATCAGAAGACAATAGAAAATTCAAAACTTCAATTCTAAGATGACAGCTACCTCTACTTAACAAGCACTAATTAAATTGCAGGGGAGAGAGAAGAGGCCTCTTAACAATAAAATTGTATTATTTTCTGATTCGTGAGAGAGGTAAGATGTGTCTGAAGAAATTAAATGCTTGATTATACAATGCTGCTCAGGCATACATGTGATTACTAAGTAGTACCTTTCTTTCAACATATTTTATAATACACACTTTTCTCAAGAAGTGGAAACCTCTCTCAGCTCTCTCCCTGAAACCCACTGCCAAATTTGTTATCCAAATGTAACTTGTTCAAGAGAATATAATGGGTTTTCTAAAAATGACAATTTGAGTCATAAAACACCCACAAATGCTGCTGATGAATCACCTCTGAAGGCAGCAACTCCAGCAGCATTAGCAACCTTCAAATAGTAATTATGACTTCTTGGTACACTGTGGCAACACAAAGGTAATTATTTAAATTTAAATTAGTAGCATTCTAGGAAATGAAGAGATCCCCCTTGAATCTTCTTTACAAGCAAACACAGAAAATACACCTAAAAATAAGCAGAATTCCTCTCTAGGAGTCCCATTTATAAAAAAAAAAAAAAAAACAACAACCAATCACCCAAATAACCAACCAACCAAACAAACGAAAAACGTCTAACAAAACAAAATAAAAAACAACCAATCAACCAACCAACCAACCAACCAAACAAACAAACAAAAATCTTCTAAAAAAAACAAAGGACAGGCTGAGTTTGTGATGCATGCCTTTAATTCCAGTACTTCAGAGACAGAGGCAAGTGGATCTCTGAGTTTGAGGCAAGCCTGGTCTACACAGTGAGTTCCATCCCAACTGGTGCTACATGGAGAGACCCTGTCTCAACATTAATAACAAAAAAATTAAAACTAAAAGCCAAGTAACAATAATGTATTTCAAGGTTTTTTTTTTTTAACACTTTGCTGTATTTCTTGCTGTAAAACATAAATCTAAGCATAAAAAAGTACAATGTCATATTAAGTTAAAAACAATATGATCTCTTACCATTAGGTTTTCTGAGGCTAAAAATGATTTTAAAACAGAAATCTAAAAAGGACTGCTGGTACACACCTTTAATACCAGCACTTAGGAGGCACAGGCAAGTGGATCTCTGTGAGACTGACGCCAGCCTGGTCTATAGAAGAGCAGCTTTGGCCACAAGAGACCCTGCCTCAAAAAAAAAATCTAAAATTTTCTAATTTCTAGGGGACTCCAGGTTCTCTAATTTGTGACTCGGATCTCACTCTGCCAGAAAGCGCCACAATGGGGTAGATAGACTTGAGAACATTTATGTGGCAGCTCAATGTATTTTTTAAAGAAATAGGAATTCTAGGCCAGCTGGTATTATGAGGAGACCCTGTCTCAAAAAAAGAGCAAAATGCAAAAATCTTCACAGTATATTGTTATTTGCATAAAGGAATATCAGAAAGTATATTTGTATCTGTTGCATATCCCAAAAGAAATCCTAAAGGCTACATGCACCCAAGCAGTGTATGGATTTGGAATATATTCAGTGAGACTCAGAAGATAGAATGGGGGATTGAAAAGGAAATCAGCAATTAAATGTATTTTTCTATTAATTTGAGATACATGATTATATTATTCATTAAAATAAATCACCTTTAAAACAACACAGAATGTGTGTATGTTAGAGATCAATAGCAAATATCTTTAAGAGAAAATGAGATGATTACGGTACTAGTATTGTGTAAATGAATAGAATGAAGAGCCTAGAAAGCTTCATCTTAAAGAAGCTCCTGAGAAATACCTCTAAATGACAAAAGGAGAGGAACGGTTCACCAGGGAAGCTTGTTAAACACCTTCACCAGTATCAAAGAGGGCAGGGACACCATCTTAAGATGAATGCAGCATTCAACTCTCAGTAGAAAAGCTTCCTTATGCAGTGGGCACTGATTAACATAGAGACCCACAGCTAGCCAACATGCGGAGAATAAGAGGCTTCAGAGTGCTTATCCCCGAATAGGAAACCATGTTAAACTTCTGCCTTCCAAGGCTCAGAAGAGAGGAGAGAAAGATTGCAAGGACGACCACAAGGAAACAGTTTTCCAGACAGCAGCGGTGACAGCATGAAGGAGTCTGATGTAAGCTCAAGACACACAAACTCTGAGCACAGACATGAGGAAGTGGGTAAGAAAGCCCACCCTTACCTGAGGAACTACTGCCAACCCATGACGACTAAAAAGGGGAGTCAAGTCTCCTTTAAAGGTGAGACTCTTAAGTAGACTGATGGTGTTCCAGTGATGAACCTATACTCAGGGGTATTTGGGGACATAAACCTGACTACAGCCCTTTATAATGGAGGGTATCAAAATATGAACAAAATTTGTTATATGAGGTTCACAAAACAATAAAAAATTAATTAAATAGAGAGGGCATCATCATGAGTATGACAAATAAATATCATCTGTGAACTAAAAGGAATCGATGAGAAATTCACAGCATTACTTGAATGAAATCTCAGGTGCTGATAGACACAATACCTTCACCAAGCATTATCCAACACATTAAAATTGGCATAAAGAACCAGTTCTGTGTCTCCAAAGGTATAATGCTCATAAATGTGAGGAAAAAAAGAAGGAATTGTTCCAGAAAAAAGTCCTGTTGAGTGAGTACAGCACAGAACACTGGATGGTGATAACTGATACAGACAGGTGCATCATGGGTATGTAGAAGAATGCCTCGCTGTAAGACATACACCACTCAGGAGTAATGACCAGAAGGTCCTCAGTTTAGTCTCCAGTGGTTCAAGGGGAAAATAAAAGATGATGACCAATACTTGGAAATGTTTTGACATCTTTCACTCCGAGATACAAAATTTAAATGCTTATATCAAATTATAACTTTTCTTACCATAAAACAGTGCAGAGAACTCCAGCTCCAGGGGAATCCCACGCCCACTTCTGACCTCCGCGGCATTGCACGACACGGGTGCACAGACTTGCATGCAGACAATACATTCGTACACATACAGAAATAAATAAAAAATTAAAAAAAAAAAAAAAAAACAGTGCAGAGGTTCTCCACTGCTGCCAGGGTAAACAGCAAGGCCTGTGGGATCTCCTGCTTGCTATCTCTTCTCCTGCCACAGCCCCAGCCCTCTGTCTGACACTCTAGCTTCAAAGGCCAAGTTTGGAACCTGCTGAGTTCTTTCCCTCCAGAAACACATGGGTCCTTCTTTGTCCTATTATCTACTGAATGCTGTGCTCTAGACTTGGAACAAACTGCACCCTATGAGGACTGGTGTTCTCTTAATGTTGCCTGCCTAGAAACATCTTTCCCAGTCACTGTAGCTACAGTTCTCTTCCCCCTTTGGTATCCATTATCACATCACTGTGTTTTCTTCATAGGACTAACCACTATCTAAAATGCTCATAGCTGTTTAGTACTCTTTCAGCTTGTTTTCAGGCTCCTTCCAGTACACTGTCAGCTGCTTAGAGACAGGGATTTGCTCAGTCTTATTTGCTATGGAATCTCCTCCAGCTAATGCCTGCACATTAAAGGAAATAATAACAATTGATTTACTCTATTTTAAAATATATTTATAAGTAACTATATTGATTGGCTCTCTCAACTTCAGTTTTCTTAACTACACATGTGATTCAGCTACCATCTTCCTCACAGGAACAATGGATGGGGCCAGCAAATGCTTTATATAATACAGAGCAAAAGTTGATACACATGGTCACTGAGAGCAAGAAGAAAGCACTGGTTTGAGTCTATAATGTATTTTTAAGAATATTTTATTCGTTATTTAATTTTACATGAATGAGTGTATTGCATGCATGTATGTGAGTGTACCCCTGTTCTACAATGACCACAGAGGTCAGAAGAGGGTATCAGATCCCCTGGTACTGAAGTTAAGAATGGTTGTTAGCCATCATGTGAATGCTGGGAACCAAACCCAGGTTCACCGTAAGAACAGCCAGTGCTCTTAACTACGGAGCCATCTCTCCAGACCCTGGAATGTATTTTGAAACTTGAATGGTGATACTTCCATAAATTTCCCTCCAACTAAATTGACTCTTCACATAACAAAATATTCTGTAGAAACAAAGGTTTACACTCCAAAACCTAGAAATTCATAGCAAATCAAAATGCGCTTAGTATAATGATAACTGAACTATGCCGGGGAAACAAACACAAAATACTGGTTATTTTGTTTCTTTAAGACAATAAATGTAGTCTCATCTGGCCTTGAACCCATGACCTTCCTGCCCCAGGCTCCCCGGTACCAAGCCTGAAATGCTATTTAAGTTGTTCATACTTTAAACGTTTTAAGATGTTATTATACAGTCTCCAATATTTTATATTTTCATATTGTAGCTTACCAAAAATTTTAACAATAGAAGTTCTAGATTTAAAGTCATACATTGGTCTTTAAAAATCTTTCTTTAAAGTAAGCATTATTTCTGGATATTCATAGATAAAGAATAACTAATGTCTGATTAAGGTTGCAAGTTAAGGAAGAGTGAATCGAAGCTCCCTGCAGGCTTCTGGCTCCCAGTGTGTTATTGCTCCAAGCATAATCAAATATTTATTGAGTGTCCAAGCAGGGTTGGGAGTGAGAGAGATATGCGAGACAGACCCTCAGGACACATTTTTTATTAACAAAATGTTTAAATTAAAAAGAAATTGAATCTCCGTTGAGTGTCTGCATAGGACAGCTGTTTAAACTATTATATTCATGGCAGGAAGACCTCACAAAGCAAATCACAAATCCAAACAACAGAAGTAGTTTTTTAAATCCTAGAAAAAAAAAGACTGGAATTTTAACCTCCTCCCTTACTTATCCATCTGTTTCTTTTCCTGCTATAGTGAACACTGGGAAAGAAAACAATGTTTCTGGAGAAAGACATGGAGCTTATACTCTTCCCCTGGAAAATGATCCACAACAAAGGAACATTGCTCCTTTCTCATTGTCCCGCGCGGCCCCCCCACCCCCCCCCGGCCCTTCTTATGCAACACAACCTTCTAGGCACTGTGAATATATATATATATATATATATATTTTTTTTTTTTTTTTTTCAGACTAGTAAAACTTAATACATAGTTGTATGGAATTCCATCGGCAACACTGAGGAAGTACTACCTCAACCCCCAAGTATTTTCTGATCAGTTTTTTCGGTGAGAGTTATAGGAGCCATTCAGGACTCAAGTTTGTATTCAGAGAAGACATGCTGATGTGTTAACAATCCAAAGAAATTACTAACACAAATCCAGTCAAAAATATGCTGTATAGAAATGGCTGGTGCTCTGAGCTGTCTGGAGCTTTGCCTCTAGTTTCTACGAATTTGCTTCTGGCTTCCTAAATCATTATCCCTTTAAAAAGAGGAGATGGAGAAGGACAATAGTGCAAGCGCTGGAGAGATACCTTAATGGTTAAAAGCACTTGCTGCTCTTCTGTAAGACCCAAGTTCCGTTCCAAACACCCACATATGGCAGAACTGACTGGAACTCTAACTTCAAGGTGACCAACATTCTATTCTGGATTTGCAGGCACCTGACCTGCACACGTGGCATAACCACATAAACATAAGTAAAAATAAATATTAAAGACTACAGTGCAAAAGAGAAATTTAGCACAGGAATAAGACAGGGCAAAGGCGGCCTAGTGACCAAGCCACTGTGAACTGGTATTATATAAGAAAGGTGGTCCTGTATTGTATGAGAAAGTGTGTTGAGCATGGGCCAGGGGACCAAGGTAGTAAGCAGCATTCCTCCATGACCTGTGCTTCAGCTCCTGCCTCCAGGTTCCTCCCCTGAGTTCCTACCTTGGGCTCCCTCAGTGATGAACTATGACCCAGGACATGTAAACCAAATAAACCCTTTCCTCCCCAAGTTGGTTTTGATCAGTGTTTTGTCACAGTAATTGAAAGGTTTTAATATGCTGGCTTGACAATACTCTAGAAGATGCTCCTTGCTACATCTTTAGTAACTGAGAAGAGCAAAGCAGAATGTAGGTAACGTGTCCATAACTAAAAAGGCAGTTAGTGACCTCTGCCACATGACGCTGTGGTCTCAGTGGGGCCTTGAATCCTGTGTAGTTTTGGAACTGGAATTAAGTCTTTATCTTCAAAACACTTCTCAGTGAATGTCGTACTTGGAAATGCTAGAGGCATGCAAGCAAAGTACTAAGAGAAAAACAACATGGTGCATTTCCAATTAAGATTCTGGGCTCAACAGCCTCTTGTTCATGGACAACTTCTTTTACTACTTTGATCAAATATTCACTAGCATTTTCTTTAAAACCTTTTACAAGTTTATAAAAAATAAATAATAAAAATATACAGTCAAGCCAGTGAAGGCCTAAAAGACAGGCTAGCAAAAGAAAACTGAACACCAAGAGGGAGATACTCAGGCCACTGTGACCTGGCTGGTATCCTTCTTCAGGAGACGGCGCTAAGAGCTTCCTTGTTATGGCCTCACTCACTTGTCCATCCCACACTCCCACCCAGCCATGTACATGTGAGTCCAATATGCTCATCCACGATGACTGCATACGGAAAAGGGTGCATTTATGAAATTCATGTTTTTTTTATTTTGATCAAGAATCCATACTCTAATTTGTTCAGGCTTTCTGAAGAGCCCCAGTTATTTCAGGTCTCTGTACTATGGGATGGACGATGGCTTGCATAACTCAATTCTGAATTTCACATTCCCACTTTCTGATTGATTTTATCAGAACATTTTATAATTCTGATTATAGCTGGGCATGGTGGCACACGCCTTTAAACCTAACACTCAGGAGGCAGAGGCAGGTGGATCTTTGTGAGTTCAAGGCCAGCCTGGTCTACAGAGTGAGTTCCAGGACAGCTGGGGCCACAGGGAGACCCTGTCTCAAAAAAGACAAAAAAAAAATAATAATAATAATAATAATAATAATAATAATATAATCCTGATTATAAATCCTGAGGAAAAGCTTGTCAAATGCCATTTAGGATAAACCAATCAAAGAAAGCACACAAGGAGTTTCTTTTCTTTCCAGTAGACACTCCCATGCTTTGTGATGAGTAAGAACATATATATGTTGTCAGTGGATCTGTGTAAGAGAGACACAGACATGAAAACAGACAAGAAGAGAGGAACACAGGGACTAGGGAGATGGCACAGTGGACAAAGTGCTTGCCATGCAAGTACGAGGAACGAAATTTGGGTCCCTGCACTGATATAAATGGCAGGAGGGATGGCAGTCCACCTGTAACCTCAGCAATGGAGAAACGTGGGTGAATGACCTCTAGATCAGGGAAGGTTAGCTGGACTAAACAAATCAGCAAATTCTAGACTCAGTGAGATAACTTGCCTTAATATGTAAGGTGGAGGGCAATTAAGGAAGACAGTGTCAACCTCTGGCTTCCACATACACATATGTGAACATACACCTGGACAAACATGTACACTGACAAACGTAAGAGCATGCATAAACACATGCATACTGCAGAGAAACATAGACACACATAGAGTCAGTGACAGAGAAAGAGGAGGAGACTGGATCATGTTAGGAGATGAGACAGAGAAAACATAATTTAGGGGGAGAAAGGTAAATGAGCAGATGTCTAAGAAGATGCGCCTTGCATCCTCTTCTACCACAGCAACAGCTCCCTACAACAATTTCTTGAGTTTCCAGGAATTAGAGAGAAGGCGAGCTTTCT
Source organism: Rhizomys pruinosus (assembly GCA_009823505.1). Taxonomy (NCBI): domain Eukaryota; kingdom Metazoa; phylum Chordata; class Mammalia; order Rodentia; family Spalacidae; genus Rhizomys; species Rhizomys pruinosus. The sequence goes on from VZQC01000498.1 coordinate 893,844, forward strand.
CTGTACAGATTTAGCACACCAGAAAGATCACTTGAAAATTAATAACCACAATTTGAAGATGAGAGTAAAACATTGTTTTAAAAATAGCAAATCATACAGAGCAAGGACCAGCTTGAATAAATTTGGGATCTGTTTGGAGCTACTGAGCCGGCTATATGCAAATTCATATTATAATGATCTTATGAAAATGCATTTTTCTCAGATAAACATACCCCTAAACAGCGATGGCATTCTATCTGGATCTAAACTTCAGTCGATGCACATATTGCTAAATGTCAAATGTATTCATATTCATTTATATTTGAATGCGGCTTTGAGTGGAAAACTATAAATCATTCATTCCAAAATAAAAATAAAAATAAAAAAGATATGCAGCCTTATTTAGCACCACAGATGAACTTTATTTATTTTACAGTTAAGTGGGGAAGTGAATAAGCATTTTCAAACAGAAGTTCTGACTGAAAACTTAACCAAACTGCAAAGCACACAAGCCCTTACACATCTTTGTTTCTCCTCATAAACTTGGTTGTTCTCAGACTTTTATTCTTTTATTTTCAAAGTACACTCTTTCACTGAGTACCATCTTCATTAGAGCACATAACTCAAATCAATGCATCTTTAAATATACTACCTGGGGCTGGAGAGATGGCTTAACATTAAGAGTATTGACTGCTCTTGTAGAGGATCAGGGTTCGGGTCCCAGCATCCACATGGCAGCTAACAACTGTCTATAACTCCAGTTACATGGAATCTTATGCCCTCTTCTGACCTCCATGGGTACTGCATGACATGGATACACTTACATACATGCAGACAAAACATACACATAAAATAAAAATAAACATATTCTATCTGCATTTACATTAATTATTCTATATAAATTGTTCAAATAAATTGAAAAGTACCTAAAATGTTGAATGATCCTAATAAGTATGTGAACTTCCTTCACTGGTCTAATTACCTATTAGCAGCCAAGGTATGTAAATCTCAAAGCTTTCTTATCAAACCACCCATTGATTGTTTAATTTCTTTCCATTATCACTGACTTCTTAACATTGGACTATGCCTAAGTCCAGGCTGGTCTTATTTCTCCTGTTTTCTCTATCTTCAGTGACCTCAGCTAATCTCATGGTTGTGAATGCTATCCACTTACCAACAATTTTTTAAATATTTATCTGTCGCTCGACCCCTACCTCAACCCATGGGCTTCCATTTGTTCATTTGTTTTTATAATTCACTATTTAAAATTTCCACTTTGATACCTAGTAGGCACATACATTTAACACAATCAAATCTGATTTTTTCATATTCCCCTTTAAGCTTGTTTTCCAAAAGTCTTCCCCATCCCAATTAATGCCAATCATCCCATTTCGTTCACTCAGCCCCCAAATTTCAGAATCTTTCTTGTCTCCCTTAATCTTCTCACATTTCATAACACACCTTCTAACAAAACACCTCTTCCCAACAAAGATATTCAGAATCTGACACTTCATACGCTTTCCTCCTTGGTCCAAGAATATCTGTGTCCTTCAGATTGTAAAAACTTACTCTCCAGCATTGAGTTTCCCCTGGCCTGTGCAGGAAACACATCTATATCATCTCCTGTCCATCTTCAGTACCGCAGTCCTTTTACATCTTTAGAGTGATGGGGTCTCTCCTCTGGTCAATGGTTTTCTTCCTATTTCACTAAGACCTCACATGATCCAAGGCCTGGTTACTTCTATAACTTCTTTTCATGCATCTCTATTCATTTTATTTTATTCTAGTAACTGTTGTGGCAGCAACTTAGAATCTGCAGGCAGACCATCTCTTTGTAATCAATGTCCTTTCTGCAAAAAAGGCTTATCTCTCAGGTGACACTTGAGCATCACATTAGAGCCTCCCTGACTGCTCTTTTTAAGTTGAATTTTCCCATCTCTACTTCTCCATACTCATCACCACACTATGGTCATTTCAACTCATTATTTCTTTATTTTTATTACCCACTGAAACATGAGCCTCATGAATACCTAACTTTTTGACCTGTCTTCTTGTTCCTATATGACTCTCCATAGGTACTCAAAATTTGCTCAGAAGCTTTTGTTGAATTCCTCTTACCCTAAATGTCATATAATTGTGATGTCAAGTGGCACATCTCCAAATTTCTTCTTCCTTTCTTATTCTACTGCTTAATGAGGAGAGTTGACACCTGTCTGTCTTACTAGCTAGAGACAGCAGTGTCAATACTGCAGCCATCATTCATGAAGTAACAAGCAATATATTTTCCAACTACGTCTCTCTCCAGTTAACTCACTGCTACCTCTTCAGTTCAGGGTCTCATTGGATCCCAAATGCCCCAAATATGAATTTTCCATTCCTTCATCTAACGAGAAAGGCTCCTGCCTCAGGTGACTGGCAGTCTCCTATAAGCCATAATCTCTCACCAGCCTGGACTCTGGACCCTAAACATCCTTCTAGCCTCCCAATTTAGCATGACTTTGAACATTTATTAATATTCATCCTACTAAAATATTGTCCTTACCCATCAATATGCTTGTCATTTTATAGGTCCCAACTCAAATATCACTTCTATATAGTCATAAAAGCAACAGCAGCTAAGGACTCCTGGGAGCTTACTATAATACAAGCAATTTACTTTCATTATATCATTTGATCTTTAAATATGTCTATTCTAAAGATACTAACAACTTCTCCAAATTATAGGTAGCAAACAGAGGAAAAAGAAGTTAAAAATTGTTCTATGTCATAGTTAACACATAGGTGAGCTAGGATTTGTTTCTAATCTATCAATTCCAAAGCATAAATAGCAAAAGTTTAAACAGATGAAGTGATTTTGAAATGAGAATTCTAAATATCTTTATGAAGCATAGGTCACTTTGAAGTGATTCATTTAATACTGGAGGGTAAGGATAAACTTTTTTTTCAAAACCAATTTTTTATTGAAGTTTTGTGTATTTCATACATTTCTTAATCAAATTTAGACCCACTCCCCCTTTTTTGCCCCCCACCCCACCAGAGTTCATTCTTCCATATATGTCTTTCATCTTTTTCTCAGTCTTTTTAAATTTTTTTCAATGGAGAGGTTGACTTTTTTGGGTAAGTTTACTATTTCAGTCAGATTTTTGACCCAGTCAGTTCACAAGAAGCTGGGTAATCAATGCAAGAATACATTCAAAAACACAGGTTTAGTTTATATAAAAACACAGGACTGTGGTGGGCATATCTCTGTGATGAGTAACTGCAGTCTGTACTGCCATTATTAGTCACTCCATGCATACACCATTTACAGGTAAAAGGAAAAAGAGTAGACCCTTGTGTTTACATACCACCAACTGACTTAAAGATCACCTGACATATCATAGTGCTATTTTTCTACCCCTGGTGAATAGAACCCTCCTAATTTTTGCCCTACATAGTAGATCTTCATTACATGGCCTTCCTCATGATGAGTTTCTTTACTGGCTTTGCGTCTGGCATCTCACCCCAAAGGAACTCTGATGAAGCCTCCAAAGGCAGCTGCAGCAGGTCTCCATAGAAATGGCCCCAGGGCTGTCTCCAAAGTGGCCCCATATCAGTTGCCATGGAAAACAACCAGGCAGATTGCTATATTCAGTTCTCTGCCAGGGTCGCCATGGTAACTGCAAAGGCCTGCTTCTTAGAAGGACCTCACCAGGGCAGGTTTCCATAGTGACCTCATCCTGTATATTTCTAAGTAACTTACTTCTTTTGGGGTGTTCAGTGACCAGGGGTGGCATATTCATTTGTGGGTGACTCTGAGAGTTTACTAAAGACACATCATGGCATGCAGGTAGTCAGACATGAAATGGGTTGTTAACACATTTTTTAAAAATGTAAATGGGGACTTTCACAAATCATTAAATCAATCCTTGTAAATCATATGAAGAATAAGTTTTGATGAGTAATAAATAAACAACAAAAATCTTTGAAAACATGTCAATGAATATACACATATACAAATTTAAAAGAAACTTGTAATAATTAAGTAAACATGGCTATTTCAAACCTTAAATTCAAATATGTCACAGAATTTAACACACATAATTAAGGTTTCAGATTTTGCCAATTTTACAACAGCATGAGGTTATGAAATACTGTGGACATGACACACATACACATTGTCTCTCTCACACATATACTAATGAAATTCTATATGCAGATTGATCATTAGGTGCAAATAAGATATCAAAGAAGTTTTTATAGCTGGGCATGGTAGACTTAATCCCTTAATCCCAGCACTTGGGAGACAGAGGCAGGTGGATCTCTGTGAGTTCCAGGCCAGCCTGGTCTACTGAGTTCCAGGCCAGCTGGGGCTACAGGAAGACCCTGTCTCAAAAAGACCAAAAACCCACACAAAAAAGAAAGAGAAATAAAAATAATATTTGAAACCCAAAGGAAAAACTACATATCCTTTTAAATTTGTGTTAACAAATCCTAGCCATGATTGGATTTAAGCTATTTGCATTTCCTGTAAATTTGAAGTTGATAATCCCAATGAATCATCTTGTCATTAAAAAATGGTGTGTGACCTTTTGTGAGCAAATGCCATGCTCTGTAAATCATGTCAAATATTCTTATAATCTTTATTTTTTTTAATTATTTTAATGCGATGATTTTACGGTCAGGAGGGTTTGGAGGCTGTATGGATGACACACCACGGAGGTCAGACAGGACTCAACCCCTGTTAGCCACCATGGGTGGCAGAAATCGAACCCAGATTTCCCTGCGAGCCTATGCCTGGGCCTTAATAACCACTAAGCCATCTCTCCAGACACCTCAAAAAGAAGTGCAAGCCCAAAATTGCCTACCACAGTTGGAACCACAACAAATAACAAATAGGAAACAACTCAAGTGAAATTATGCACATAGAGTCTTTCTCTCCCACACACTTCTATATGACCTAAACAGGAAATAACAGACATAAAAGACCACACGGAAATACAGAGAGAGGGAGAGAGGACCAGAGAGAGAAACACAAGCTAGTAACCTGAGTGATCACTTTTCATCTGAGAGTAAGTGTGACCTTCTACAGCGGAGACCCCCCACGACCAGAGTAAACGCCGTGATCCTATGAACTCCTTTTCCCACCTCTGTCAAGTGGCCCACCATCCCCCCTCATCCCACCAGAAGAAGAGAACCAGGGAAAACGGAGTAAAAAATAGTGATACAACACAACCACAACAACGTAGACCCAAAAACAAAACACGGAGAGACCCCAGTGTTGCACAAAGCGTGACAGAGACCGGAGTTAAGCCTCGGTATGTTTCCATCGATCAGAGCAGAGCATTATGGAGGGGGGGAACCCGGCCAGACTGGGATAGAGAGCGAAGAACACAGATTCCAGGGGGGTGAGACCCCCACCACCACCACCAACACTGGTGGCAAAGTGACCAATACCAACGATGTTTGGCTGGCACAGACAGGGTCTCCCTGGGCCCCAGCTGTCCTGGAACCACTGTAGACCAGGCTGGCCTTGAACTCACAAAGATCCCCGCCTGCCTCTGCCTCCCAAGCTAGGAATTAAAGGTGAAGCCACCCACCCAGCCCCCCCTCTTTTTTTGGTTAGGACTGTATCTTTCACAGAGTGTCCAATATACATGAACAAGAATGAGAATCATCTTCCCTCTTTTATACACTCACTGTGAGAAGCAGTATGGACTGATACAGGCAACTAACAGCATTTCCCCTAATCCTATATCAATGTTTCAACAGTTATAAAGACGTAGGCAAGGGACTTCCCACCTTCCAACTATTCCTCAACTGTAAAATCACAATGTTAATTTCAATATGGTTGTAATATGCTGAAAACACACAAGTGACGTAAAATACAAAGAGCAAAAACTTATGGATAAAAGGATGTAATATCAGAAATTCATTGTTTTAGAATATTCCAGTAAAAGGGGAGAGGAGTAATGAAAAATGCTGGTCAAAATTGAGAGAGGCCGGGTGGGTGGCGCACACCTTTATCCTACCGCCTTGGGAGGCGAAGCAGGGTGGATCTTTGCTGAGTCTCAAAGGCACAGCCTGGGGTCTATGAGTGAGTTCCCAGGACAGCTGGGGCTACAGGGAGACCCTGTCTGAAAAGAACCAAAAAAAAAAAAAAAAAAAAAAAAAAGCGAGAGAAGCTAAAAATCCATGGTGGCCAAACCCAAGAATTCATTACAGCACTGTGTGGTTAAGAACACCCATTTTTTTTTTCTTAAGGAAGAGAATATACTTGGAAAAAAACATAGTCTAAGATTTTGATGATAACTAATAAACAGTATGTAAAAACACTGTCATACTTTGTATTACTACCTTATCAAACCAGCAACACTGAATTTGTTCACTAAGCACTGACTCTTTACCCCCTTCTAACACATCATATCCCTTAATAAATATCAGATTCCCACTTTTCTTATAGTCTGAGTCAATGTAAGTCAGAAAGACAGAAAAACACCATTGCTAGGCTTGAAGTCTCACACAGTATTCAAATTGGACAGATACTTTTTAGAAGAACTTTCGTATATTTGTTGAGTACTTAGAAATAATTACATAATGAAGTTCTATGTTGTCAATAGTAGTTTCAGACAATGAATTCTAAAGGATTCTGTAAACACACTGAAAAGCATACCAGGTCAATATCGCCTTTTCTGTTGGTCAAAGCTTCAACTTTGGAATCCAGTTCTGCTTGTATTTGGTCTCTTCTTTTCATAACACCCTTCATATTAAAACAAAAGGATAAAGTAAATTGGGTTTTGTTCTAGTAGTATTTTCCATAAACAAAATTTACATATTCAAATACAAATAGCCACCAGGAATATATTAAAGATGTCCTCAGTCATTTGTAGCTACAATGATTTTATAGACTACTACTTTACCTTAACTTTAAAAAATCTCAACTCTAAGAAAATATTCAAGAAATTATTTTCATAAATGTTTTATTAGTTTCCTAATGTATATTTTATCAGTTTAAGCATTATATGCATGTTTAATAAATTGATAGCAAGGTCTTCAAAGCAAGCAAAGACAAAACAAATAAGCATCAAAGGTCGATGAGGTAACTGAAAACACACACTCTACTGTCAATGGGGTGACACGAGAGGTCACATGGGCCACTTACTGGACATAGTTACAGCTGGGGGAGTATCTCATTTGACCAAAAGAGGACGGTGAGTCAAACTAACAATTACAATGGAAATCAGAGAGTCACAGTGTGCATTCACGTCTTAAGAATTTCAATGTAGATCAAAATTTATAAATATCCATCAACTAGCCAAATGTTGATGAAGCCAAATGTGGCTACTTCTTCATCTGAGAGACCTATCTTTTACTTTAAAAATTATTTAATTTTCATTTTACATTGATGATGGGTTTGACTGCACGCATGTAAGTGTACCTGTATTCTGCAATACCCAAAGAGGTCAGAAGAGGGTGGCAGATCTTCTGGAATTGGATCTACCAATGGTTGTTTACCATTATGTGGGTGCTTGGAATCAAATCCAGGTTGGCTACAAGAGCACCCAGTGCTCTTAACTGCCGAGCCATCTCCCCAGCTCCCCATCTTATATTCTTGAATAATCCTATTTTCATGATTCAATGTTTTTAAATTAAAACACCCTGTGTATCAATGGAAATGCAGAACCCATCTCCATCTTTAATCAGTCCTATCTTTTACACTGTCTTTCCTTTGGTAACTCAACTGACTTACAATTCATAGACTTGGATTTCACAGGCATGACAATTCATTCCTTAGGGTCATCTTTCACTGTCCTTCACAATTAAGGAAATATTAAAACTGACTCTGGCTGAGCAAACAACTCAACCAGTGACCCAGGAAGTGCAGAACAAAAAGATGCTTTATAAAAGGAGCGTCTAGACATAGGGAGGCACAAGACAGTCAGATGAGATGCAGTATTTAAATGAGAACTGGGAGGTATTAGGTTAAAATGTATCTTGGGAAGTATTGAGTCAAGTTCCTCTCCTAGCAAAATTACCCCTCAATCTTTTAATTTTTTAAATTAATTTATTTTATCTTTTTGAGACAGGGTCTCCCTGTAGCCCCAGCTGTCCTGGAACTCACTCTGTAGACCAGGCTGGCCTTGAACTCACAGAGATCCGCCTGCCTCTGCCTCCCAAGTGCTAGGATTAAAGGCGTGCGCCACCACGCCCAGCTACATTCTTTTAATTTTTAAAAATTAAAAAAAAAAGGATTTAGGTGTTTTGCCTGCATGAATCTGAGGGAGCTCTTGTGTGGGCGCCCATGGCGCCCAGCAGAGGGCTTGATCCCCTGAAGCTGGACGCATAGATGGTTATTAGCCACCTTGCTGGGAACTGGAAACCAAGCCAGGGTCCTCTGCATGTTCTTAGCTGCTGAGCCATCACTTCAGCCCCTATCCTCTCTTAAATTCATAGGCAGTTAAGGGTTGCTAGATGGAAGGGGCACCAGAGACCCCTCCCCTCCCTGAGGATTTATGGGTTGTTCATGGTTGCTGGTGAGGGAGGGAAGTTTTCTTTAGTGCTGTAGCCACTGGTAAGGCAGTCAAGTTCCTATAAACTAACTCCTCACAGAAGGCTCTGTAATCAGCCCAAGAAAACTCAGTGGGTCACATAAATAAACAAACAAACAAACAAACAAATAAAAAGGTATGTTTGGGAAGGGAAAGATTATCATAAGTAGGAGCTGGCAGAAGAGGGCAATGGAGGCTTGAATATGATCAAAGTATATTATATACATGAATGAAAATGTAATAACTAAACCCATTATCATGAATAATTAACAGATGCTAATATAGCACTTTAAAATATTCAAAAAGAGACTAACATCTTTCCTAACCTCAAAGAAATCAGCAGAAAATTCAACTAATTATCATAAATTCCATCATATTATCTTCTTTGCATCATGTCAAGAAACTTCTTTTCTATGAAAATGACTCATATTTCAATTTAGTGCCACACATTCAAGGTCTGTTTCTAAAAAGTACTGGACTTCATATTCATAAATATACTTTAAGTAAGAGTATGCTTCCTAAGATAACTGGTGAAAATCACAGAAATTTAGTAATATTTATAAAGGTTATAATAGTCATTATTTAAAATCAGAAGAAATTGTCACAATATAAAACAGAAGCAAAAATGCAATATAAAAATATTGGTATCGGGGCTGGGGCTGGAGAGATGGCTTAGCAGTTAAGAGCACCAACTGCTCTTACAGAGGACCCGGGTTTGATTCCCAGCACCCACATGGCAGCTAAGAACCGTCTTTAACTCCAGTTCGAGGGGAATCCGACGCCCTCTTCTGACCTCCGCAGCACTGCACGACACAGGTGCACTAACCTACATGCAGACAGTACATTCATACACATAAAAATAAATAAATAAAAATGATAAAAAATATATTAAAAAATATTGATATCATAGGTGCCTATAAATAGTTCAATCTATTGAGGACCTATACAATAATGATTTCTAGTAGCTATTTTAATTTTTCAGAATTTTAATTACATAAGATTTCACTTGCATAATTTCTATCTTGATCTAATATTGGGGGAAACATTACCTAAGTAATGGAAGAAAAGAGAGAAATCAGATCTCTGAAGTGTCACAAGGAGAGATGAATAATGCAATAAAACCAGCAGATGTGGCCAGGGAAATGGAGAGGATGAGGAGACTTGTCAGCAATGAAGCGTGGCAGTCTCAGAAACCAAGGGGAGTTTATAGAAGACTCGTGAAAGGTCAGGTAACATCAAAAGTCTGAAAAGTTCATACAAGGTTTAATGACTCTCTAAGCCAAAACATGATAAAAAGGAAAAATATCTCATATTAAAGGGCTACGGCACCTTTTCTTACCAATATAAAAGCATTTTTTAAATTCCTTAAATCAAGGGTATAATCAGAAATAAGACAGATCCAACCATAAACAGAAGGGACAATATCTGGGGGCCAGCTGGCATTCTCCCACCATAATTCGAAAACACTGGAGTCCAGGAGGCACCAGTTTGAAGGTGCAAAGTACTGAGAGCACAGGACAGTGCAAAAGGATAGAAAGCACTGCAGACAGGATATTCAATCCTAGTACTGGAAATCTTAAGTAGAAGTGAGCAAGAAAAATGGAAAACTTCAATATAGCGAGAATGAAAGGCTTTTCGAATGGTATAAGGGAAATTAAGTTGAAGGATTTCTTTTTAGAAGCACGTAGAAGACAGAACAAATACCAAGATCCTCCTCAAAACTTCCTACATAATAGTGCTAAATATATTACTAAATCAAATATACCCAGATGTGGGAAAGCAGCCCTTCAGAAATCTATAATGCACAGAATTTAAAAAAGAAAAAGATGGAGAAAAACTTTGCAAAACTAATTCCTAAGTCAATCTTTTTGTTGAGTTGGGTTTGGTTTTTTTGGAATCCTGCAGCTCCAGCTGCTAGAACTCTTTATGCAAATCAAGCCGGCCTGGATCTCAGACTGACAATCGTGCCCCACCAGGTCTGGCAAATCCCTAAGTAAATCTTGATGGGGAATGAGGCAGATCAATAATAATCTTATGAACTGCTCCTATTGCCAGTGGGTACTCCAATCATTTTCAATGTGATCTTCCAGTCACTGATTCATGAATACAGTGATCAAATATTTCGTGAGCATCTATATGCAAAACACCCAGCTGGGACAGAGAAAAGTGGGAAAGAAACAGAAATAAAGAATTCTTTCACATTGCTTAGAATCAAGTCAAGAATAGCCCCAAGATTACCGTTAGTTGTTCTTACCATTAACATTTCACTGTAAAGCACATACTCATGGACGACAGGAAGCAAGGCCTCTGAGAGGCCAGCCATCCGCTTCTCGGTGGCCTTACAGCACCTGTCAATGCAGCTGGCTACACCTTTCAGTGTATCGACCAGATCTTCTTCTGAGGCCGACCACAGAATATGAATAGGGCCGTATTCTTTCATTTCATCGAAATATTCTAAAAAACAAAATCAGTGTCTTAATAAGTCATTTAGCTTATTTTATGGTTTATTCTCACGTGTGTGTGTGTGTGTGTGTGTGTGTGTGTGTGTGTGTGACTATGTGAGTGCATTTATGTGCGGATGCACACAGAGGCCAGAAGGGGGAATTAGTTCCTTTGGAGCTGCAATTGGAGGCAGTGGCAAGCCACCAGCTGTGAGTGCTGGGAACTGCACTGGCATCCTCTGGAAGAGCAGTAAGTGCTCTTAACAGCTTGGCAGTTTCTCCAGCCCTTAACTGTCTTTCAAAATTTCTAGATTATAGGCAGTATGAGAATACTGTGTCTTATTCTGCACATGTTCTTATACTTGGATAACACAAATGCAGATATATATAATTCTTCATTTTATTGACCATCCATCCTAGTTCCCTGTCAGTCTTTGAAGAACTACCTGGCCAACTGTAACCAATAATAGATTCTTTTCACTTCTGCATGATGAAGAGCTAATCCTCCTCAAGGGAGTGACTCTAGATAGGCCGATGAGAAACTAGTGGATGAACTTGCACTGAGGGACGTCAAGGAACACTAACTTGCCTCAATAAACCTTAAATGTCATAATGTCCCATAAATAACAGAATGCATGAAATCCAGTGGGGGAATATGGGAGGGTGCCGCTGGGGAAGGGGGTACAAAGATGATTAAGATGTTGTATATGAAATACATAAAAATTCAGTAAAAATAAATAAAAAAGTGTTCTGGCTTAGACAAATAAATTATACAACCATCATCATTATTCTGAATGTCCTCCTACCATATAACCATAGCTACCTGTACAACAGAGCCTAAATAAAAGTTGTCTTCCTTCCTTTCTTGTAATCATATAAACTCTTTAATAATAATCACTGCCCCAGAGACATAAGCAAAAATGTGGATGTTTTTCTACACACATCACTGTAAGGAGTCAATCAAGATGATGTCTATTGACCCACCTTCTGTCAACTACTGTGATGATGACATCAACACTTCTTACTTCCCTATGACAAAAGACTCTGAACTATATTCCCACTTTCAATTTTTGCCATTATAATAGGTAGTAAAGTTTCTTGTCTACTTAGAAAGTCCTTTATAATAAGCCACTCTCAAATCAAACTCTTGACATTCTCTGCTACATACATTTTGACTGAACCCAAAATAATTTTTCATTCATGAGTACCACAGGATTTCTCATTTTCCCCTTTATTAGCATATGTTAACTGCACAAAGCATGATTTCTCTGAACTCAAGGGCAAATGCCTTTGCTTTGCTATCACTTATTTTAAAAAATATCTAATTATTTTTATGCATATGAGCATATTGCCTGCATGCATGTATGTACACCTGTGTCATGCAATCCCCATGGATGTCAAAAAAGGGTGTTGGATTCCCTTGGAACTGGAATTACAGATGGTTGTTAGCTGCCATGCAGGATCTGGAAATCAAACCTTGGCCCTCTATAAGAGCAGTCAGTGCTTTTAACTGCTGAGCCATCTCTCCAACCCATTATCTATCATTTCTATCACCCAGAAAATTTTCTATTTCTTTAAATCTCAGATCAAATAAGTCTTCTCAACTTAACCCAAAAGACTGTATAAAAGCTGCTTCTGTCCTCAAAGTAGATATTATGCTGTCAGACTTTTGTTCATGCATTAGCCCCTTCTACAGAGTAGAATTCACTGAAATCTGTCATGTTGCTCTACCTACTATGAGCTCAAATTTTCATATGAACCAGTGAACTGAAGAAGTTAAGCTTCAATTTCAAAACAATAAAAACATGTGGGTCATCTCATGATGCTGTAAAGTATAATTAAAGTTCTTAACATCACTCTCAAAGTCTAGGTATATTTCTTTGTTAAATAGTGATGAAACAATACAAAAACCAAATTTTCCATATTCTCCTCAACTTGTATGTATGTCAGTATGTGTCATTAAGCTGGCAAATAATTTTATATATGGAGCCTCCTTAAAAATCACACAGCACTCAAACCACACCTCCAGGCTAACATTTAATAAGTTTCATTATAATTCACCTAGTAATAGGGGCAAGAGCTGCTTTAAATCCTTCTTAAATTTCTAGCACAGAGAAATGTGATAACAAACATGTGGTCAAAAGAATTCTGAAGAAAAGACTGGAAACAGAAAAAAAGTAACAGAAAAATTGAAAGAATGAAAAATGCTAAACAGAATGAAAAAAATGTCAAGAGAGAAACTATTAGTTATGACCAGCAAAGGCTTCCTGAGCTGAACATGATGAGATGATGAATGAGTGGGCTACACAGGTTAGATTCGCGAAGCTCCTGAAGAAAAATTTCCATTATTCTGAACGGACTCTCGGTTAACAGGGCTCACAACTTCAAGAATGAGAAGCCCCTGAGTTTGGGTCAGAAGCATTCAGTCCAAGAAAACTCAGAAAGTCTGCTCAAACTGAGTTCACCTTGGACATTTCACTAGCACAGAAGTCTATGAAACTGTCCTCTGCCCAGAAACTACAAAGCTCAGGAACACCCTGTAAGGCTTGCAATTTCCAGAGGCTGCTTCAGGCTGCTGCCCAACCTAACAGGAAACTTGGAATCTCTTTCACAGAATCCAGTGAAAAGAACTGCTTGAGAGTAAGAAAAACATTAAGGCACAATATGCCACCCCAGCATTTGAGAGGCTGAGGCAGGGCACAGTATGGGATCTTGTCTCAAAGGAAGGGGAAGGGGAAAGGAGAGAGAGAGAGAGAGAGAGAGAGAGAGAGAGAGAGAGAGAGAGAGACAGAGAGAGAGAGAGAATGAGAATGAATATGAATTAAAAGAAATGATTAAACTGTCCCTACAAACCAAAGATTCTATTTTTTTGAAAGAATTTTTTCTTGATTTTTAAAAATTTTAATTATTTTTTGCTGGTTTATGTGTGTGCACATATATGCACACACAATCACGGGATTGTGCACACAGAGACCAGAGCTTGATGCTGGGCACATTCCTCTATTCTCTACCGTATTTGGAAGCAGGATCTCTTACTGAACCTGGAGCTCGGCCATTTGCTGGTTTGGGCCAGGCTGTCTGGCTGGGGCTCACCTTGATCAGCTTACCTGCTGCTGAGCCCTGTCCAGATGCTTGCCGCCACACCCAACTTTTACATGGAGACTGGAGAATCAAACTCTGATCCTCGTGCTTGAGACACTCAACCCACTAAGCCAGCAGCTCAACCCTGGTATTTCTCTTTTTACTTATTTTGGGGAGAAGCACATAGAGGAGACAACTTGTATCAGTTCTTCCCTTCCACCTCCTGCATTCTGGGGATTGAACTCAGCTTGGCAGGCTTGGCAACAAGTGACTTGGCTTGCTGAATAACCTCACCAGCCAAAGCTCTCTTCTAATTAGTCAAAATATATTTTTTTGTCTTTTTGAGACAGGGTCTCCCTGCAACCCCAGCTGTACTGGAACTCACTTTGTAGAGCAGGCTGGCCTTGAACTCACAGAGATCCTCCTGCCTCTGCCTCCCAAGTACTGGGATTAAAGGAATGCACCACCATGCCCTACTAGTCAATTATTTATTTTTAAGTTGTATTTATTATTTATTTATTTATTTATTTATTTATTTATTTATTTATTTATTTTTTAGTCTTTTCGAGACAGGGTCTCCCTGTAGCCCCAGCTGTCCTGGAACTCACTCTGTAGACCAGGCTGGCCTTGAACTCACAGAGATCCTCCTGCCTCTGCCTCCCAAGTGCTAGGATTAAAGGCGTGCGCCACCACGCCCGGCCCAAGTTGTATTTATTATTTGTATTTTATGTGTGTGAGTGTATGCATGCATGTAGGTAAGTGCCCCCATGTGGTGCAATGTCCAGAAAGGTCAGAAGAGGGCACTGGACACCTGTGGAACTGGAGTTAGCTGCCACATGGGTGCTGAGAACTGAAACTGGGTTCTCTGCAAGAGCAGCCAGTGCTCTTAACCTCTGAGCCATCTCTCCAGCCTGATAATCAGTCAATTCTTAATAAGACAAGTATATTATCAATATTTCAAGTCTTTTTTTGAGAGAGAGAGAGAGAGAGAGAGAGAGAGAGAGAGAGAGAGAGAGAGAGAGAGAGTGTCTCCCTGTAGCCTCACCTGGCCTGGAACTTGCTATGCAGACCAGGCTGGTCTGGATCACAAAGAGATCCTCCTGTGTCTGCCTCCTGAGTGCTGGTTTATTTTCTACACTATTGACCAAATTTTAACTGAGTGTTAAGTGCTATCTACATATTGTGCAACAGAAATTCCCCTAGTCATTTGTTCAACCTTACAATTTACTGATAGACACAGATAATTAACAAATAAATTGTCAGCACAGGGATTTCTGTTTGTCTGTAAGCAGTTTCTCATCCCCAATACTAACATTAGAAATCACATTTGCTGACTTAGTTTTCTCTCTAAGTAATTACAATTAGACACAAAATCATTACAGAATTAGAATGACTAAGAAAAAAAGACAATGGGGCTGGAAAGATGGTTGAGTAAAGAGCATTGGCTGATCTTACATTAGACCAGAGGTAGAATCCCAGTCCCCATATAGTAGCTAACAAGCATCTAGAACTCCAGTTCCAGGGGATCCAACACTCTCCTCTGATCTCCACAGTCATTGCATGATGTGGGTGCACTTAAATACATGCAGGCGATACATGCATAACATAAAATAAAAATAATAAGTAAAATATTTTAAATAAATAAAAGGCAAGCATGAAAATTTTATAACTTAGGTAATAGAAAAATCTATTTTCCAATATTTAAACCTTTTAAAATTTATTTTATTTTATGTGTATGAATGTATTGCCTACATGTATGTAAGTGCACCCATGTTGTGCAATGACCGTGGAGACCAGAGGAGGGTGTTGGATCCCCTGGAACTGGAGTTCTGGATGCTTGTTAGCTGCCATGTGGGTGCTGGGAATCAAACCCAGGTCCTCTGTAAGAACAACCAATGAGCTCTCTCCGGCTCCTAATATTTAAATCTTTATACCATACTTGGAAAGGCCTAACAGATTTTCTCCCCAATACCCTCATCAAACTATTACTAGAAGATAACCCAGAAAAATCTAGTTCCTGAAATGTCATGCTCTGCTTTGAAGCATGACCCATGTTGAATATTTAACACCAATTTCAAACAATCTAAAATATCAAGCTTGGGGCAGGCTTTACCAGTGTCATCCCCATATGGAAGGTCAGTGAAATTAAATGGTGATTGGTTGTGACTAGCTAGAAAATTACTTGGGAACTGTAATTTTTATGTGTATTTATGTGTGTGTAACTGGGTGTATCTGTTCAGGTATGCATGTGTGTTTGGGAGTATGAGCATGTGCATGGCATGTGCATGTGCATGTGCATGTGCATGTGGACGCAGAGGACAATCTCAACTGCTCCTCAGGAGCTATCTGTTTTTCTTTTGAGCAGGCTCTTTCACTGGGCCTTGGGGCTCAATGATTAAGCTAGGCATGTTGGCTAGCAAGCCCACAGACTATCTCTGCCTCCACAGCGATGGGATTACATGTGCGTTTCACCATTCCCAGGTTTTCACATGAGTGACGGTGATAAAACTCAGGCCCTCTTGCATGAGTATCACAGGCACTATACTGACGGAGTCATCTCCCCAGTTCCTGGAAATTTTCCAGTACATGGCAGGACATGAGCCATGCGTTGCAATGAAATTCAAAGCATTTCCCCATACCACATTAGTCTGAGTGAAGATCTAAAGAGTTGAACAAGTGTAAAAATCACTCCTCAGCCATTCAACGTACCTCTTTCTTCCTTGTAAATTCGCTGAGATATTTTATCTATTAAATTAATTTTCTGGCTAAACATTTCAATGAACTTGTTCATTTCCATGAACTCCTCTGGCCTGTTTTTCACGCCTCTCATGGAGGATGCCACAGCTCGGACCGTCTGTCCCATCCTGCTCAGCAGACCAGGCCCTTGCTTCTTATGAGATGACAGTTCCTAGAATGAAAAAAATGAAATATGTATGATAAAAAATTTGTAGCATTCCAGAGCACAATGAAGAAGAGTGAGACAAACATAGGAGTACTCTTTCATGTTCATCTCTTAAAACATTTTAGCTTAAAGCACGTGTATTTCATTCTGGGTATAGTTTCTCCTATAACCCAATCCCATGGATAATACACCTTTTCGAAGTAGTCACGTAAAACAGGTGTACAGCCTTTCCTCATGGCTTGAATCTTTAAAGAACAGCATT
The DNA here is from genome assembly GCA_009823505.1 of Rhizomys pruinosus. Classification (NCBI taxonomy): domain Eukaryota; kingdom Metazoa; phylum Chordata; class Mammalia; order Rodentia; family Spalacidae; genus Rhizomys; species Rhizomys pruinosus. The sequence continues at coordinate 911,037 of VZQC01000498.1, forward strand.
GGGTTCTGGCTCAAGAAGAAAGGGTGAAGAAGATGACATGATAGGCCATTGATGTCTTACAAAAGGAAGCTCATATAAAAATGTTCAAGACATCTGGGGACACAAACTTGACTCTAGATAAGCCTTAATAAGTATGACAGAATGTATGCAATCTGGTGGGAGGAGCTACAGATGGATGGGACATCTCAATATGATTAAGATATATTGTATAAAATACACAAAAATTCAATAAAAATATAATTGAGGGGAAAAAGAAGCAACAAAAAGAAAAAAAATCATCACAAGAAAGATTTCTTAAGGCCTACATCACTTCCTGAAAAATGTGAATAAAAGGAATATTTTATTAATTCTTTAGGTATCATATCTAATGTGTTCAGATCATGCTATATGTTTTATTTTTAAAAAATTTGATCCTTGATTTTTTATTGGTAAACTCATAATTTATTATATTTTATGTAGACAACAATTACAACACAGTTTCTATGATAAAAGAATTGCATCGAACAGAATCAAAGCCAGCCATAGATATTTAAGTCATTTGCTAAACCAGAGTTCTATGTTCATAAAAACTCTTTCAGGGCTGGGCGTGGTGGTACAGGCCTTTAATCCTAGCACTTGTGACCAGAGGCAGGCGGATCTTTGTGCATTCAAAGCCAGCCTGCACTATAGAGCAAATTCCAAGCTACCTGGGGTTATAGGGAGACCCAGTCTCAAAATGATGAAAAAAAAATAAAAACTTTCAGGAATATCGACTAATTAATTTCAGCTCTACAATAACTGAAAATTTCTGATAAAACTAGGAACTCATTAAACATACACAGAAGCACCCAGCACATGCTATATGTTTTAGAACCTATTCTCAGACTTCTATGCACAACTCTCAAACCTATGTGGTACATTCTACTATTACCTTCATATATGAAAGGAAAATGAAGGTACACATAGGGAAATTTGCTTGTTCAAGATCTAAGAGCAATTAAGAGCAGGACACAAGTGGGAATCCAAGAAATCTGATTTCACAGGCTTCATATTGAGCAACACAATCTCTGATTCCCAGCTGACAGTACTTGACCAGAGTTCTCTTTTTTTTATGCTTTTATTGATGTTTCATGTATTTCAGACATTTCTCAGTTCAGTTTAGACATATTCCCCTTTCCCTTCCTCCCACCCCACTCCAGATCATACATTCTGACATATCTATCCTGAACCTTTCAGTCTCTTTTTTTTTTATGTTTAGGAATTCACATTTTCCTCCTTTAATTTTATATTACTCTAAAATATGCATATATATTTTCCACTCAAATACAGTAATTACAGAATCTGAGAATGAGTGGTGGATCTATTGTAGAACCTGTTAAGAGATTTATATTATAACCACATAGTTGCTTTCTAATAAACAGAAAAATAACAATAATGTTGTTCAGCTTGCCTTTCATCTGTGGATTTGGTGTTAGCATCCACAAATGGGGGAGATCATTCACTGCTTATTTTTCTGGGACTGTGTTACTTCACTTAGCATAATGGCTTTGAGTTCCATCCATTTACTGGCAAAGTTCATGATGTCATCTTTCTTTACCACTGAGTAGTACTCCATTGTGTAGATGTACCACATTTTTGTCATCAACTTGTCAGTTGAGGGACCACCACATTTTTGTCATCAACTTGTCAGTTGACGGACATTTGGGTTGGTTCCAGCTCTTCGCTATTGTGAAGAGAGCTGCAATAAACATGGATGTGCATGGTATATACCCAGGAGTTGTATGACTGGGTCAAGTGGTAGGTTCACTTTGAGTCTTTTAAGGGTTCTCCACACTGCTTTCCATAATGGTTGTACAAGTTTACATTCCCACCAGCAGTGGATGTGTGTTCCCCTTTCCCCACAACCTCTCCATCATTTGGTGTCTTTTGTGTTCTTGATCTTAGCCAGTCTTATCGGAGTGAGATATCTGAGAGTGGTTTTAATTTGCATTTCCTTAATTATTAATGATGTTGAATACTTTTTAAGATGTTTCTCAGCCATCTTTAATTCCTCACTGGCGAAGTCTCTGTTCAGCTCTTTACTCCATCTTTTGAGTAGGTCATTTGTTTTCTTCTTTGTTTTTTGAGTAGTCTATATATTCTTGATGTTAATGCTCTGTCAGATGAATCACTAGTGAATATTTCCTCCCACTCTGTGGGTTTTCTCTTCACTTCCTTGATTGTTTCAATATACAGAAGCTTTTGAGTTTGATGAGGTCTCATTTGTCAACTGTTGACCTTATTTCCTGTGCAGCTGCTTTGACCAGAGCTATTTAACCAGCTGGAATGGGGAAACTGGGACATTACCTCCATTGGCTGGTTGCATGTGTAGACAGCCATTTCAGGGTTAACACAAAAAAGTCAGCTACTGACTTACAGAAAGAGAAGATACTATACTATACTATACTGGAATATGTGGCCCATGAACATATCCCTTTAGAAATGTGGGATGCTTAAGAAAACAGTGAGGGCTTGGAGTTCTGTGGATGGCTGCAGCATTTGGTGAAGCATGATTTGGAGATCAAATAAAAGCCAGAGGGTAAAACACAGGAAATAAATCTGTAAATGATAATGCTACCCAATTTGCAGCTTTAAAAGCTATATATTATTTACTCAAATGCTAAATAACATTGTCCATCTTCTTTCACGTTTCTTTCCTAAAACTCTTAAAAAAAAAACAACTGCTACTTGTGACTAGATAATAACAGGTCCAATCACTGACCAGATAACACATGTATCCAACAGTGCTAGAGCTTCACCTGAGAGTGGGCACCTTACCAGAGGCAGCACAAGGGGCACCTTGTAAACTGTTACTGCAATTGCTGACTTAATATGTTCTGGACACTATGTGCATACTATGCTCTAAAGAATGCTTCTAACAGCTTCTGAGGGTCTTCTAACAGCATAGGGCTATGAAGGGCTCCCAGAGAGCAAGACTAGGTGTCAAAACTACGAACCACTCTTCAATTTGGTTTCTACCACTCTGGTAACATGTGAGATGGAAAACTCAAGTTTGCTCAGTATTTGTTTGACAATGACCCTCTGCCTACCTATTCTTTTCCTTACAGAGATGGATAGAACTTCAGAGAAGAAAATAAGTAAAAATACAAAGTTTCTGTATTTAAAACAAGGCTACCCACCACCACTGATCATCAAGGAAAGGTAAGGAGATGAGTTTTATCTATCTATCCATCCATCCATCCATCCATCCATCCATCCATCCATCCATCCATCCATCTATCCATCCATCCAACCATACATCCATCTCCTTAATAATGACCTATTTTCACTTAAAATATCCCTGAGTATTACTCAAAACAATGTCAATAAAAAACACATTAGAGGCCAGGGAGATGGTTCAGTGGGAAAACCACTTGTTACACAATCATTAGGACCTGAGTTTGAATCTCTAGAACACATGTGAAGCCAGGAGTGGTAGCAGGGGTCACACCCCAGCCTTCCTACAGGAGACAGGAGGTGGAAACAGGAGAATGCCTAGAAGTCCAAGGCCAGCTAGCCTGGCCTGTGCAATGGCAAGCAAGAAGGAGAGCCACACTCAAATAAAGTGGAAGGTGAGGACTGACACCTGTGGTTGTCTTCTGACCTACAGATGTGTGCACCAGCATATGTGTGTCTGTATTTACATACAAGAACAGCCACATACACATACACCATACATACTCACACATACAACAAAAACATAGTTATGTATGTTTAGTATTGAGTACATATGTAAAAAGCACCCTGTCATTAAAGAAAAAGTTAGTAAGATAAATCAGAATATGTGTATGTGAGGAAGATACCAGAGTCCTGTCATGTTTACCTGCTGATTTGACACAGAGTTATACCTGAAGGTCATCTCTCTGGTGTTTTCTTAAAACAACTTATTAAAACACTTCGAGGACACAACTGCCTAATTTGCAGGCAGAACAAGGAAGCACACAATCCATTACACACAGGGATACTAACAGATCCTATGAATGTAAATCAGAAACATTTACCCAGGCTTGTGCAGTGAGGAAAACCTTGAAGTCTTCATTAAACGTTAAAGTTGGATGATCAGCAATTCTGTTCAAAAACTTATGCAATGCCTTCCTGCGGGTTTCAATGAAGTCATCATTAAAACGTTCTACCATTCCTTTTACTATAAACTTTTCTGGCAACGGCTGAAAGCAAAACAAAAACAACAGCTATCTGAGAATGCATGCAATATGAAAGTGGAGGCCTGAGGGGTGTGAGGATGGATACAAGAGGGGAGGAGATGGGAAGTCAGGGAGAAGAGTGAAGATCAACCAAAACACAGTATGTATGCAGAGGACATAAGGAACCCTGTTACTCTGTATATCAGTTTTAAAAGAAAATATAACACTTTTGTACGGTCTTCCTGATATAGAGTCTCCCTGTAGCACGAGCTGGCCTGAAATTCCTTATGTAGACCACACTGGCCTTGATTTCACAGAGATCCACCTGCCTCCACATTCTGAGTGCTGGAATTAAGGGTGTGCACTACCACACCTATTTTACAATTCCTTTTAAAGAAACTAAAGGCCAGAGAGATAGTAAAGCTGTAAAGGCTCATGGTGTCAAGCCTGTCTTTAGAACCCAAAATGTGGACAAAGAGAACTGACTCCAGAGGTGTCCTCTGATCTCCACATGCGTGCCAGAATACGCATGCACCCACACAAACAGACAAATACACACAATAACTGTAAGATTTATTTTTTTGTAGTTTTCTTGTTGTTTGTTTGTTTTTGTTTTTTGGTCTTTTCAAGGCAAGGTCTCCATTTAGTCCCAGCTGGCCTGGAACTCACTATGTAGACCAGGCTGGTCTTGAACTCACAGAGATCTGCCTACCTCTGCCTCAGGAGTGCTGGGATTAAAGGTGTGTACCACCATGCCCGGCAGTAAGATTTTTTTTTTTTAATCACAAAGATAGAATGGGAAAAAAAAAACATACTTCCTTATTATAATAGTTGTAAAAACTATAAATAGAAGAAAGCTTTATAAGTAAATATTTTTAAGATACATAGATTACAGTGACTTTAAAGGTTTAATATTGTATTTCAGACATTCTAAAAGACTCAAGAAAAAAATAGGAAAGTAATAGATATTCTATAAAAAACAAACAAACAAACAAACAAAAAAACAAGCCCCCAACCTTATAAACTTACTGGAATAATCAGAGTGGGATGTGCTTCTTCAAGTCTTCCCTTCAGCCAAAGGAAATCTTGATAGCGTCTCCTAACTTCGAATTCACTGGAGTCAAATTCCCCACGAGATGTCTGAGGAAAGCAGGAGAACGGAACAGAGGAGACATTTGCTTACTGCTATTTTAGACATTCAGAAAAAAAAAATGGGTCTCTAAGAAAGATTCAATCCTAATTATTCAGTGTTTGTCAGCTTGTATGTTTCTTTTTTCCAGTCATCTATTCATGTACCAGATGAAATTAAGCAAACTTTCTGGTATTTCCAGAAAGAAAGCAAACAGCATGCTTAAATTTGAAGTCCAAACTAAAAAACCTGTCCTACCACAACCATCTGCCCTCCACAGGGTTCCAACCACTACGATCTCTGGCATGACTTTCTCGTCTAGGAAGAAAGTGTGTTCTGAATGTAGGTTTCCAATATATTTCTTTTCTCAACATGATAAGAATTCAGAATTTGAGGAAAGTCCTATTTTTACAATTTGGAAAATAACCTGAACATAACTGAGAAAAAAACATTTTCTTGGAATTTGCTCAAATGAATTAATTTCACTAAAATTTGCTCTGGGTATGTAAAATTCTAACATTTTGCACAGTGATTTTGCCACTGTTTTTTTCTTTAATGTAATTAATGGATATTTGATGTGATTTTTATATCATTTCTCAAGGAGTTTTATTTTGAGATATGTACCTAAACTCTCAAAGTTTCAGCAAATACATTAAGCTATCTGTTCTTAGTAAATCAAAGTCCATGCCAAAGACATGGGTTCAATATCAACCTGTAACATTTACTGCCTGAATCTCAGGCCAAAAACAAAGATAGAGTTTCTCTAATGTAAACTTAATGTTCTTGAGAAATAGCTACTTTCCCCAATACCACAGTTCACTGAATTTTCACATATTATAAATTATATACAGTAATATTTAGGCTGAGATTTTCCTGAAGGAGTAAAGATGGAACAACATATTGCAAATATATTCCACAGTCACCAAAATTAATAACCACCCACAGAGATGAACCAATTATAAAATTAAGCAGTTCAAATCATAAGATACAATTTTAATTGTAGGTAAATATAAATAAGACCTTGAAAGCTACGCATCCTAAAGTTGATTCCCTTAAAGTATATATTTAACAACAAAAAAAAAGTATATAGTTAACATGTACAGAATATCTTAGTAAAACATGTTCTTTTCTTTGGGAGAATGTATGGGTTATTTAGATGCAGAAGCCTAAGAAATTAAATGTTTATAAATCAGCTCCAAAGCTGTATTCTGAAAAATGATACATGATATGGAATTAGCAAAAAAGCAGAAAAATCTAAATGTAATAGAAACACAATTTAATGATACACACATACACAGTGCTATATGTACACATAGATGCATATACATAACTCCTGCTCATATAAATACACACACAAATTGTGAATTAGAGTCACTAGCTCAGTGTCCTATCATGCAACCCCTTTTCACTATGTAGAGCTTCATCACCAACTTCCCAATCAACAAACAGATGTAATTAACAACAATAAATGCATTCAAGAAAACGGTGGTGGAAATTATGCAGCTGTATGGGCCCTAGACCATTTCCACCCCTTTAGTAAACAAAACAATTTGTTAAAACATTCCAGCAAGACAATGCCAAATCAAATCAAGGAATTAGTTGATTCTGTCCTCACTCTGTCTGGCTTAAAAAAATTATCTAATATACAACAATAGTCAAGGAAGAAAACAGAGTAAATTCATGTTTGGGGATAATATTCCATTTATTCCAATCACAAGACCTTATACTACTCATGAACAGAATATGAGGAAAAAGGCTACAGTCATGTGAGTTTTGATGATGACAACTTTTTCAATGGCAGACATTAGAATCATCAGTCCATCTAAAGCAGCCATATTTGGTCATTAGAAGACAAGATGAAAGCTTCTAGACTTTAGAAGTAACTAAGTTTGAGGATGCTTCCCCCACTTAGAACACATACTCGGGCTCGAGAAATGGCTCAGTGGTTAAGAGCGCCAATTGCTCTTGCAGAGGACCTGGGTTCGATTCCCAGCAACCACATGGAGGCTAAGAATTGTCTTTAAGCCAGGCGTGGTGGTGCACACCTTTACTCCTAGCACTCAGGAGGCAGAGGCAGGCGGATCTCTGTGAGTGTAAGGTGAGCCTGGTCTACAGAGTGAGTTCCAGGACAGCTGGGGCTATAGGGAGACCCTGTCTCAAGAAAAGACCAAAAAAAGACACCCGCCTCCCCCCCAAAAAGAAAGAACACATACTCTACAAAGTTCCTTTGGTGTTTCAATAATGTTTCTAAGCAAGAGTTCATTTTTCCTTGGACATATTACAAATGGTGACCCTTAAAGTCAGGAACTTGAAATTTATCACTAACAGACTCCTGTGACACATACCCCAAAATTCATTCAAACAACACTGGCCTTTGGGTGAACAGTTATTCTAAGCTCTGAAGATTTACAAAGCTGTTTTTGAGGGAGATGAATCCTAATAATCAGTCCAATAAAGAACATTAACCTCTACCTGGATATGAAAAGGCATTTGATACTTACACATTTAATGATATCTACACATCAGTGTGGAGGCAGTGCTGGAGAATGTGACTACAGAGACATGGTTCAGAATCTTTCAGCTATAAGAGAGATGTACTTCTGCATTTATGAACCACACAGGTGTAGGGTGAGGCTTCATTAAGAAGATATTTAGCTTGTAAGTAGAATTCATAAAGATAGTCCTAAATAAAGGACTTAACAAAACATTGATTATACATTGCTTTGTCTGATATCAATTCTCTGTTCACAAAGGATTATAAACTTGGTTTCCATATCAACTTTTCCTGTGCACTAAACAAACATCTCTTGTGCAAGGTACTGGCGAGTTGCTCCAGTCTAAGAAATAAATAGTATTATACTTTGTGAACTTCAGAAGAATTATGGACTGTAAAATGTCATGTACATGCTATTTTTAACTATTTGTTCTCTTTATTAGAAGTACAATACTTTTCTTTTCCAATGGCATTCATCTATCTATCATCTATCTATCTATCTATCTATCATCGGTCTATCTATCTATCTATCTATCTATCTATCTATCTATCTATCTATCTATGGTCTTTCTTATGGGATAAGCTCTCATTATGCAGTCCAAGTTATCCTTGAACCCATTCTATAGCCCACAACACCTTTGAACTAGAATTTCTCCTACCTCAACTTCCCAATGCTGGGATTCCAGGGATGCAGTACTACATATGACTATTTGTAATATTTTATGGTAAAAACCTAAATCTTCTTATTAGAAATACAACTAAATAAATGCCTCTTATTGAAGTCAAATACCAAACTTCAAATGAACAAGAGAAGAGTAGATAAGATGCAATGTCTTACACCAAATCACTTTAAAAACAAGTCAATGCACTGGGTGTGGTGGCGCACACCTTTAATCCTAGGACTTGGGAGGCAGAGGCAGGTGGATCTTTGTGAGTTCAAGGCCAGCCTGGTCTACAGAGCGAGTTCCAGGCCAGCTGGGGCTATAGGGAGACCCTGTCTTGAAAAGACCAAAAAAAAATTTTTTAAAAGTCAACGCAATACATAATGTATTCTGTAGTACTGAATCATAATTACCAACAAACATTTACTTACAACTTCAAAAAGAACAAGGATAGTCAAGAAAATGTCCACTCAATATTTACCTTAGTTATAATCCTGTAAGTAATGAAAGTTTCAATTGTGGTAACATGGCTTTCAGGTTCATCAACTGTAATGAAGAGATCCTTTAAATCTGGCTCATCTTCAAACTTGATTTGGTTTATCATTGATAAAGGAGATGTTGGCATCATAGGGCTGAAGGAGTTCACATCCATCAAGGAGGCATCCTAAGAATAGAGCATTAAAAGAATTAACATCAGGGGGGCTGGAGAGATGGGACAGTGGTCAAGAGCACAGGCTGCTCTTGCAGAAGACCCATTTTCAGTTCCCAGCACCCACATGGCTGCGACCAACCATCTGTAATTCCAGTTTCAGGAGAACTGACATTCTCTTCTGATCCCCACAGACACTGCATGCACATGGTGCATTTACATACATAAGGGTAAAAAACATACACATACACACACACACATCACTAAAAAAAATTATTTAATTAAAGAAATTAATATTAGGGACTGAGAATACGGCCCAGTCAGTAAAAGGTCTGCTGTATAAGCATGAGGGCCTGAGTTCAGATCCCCAACACCCACATGAGTGCCAGTGTGATGGTACACATCTACAGTTCAAAGCACAGGGGGCACAGACAAGTGGCTCTTGGGAGCCCACCAGAAAACCAGCCTAGCAGAATGGATGAGCTCCAGATGCAGTCAGAGACCTGTCTAAATAAGTAAGGTGGGGAGCTATGGGGGAAGGTATTCAATGTCAACCTCTTACCTCCATATGCATGTATATACACACATGCACGGTCAATGCCACATACCTATACACACTCAATCACATACCATACACACATACATAAAATAATAATAACATCAAAAGAAAAGGAATGACAACCTTCAATTTTTGAGATACACCAATATTAAATAAATATGGCAAAAGCAAGACGGGCTCCGGGACTCATGGTAACTATGTATGGTAGGCATTTAATTATAGTAAGCAGGTACTTCCTCATAAAGTGTTACCTAAGGAAAAGTCAAAAGACAAAGAAAGATGACAAAAACTTTCAAGAATCCCTCAGGATTGAAGGTTTGCATTTCTAAAATACAAGCTGAAACAATTCTCAATTCAATAGTATTAAAAGGTAGGGTATTTAGTAAAAAGTTAGGTTATGAAGGTAAAGACAGTAAGTAGCACTGATGGATTTATAAAAGGGCTGGCAGGAACTAATGGGCCACTTTCTGACCTCCTGTCTGCTGCCAAAGAAGGACACAGAAACAAGGCACCATCATAGCAGCAAAGAGCTATCTTTCTTCGACACCAAACCTGTCACCACCTTGATCTTGGGAATTTAAGCTCCTAGAACTATGAGGAATCTAGTTTTATTCATTATAAACTATCCATCCTCAGGTATTTCATATAGAGGCAAAAATGAACTATGAAAAATCTATAAAGAAAAACACATGCACACACGCGAACCACACACTCATGAACACACATCTACACATTCATGCACAGCAGACTGAAACAGGGAAAAAAGTGACAGCCTCAAATTTTGTAACCTACATAGGTAGCAAGGGACTCTCCCATCACAACTTTGTAGACTACTGTCAGTTTCACCTCTAAAATATCTCTAAACTCAGATGATGAAGAAAAAGGGGATAGACTAATGAAAATACAGATACCAAGCCCAAATCCTGCATTTTATAAGCAGGTTTGCAGTAAAGTGTGAGTGATTCCATTTGAGGTAGTTTATCCAAAGAGTCCAATTCATTTCAAAGGAAATGAATATTTATGAACCAAAATGTGAGTTCTCAGAAATACATGAATGACATGATGCACCCTTGTAAACCACACTGTGCCCATCATGGGTGGATGAAGAGAAAGAAATAGATGGGAACCCCCAGCACACAATTGCACTGGTTAGGGTTAGTTTTTATCAAACTGAAAAATACTAGAAATACCTGGGAAGAGGGGATCTCAACTGAGGAATTTCTTCCATCAAACTGGCCGGTGGCACATCTGTGGAGCATTTTCTTGATTCCTGATTGATGTGGGAGGGCCCAACCCACTGTGGCTAGTGCTATCCCTGGCAGATGGGCCCCACCTATATAGGAAATATATTTGAGCAAGCCACAGGAAGCCAGACAGTAATGTTCCTCTGTGATCACTTCATGCTTCCAATTCCTACCGTGGCTTCTCTTAATGTACTGTAGTCGTAAGATGAAATAGACTCTTTCCTCCCCCAGTTTGGTTTTGGTCAATGTTTGGTGAACATTGGAGAACAATGGAGAAGCAAACTAGAACAACATTGATGCTTCTTTTATTGTTTTGAAGCTAGTGTGCAGCCATCACCTTCAACAGTGCTTGATTTATTACAGATGTTTCATAAAGTATTTTAAACTTTTTTATATTATATTATATTATTTATTTATTTATTTATTTATTTGTATGAATGTATTGTCTGCATGTAGGTTTGTTGCACCCATTTGTAGAAATGCCGTGGAGGTCAGAAGAGGGCATCGGATTCCCCTGGAACTGGAGTTCTCCTGGAACTGGAGTTACAGAAGGTTCTCAGCCGCCATGTGGGTGCTGGGGATTGAACCAGGGTCCTCTGTAAGAGCAGTCAGCGCTCTTAACTGCTAGGCCATCTCTCCAGCCCCATAAAGTATTTTATAAAGAATAAGTCGATGATAACACTCCTGTTCACAGAACATGTCGGGCCCTAGGATGTAAGACAAAAGTATGGTAAGGGAGATACTTCAACCTCCCAGTCTAGTCTGATTCCACAGGGCTTATTTAGCCTTCTTTCCATATTGGTAACTCTTCTCTCCAGTAGTAAGAAGTTTGGCTCATCCTATTGAATATGTCTATATATTTACTCAACCACATTGCTGTTCCCTCAGCTCTGACTACAGATGCCCAGGCAGATTCATTTTAAATTCCAAATTTTGTTGGCCTCCATCCCTCTGGACATTTCCTTGAACATACTCACCATCAATTCATTTGCCTTCAATTGTTTAGTCTTATTTAAGTAAAATGAAAGGGCAGGTGTGGTGGCACACATCTGTAATCCCAGAACTTGGGAGGCAGAGGCAGAAGGCTGACAGGATCCAGAGATTCAGGCCAACCTGGTCTATATAGTATGCCATTATTTAAAAACAAACAAAAATAAAAGAAAAATAAGACATGAATAAGAAATGGCTACATATTTTTTAGTAAATAAACATTTTTTTTTAATTTTTTTTTTATTTATTATTTCTGTATGTGTATCAATGTACTGTCTGCATGCAGGTCTGTGCACCCGTGTCGTGCAATGCCGCGGAGGTCAGAAGAGGGTCTCGGATTCCCCTGGAGCTGGAGTTCTCCTGGAATTGGAGTTTCAGACGGCTCTCGGCCGCCATGTGGGTGCTGGGGATCGAACCCGGGTCCTCTGTAAGAGCGGTCGGCGCTCTTAACCGCTAGGCCATCTCTCCAGCCCCGTAAATAAACATTTTAAAAGTAAAATATTCTGTTTAACTTCATATAATGCCTCATCTATATGCAAAGGTAAATTTAACACTGTCATTGAGATATGAGTTCTTTTTGTAATTGCACTAATATCTATTTTCTTATATTTTTCCCATGTGAATCAAATGTTTTGTCTATGAATATAAAACAAAAGCTTAAACCGGGCATGGTGGCACATGCCTTTAATCCTAATATACAGGCGGCAGAGGCAGGTGGATCTCTGTGAGTTCAAGGTCAGCCTGGTCTACAGTATGAGTTATGGGACAGCTGGGGCTACAGTTAACGGACTCAACTAAATCTAGAAGAAAGCTTATTTTATGTTAATACCAAAGTTAGCTAATCTTGAATTAAAAAGTAAGACCAAACAGCTTCCACTCCTGTCTTTGACATTAACTAAACAGGGTGGTTGTTCACACCACTAATGCAGGCTTTTTAGAATAAAATAAGGAGTCAGACTTGATGATAGCCAAAATTTCTCACAGGACCACAAGCATTAAGCCAGGAAAATATAAAAAATAGATGAACGAAAGAGTGCATAAAAAGCAGTATTTTTAAACAGGCAATTTTAGGTGGAGCTATGAAGAAGGTGGGGTGAAGTCAAATATCAACTTGCTTTTCCTTCAAACCAAATCGATAAAAATGCTTTTGAGGAACCAGTGCCATCAAAGCACTGTTCTAATGGCTCTTCCCACAAAGCATTTAGCTGTTCAAATTCCAATGCAGCAAGCAGAAATGCCTGACTACAACAGAAGACATGTCACTGTGGAATACGATCACTAGAGACAAGGGTAGTAATGCCCTTAATATCAAGAAGATGCAGGCTGCTGTAATCACAAAAGATCTGTGAATTGTAAAAATTTAGACAGGATTTCAACCAAGGAATAAAGACCATAATAAAGTGATCAAAAGTAATATTTATTTTAATACTTATTTTTACATTTAATTATGTGTGTGACTCTATGTCTCTGTGTGGAAATATGTGCACATGATTGCAGGTTTCTATAGATACCAGAAGATGTATAGATGTTTTTAAAGATAAATAAAGATCTATAGATACTTTTTAAAGATAAATAAAGATCTATAGATGCTTTTCAGCTCCCTGGAGCTGAAAGCTACAGGAGATTGTGAGCCACTTAATGTGGACGTCAAGAACAGAACTTGGGGCCTCTGCAAGAACAGCGCAAATTCTTAACCACTTGGCATATTGGGCCATCTCTCAAGCCCCAAAGTAAAGTTTTAAAAGTATACATAATACTTGGAAAAAGTTTCATTTCATGTTATTAAACAAAAATATTCCATTAAATCTGTGCCAAGTAGATTCCAATGTATACTACTACATGTCTGATATAGGAAAAGAAAATGGAGCAATGTGGAAAGGGAGAAGGGGGAGGGAGTTAACAACTATACAGAGAAACAAAGTTAACAGAAGTAACTTCAGACGATAGGAAACTTATTAGTTCATGTTTCTTCTATGTGACTTTCTGTATTTTCCAAATATTCTCAAATAAACCTCCCATAATCAGAAAAAGATGTTAAAATTGCTAGAGACAGCATTGTAGATGCTAATGTTCAGGGGCAGAAAGAATCATAAGGACAAATTAAAAGTGGCTAGGGCCATTTTGGTGGACATTTTGGATTACATTTGCTTTTCTTTCTTCCAACTCACCAAGGTTGAATGGCTAAATAGAAACTTTTAATGTATGTCATAATCCAATACAAAGAATTATCTAAAATTAAATATGTGAATATTCTATAATAATATTACGTGATATAATAGAATCTTCAAAAGCTACCAACATAACTTAGAACTTCCAAATAAATGTGGTATCCACATGCACACAAATCTCTTGCAAACCATTTAATGTAACTAGTAGTTTTCTAAACTGACAAATGTTAATTTGGTGTGCGAGCATGCCTTAAGTTTCCCTGACACGGCAGGCAGCCCTGTGCTCTGCCTCTCTTTGTGCTCACTCACTCTGTTCACCACAAGCCACATCTTTTACTTACTACATAATTTAGCATTCTATTTCTTCTGTTTAAAATGTAGGCTTTTGTAGAGTGGGAACAATCTGCATTAATTTACGAAGGCTCACAATTCCAAAGAATGTAGTGTGGTGTCATAAAATATGCTTCAATATCTAGCAAAGGAAGAAAATTACAGGCTGAAATTTGGCAACATGGAAGAATTCAGTAGAAGGATTTCAATTACTATGAATCACTCAAAAACATTCCAAAAACCTCAATAAAAACTAACTACTCAAAGTGTTTTATATTCACTCCAAAAAAAAAAAAGAAAGAAAGAAAGAAAGAAAGAAAATATATTGACATTACTTAAAAGATTTATATTGGATATGAATAACTGGAAAATGTTTTTAAGATGACTCAAAGAAGCAAGTAACCAAAAAGAACTCCATTTAACCTTTTGTAGTTGGTCAGTTTCTCAGGAGAAATCAGTCATTATTATTCATTCTTCTCAAATCAAACTTTCACCTCTACCACCTCTTTTCCCTTCTCGCTCCCTTTCCTTCTCTCTCTCTTTGGAGACATGCCCATTATCTGACAGTCTTTTAAACACTGTAAAAACATCTTTGAAAATTTTCTCCCAGACATTATAGCAGAAGAGAAATGATCTCTGTGATGAAATCTCTGACTGAATCATATTTAATACTATTCATATAGCCAACATAGTGAAAATACAACCAAGTAAACTAAGATCTGAATACGTGATAAAGAAGAAATCCCAGTATGCTGCAATCTTCACTCCAAGGGAAACCATTAAAGAACTTTACTAAAACATGTGCATTAGAATAATAGTAGATTATTTGCAAAATTACCTATAAATCAAATGTAGTTTTTCCTATTGGTTTAGTATCTATATTTGTTACAGGCCAAATTGTGTCCCCCATTCCCAAATTCATATGTTGAAGTCCTAACAACTAGTGCATCAAACTGTGACATTGTATGAAGATATGTGTGTGTCAGTGTGTATATGTCGAGTATGAATGTTTGTTCATGCATGTATGGGTACATGTTTGAGAGATGCACATGTGCATGAGGATGAATGTGTAGAGGCCAGAGGATGACCTGAGATGTTCCTCAGGAGCAGTCAACCTCCTTTGAGACAGGGTCTCTTACTGGGCTGGTGCTCTTCAAGTAGGCTGTGCTTACTGGTGAGGGAACACCATGACCCAGGGATCCACCCGTCTCCACCTTCTCAGAGTTGTGCATAACAACAGGCCTAGGCTTTTTTATTTCTTTAATGTTTTATCTATTGTTTTATTTTTGTGTATGTGTGTATTGCCTGCATGTATGAAAGTGCAACCATGCCATGCAATGCCTGTAGAGTCAAAAGACAGCATAGGATTCCCCTGCAACTGGAGTTACAGAAGGTTGAAGCAACCATGTGGGTGTGGGAATCAAACCTGGGTCTTCTGCAAGAGCAGTTGGTGCTCTTAACCACTGAGCCATCACTCCAGACCATTTTTATTTTTAATATGGATTTTGCAGATTATTCTAGTTTCCCTTCTGGTGCTGTAATAAAACACTGTCCAAAAGCAACTCTGAAGGGAGGCATTTCATGTTTCAACTCCTAGGTCATAGTTCATCATGGAGGGAAGTCAGGGCAGAAACTCAGTATAAGAGCCTAGAGGCAGGAACTGAAGCAGAGACTATGGAGAAATGCTGTTTAGTGGCTGGCTTCTCTGGCAGGCTCAATCAGCTCAGGCCCTCCTGCCCAGGGATGTCACCACTCACAATGGACTGGGCCCTCCTACATCAATCAGCAATTAAGAAAATGCCTACCTCATAGACATGGACACAGGCAATGTGGTGGAGGAAGTTCTTCACTGAGGTTCCTTCCCAGATGACTCTGGTTTGTGTCAAGTTGACAAAAACTAACCAGTAAAGGGATCAAACTCAGATCCTTGCACTTAACTGACTGAGCCACCCATCTCCCCAGCTTCCACAAGGTCTATATAGAATAGAAGGAATTTCTTTAAACTATGTACATCTGTGCTAGAGGGATGAGTCGCAGTTAATAATGCACACTGCTGTTCCTAAAGACTCTTGGATCCTAGCACTTATGTCTGGTAGCTTACAATCACCTGTACCTACAACCCCAGGGGAACCAACACCTCTGGCCTCCATGGACACCTGAACTCACTCATGTACACACACACACACACACACACACACACACACACACACCTGAACTCACTCATGTACACACACACACACACACACACACAAATAAAAAATAAAAAAGTGAGTTCATTAATATGCCTCCCTAACTTAATTTGATTGATATTCTTATACAAGGGGAACACTGGACAGAGAAGCATATATAGAAAAATAATTAAGAAAGAAGAGGAGGAAAGCTATCCACATTCCTAGCTGACAGGCCTGCAATAGATCCTTCCCTTGCGACCCAAGAAGTGAGCCTTGCTCTTCAACACGTTGCCTCCAGACCTGACTGTATCAGTTTTTGTTGAGGATGCCCAGGCTGTGATACTTGTTACAGCAGCCCTAACAAACTAATACAGTATCTCTGCACCTATAGTTTGTACATAATAAAAGCCTGATGATGGAGGTAAGAGTGAAAGATACCATAACAAAATATTCATTCTTGCTCCATTTTTTTTTTTTTTTGTAGGTGACTAATCAACTCCAGTTATAAAACCCTGGGAGAGGTTTCTACCTCCTTCCAAGGTTCCAAATTGTACTACTGAAATAAATAAAACCCACACCTGAAATTTAAAACACACATGGGCTTGTCCACAATAGAATGCCCAGAAGATAAATGCTAAGAGAAATACATTCTAAGGTGAGATGTGACTTCTGAGATATGCCTGCTTTAGGAGATGTCCTATCTTAACATCTCCTACTAACACGCTACCCAGGAACATTTCATAAATATAACATGAATTGATCTGATAATACTAAATCACATCTACCATCTGTGCACAAACAGTAATTTTCTTTTTACAAGTAGAGAGGGGGAGAAAAAAAAATCAATGTGAGAAGTGTGATAAATCAGAATACTGGCATGAAAAGGCCATGCAAATAAAATTGCTGAGGCACAAGAAACACGTATACCAAGAGACATCTGGTAAAAACAACAACGTAGAAGGAGTTTGAGGAGCTGTGTTGTGAAGGGGGACACTCATCTTGAAAGGTCTAAATTTAGGCTTACCAGCTGTGTTTTGGTTTACAAATCCTTCCAATATGCCTGCTTATAATAATAATAATAAAAATAAATGAGAGGGGCCCATGGAACATGGTTGAAAATGTGACTGGAGGAAATGTTACCACTGCCATTTTCTATAAAGGGGCATACAACATTCTAATCTTGTTTGACATCATTTCCATTTCTCAGTACTATATACATCTTTGCATGAATATACCAGATTTCATTATCCATGCCTCAGTTTATTTTCTTTTTAAATTTTCTAACACTACTGCCTTGAATACAGTTGTATTTCCATAGGCTTTATGCACTATGAAGTTACATTCTAAACAAAGATAGTTTTACATAATTTTACTTGACATAATGTTCCTCCTCAGAAAAAAATAAAACATGTAACATAATTATACCATGCATTATCTTTATCTAAGCTCATGCTGAAATTTAACTGCTAGTGTAATGATATTGAGAGGTGGGAGATCTGGAACTTTATGAAGTTTAATTTCTCACTTGAAATCTTTTCAATATGTCATATCTCATGTGGGATCACAAAAGATTAAACATGAGCAGACTACACTTTCTAAATAAATTTATTATTACTATGGAAGGGAGATATGTGTAGAGGTCAGATAACTTTGGGAGATTGGTTTTCTTCTTGTGCTGTGGATTCTGGGGATGGAACTCAGGTCATCAGGCTTGAGCACCAGCCCTTTTGTCCACAGAGCCATCTCGTTGACCCACTCACTACTTTATCATGGAATCCTGTAGCTCTCATAGGATTAGGTTACTTCTCTAGCTAGCAGACCACTACAAGGTGAGTCAGCCCTTGGTCCCTTCCTTGCGCTCTGCCAGTACAGGCCCACTTGAAGTAGCATGAGGCCCTCACTAGATGCGGCTTCCTGATCTAGGATTAGCCAGCCTTCAGAATTATTGCATAATAGCAAAAGAAACAGATTCAGGAAGAGTTATCAAAAGCCAGTCTATAGTCTGGCAAAGCTATCTTCCATCCAAGTTTAGGCATGTAACAGCTATGTGAATTTGGCCAAGTACTTGGCTATTTTTAATTTTCAGCTTTTCAACTGCAAACATTCAGGAAACTCTTATTTTACCCTAAATCATGGAGGACGAAAGAGAACAACAACAACAAATAATAATAATTAATACATTTGATATGGGCAATGTCTGCCTGAAGGCTTTATGTGTATTATCATATGGAAACATTGCCACAATCCTACAGATATAGAGGTAGCAATACAGATAGAATTACAGTGACCAGGTCTGCTGCTATGGCTTGTTTTCCAGATGAAAAGACAGGTCTAATCACACCTCAAACTGCTACTACAGGGGCTGGAGAGATGGCCTAGTGGTTAAGAGCGCTGACTGCTCTTGCAGAGGACTCGGGCTAGGTGCTGGGGATCGAACCCGAGTCCTCTGCAAGAGGACATCCGACATCTTTGACTCCAGTTCCAGGGGAATCCGACACCCTCTTCTGACCTCCGCGGCATTGAACAACACGGGTGCACCAACCTGCATGCAGACAGTCATACACATATGAAAAAAATAAAAAATAAAAATTAAAAAAAAGTTAAAAAAAAAAAACTGCTACTACAGCCAACAAGCAGGGATTTTGTAAGGGATGACAGGGTCACCAGAAGTAATAAAGAAGGCACAATTCCTGCTTCTGGTCTCTGGCAAGAAGGTCTTATTTTAAACTCCAATAGAGTCCTTTCAACTGACCTATTTAAAGTCACATAGTCCTGGATAATGCAGCTTGGACCTATCAGTCTTCCCTTCTTTGTTTAATCGGATCAATCCAAAGTGAGGGGAGGGAAACCACTAAAACACTTAAAACCCAGATCTCCCAGCCACTGTTAGAGTCTTGGTTCTTCATCTGCAGACAGCTTCATCATTTTCTATTCTTTATGTGTATGAATGTAATTCTTCATCTTACAACAAAAGTTTGTTGGATTGTTGCTCTCTGTTGGTCTGCCTTTTAATTCTGTAGTTAGATGAGAAAATGTACCCAGCAATACAGCTTTGGCTGATAATGATGCCAACCGGCAACACTTCAATTACCCAACTGCTTAAATCAAACTTCCATCAAAACACAGTACAGCTCCCTGGGAGTTATCACAATCTTTAAATTTCCAGTTTCTCAGTGGGGCATACTGGTGCATGCCTTTAATCCCAGCATTCAGGAGTCAGAGGCAGGAGTTATCTCTGTGAGTTCAAGGCCAGTCTGGTCTACATAGTGAGTTCTAGGACAGCTGGGACTACAGGAAAACCCTGTCTCAAAAAGAAGAAGAAGAACAACAACAAAATTCTAGTTTCTTATGAATTCAGATAGAACACTGATGCAAGGATAAATGACTTTGATCAGGACATAGCTATGTAATACACATAATCCGAGTAAGTATAAGTGCATTTAAGGTGGCGTTACTGGAAATAAGAGAAAGTTATAAACAACAATAAATAAATCATTGTGTAAGCCTATGAGGGTGTGTGTAATACAGAGCAATGAAAATCTGACTCCAACCTCATGCAACAACTGGTATAAATCTCATCAACTAAAGGATCAGGAAAAAATAAATCAGAGAAGAATTCACACAGGATAGTTTCATTCTTCCTTCTTAACTTTTTTATCTTAGGTATATGAGCGTATTTCCTACATGGAAGTACACTCATGCCATGCAATGCCTGCTGAGTTCAGAAGAAGGTATTTCATCCCCTGGAACTGAAGTTATGGACAGTTGTTAACTGCCATGGTGTGCAGGGAATCAAACCCAGATACTTTGTAAGAGCAACATTCCTACAACCAAAAAGTACACTGTGCTAAGATACAGAAATTTCTATAAAAATCAAACAAGTGACAAACACAAATTTCTGATTAGTAGGTCTAAAAATTTGATGGCTTTAGATAATTTTCATTGAGTTATATTGTTATAAGCATTCTATTTATTATTATTGCTATTAATCTCTTGAGCTTTATACATACATGTATATATAGTATTTGACAATGATACACATATATGATAAAAATAATATACTTGCCCCCATTTACAAGGATACTTTCCAAGATATTCTCCAGATATCTGAAAATTTATACAGTGTAGAAGAAAATCATTTGGGGAAGGTTGCACTGGAATGTCACACTAGGGATGCCTTTATGTTATAAACTGAGTAGCATGCACACAGAAGTACATTTACTCTTCTATTACCAGGACTCTGCAAACATTGTTCTTAAGAGAAGAGACAGGAAATATTTGGGTCACCTAGTCTCTGTTAAAATTTCTCAGTTTGCCCATTACATTGTGAAAGTGGCCATACACAACATGCAAATAAACATGTAAGCCTTTATTTATAAGAATGAATATAAACCTGCTTATGTTAGAGATATTATATGTTGTATTAGGGTTCCCTAAAGAAACAGAAGCAACAGGATGAATATATAGCTATATACAATTTATTGATTTGCTCACGTGACAGAGTTCAAGGAGTCCAACAGTAGCCGTCTGCACTAGAGAGGCTGAGAATACAGGGAACTGCTCAGTCCACAAGGCTGGATGTCTCAGTAGTCCCAATCTGGTACTGAAGGCCCGATGGATTCCAGGAGATTTGCTGGTCTCAGTACACGCTGGGATCCGTGGGGTTGATCACAGCAGCAAGGCAAACTCAACAGTGAGAGAGAGGCAAGCCACAGGAAAAAAGGGACCAGATCCCTCTGCATGGCCTTTAATACTGCCTGCCAGCAGAAGGTAACGCCCACATTTGGGGTGGGCCATCTGGGTTAAGCTAGTCTAATCCGAAGATCCTTTTTCTCTTATTTGTTCCTTAGTCCAGTCAAGTTGACACCCAGGATTAGCCATCACAAGTCCACCCCTTGTCAACTTGACACCCAATAAATAGCCTCTCCTTATGTTATGCTTAAATGTCAATTGCAAACAATGGCAAGGTCATAATACCACCTAACATGTTATAAGTGTCTCATGTGCAATAGCAAAGCATTATATCTTAGAGTAGGTGGTAATGTCCTTGAGAAGAACTTAGTCCTTCAGTATCTAATAACCTAAATATGACAACACTTAACACATATCTCAGTTGCACATTCAAAGGGGAACACAAGTATCCACTTAATATACATACATATATACATATATATATATACATATATAAACAAGCACATTCTTAACCAAATAGGACGAAGGTTAATATCTATTATAATCCACGTTTCTGCAACTGGTCCCGTGGCTTCAGCTGATATTTATGACTACCTTCTTCTACTACCCATTCTGTATTTCCTCCGCCATCAGCAAGCACCTCTGCAGGTCTTGGCTCTTTCCCTGGAGGAGTGACCCATACCTTCATCCCTGAAGGGTCTGGGCCATTTATTGTCCTGTCTGGTTTGGGTTGTTGGAGTTTCCCATTGACCTTAATCATAGGACATGGTAGCACCAGAAGGCGCCCTACAGCATCTCCTGCCTTCCAGACATAATCTTCCTTGCCCCCATTGTGGAGAAAAAGTCCAATTTCCCCATGGTAGTCTGGATCAATCACTCCTCCTACTACTGTTATTCCTTCCTTAGCCTGTTGGCTTAAAGGCAGTAGAAGCCCGAAGTGGCCAGGGGGAAGTCTTAGCTTCCAGTTCAATAGAACGTTTGCTGTATCTCCTGGCAAAAGCACTCCCCCCATTGGAGCCAAAACGTCTAGACCAGCAGAACGCAAGGTCGTGGGTACAGGAAGCAAAAATTTTCCTACTGGGTCACTAGGGGTGATAGTGAGTGGAATCATTCCCACTTCCACCCCTTGGTTCCTGGACCCATGAATTCTGGCTATAGGAGAAACAGTACCATATAGTGGACGCTGATTCAAAGCATATACTGCTTGCTGGAGAACCTTGCCCCAGCCCTCCAGGGTATTGCTACCTAATTGGCGCTGTAACTGTGTCTTCAAGAGGCCATTCCATCGTTCTATCAAGCCAGCTGCTTCTGGGTGGTGGGGAACATGGTAAGACCAGTGGATACCATGACCATGGGCCCACAGTCGCACTTCTTTGGCTGTGAAGTGAGTTCCTTGATCAGAAGCAATGCTGTGAGGAATACCATGACGGTGGATAAGGCATTCCGTAAGTCCCTGGATGGTAGTTTTGGCAGAAGCATTACGTGCAGGAAAGGCAAATCCATAACCAGAATAAGTATCTATTCCTGTAAGAACAAAACGCTGTCCCCTCCATGATGGAAGTGGTCCAATGTAGTCAACCTGCCACCAGGTTGCTGGCTGGTCACCCCGGGGAATAGCACCATATCGGGGGCTCAATGTTGGTCTCTGCTGTTGGCAAATCTGGCACTCGGCAGCAGCTGTAGCCAGATCAGCCTTAGTGAGTGGGAGTCCATGCTGTTGAGCCCATGCATAACCTCCATCTCTGCCACCATGACCACTTTGTTCATGGGCCCATTGAGCAACAACAGGGATAGCTGGAGAAAGAGGCTGACTATCCACAGAACGAGTCATCCGATCTACTTGATTATTAAACTCATCCTCTGCTGAGATCACCTTTTGATGAGCATTTACATGAGACACAAGTATCTTCACATCCTTTGACCATTCAGAGAGCTCTATCCACATACTTCTTCCCCAAATGTCTTTCTCACCAATTTTCCAGTCATGCTCCTTCCAAGTCCCTGACCATCCAGCCAAACCATTGGCTACAGCCCATGAATCAGTATATAATCGAACCTCTGGCCATTTCTCCTTGCAGGCAAAATGCACAACCATGTGCACTGCCCGAAGTTCTGCCCACTGTGAAGACTTTCCTTCACCAGTGTCCTTTAGGGTTGTTTCAGAAATTGGCTGTAATGCTGCAGCTGTCCACCTCTGGGTGGTGCCTGCATAGCGTGCAGAACCATCAGTAAACCAGGCCCTAGTCTTCTCTTCCTCAGTCAACTGATCATAGGGCAAACCCCATGAAGCCATAGGTGCATGCTTAAGCCCAGGAGACATTGTAACAGGAGTGGGAACCATAGGCATTTGGGCAACTTCTTCATGTAGCTTGCTTGTGCCCTCAGGGCCTGCCCGGGCCCTGTCCCGTATGTACCACTTCCATTTGACAATGGACTGTTGCTGTGCACGTCCTACTTTATGGTCTGGTGGGTCAGATAACACCCAGCTCATGATGGGCAGCTCAGGTCGCATGGTGACTTGGTGGCCCATTGTCAAACGTTCAGTTTCCACTAAGGCCCAATAGCAGGCTAAGAGCTGTCTCTCAAAAGGAGAATAGTTGTTTGCAGATGAAGGTAGAGCCTTGCTCCAAAATCCCAAGGGCCTCCGCTGTGATTCCCCTATGGGAGCCTGCCACAGACTCCAGACAGCATCTCTATCTGCCACTGATACCTCAAGCACCATTGGGTCTGCTGGATCATATGGCCCTAGGGGCAGAGCAGCCTGCACCGCAGCCTGGACCTGTTGAAGAGCCTTTTCCTGTTCCAAGCCCCACTCAAAGTTTGCTGCCTTACGAGTCACCTGATATATGGGTCGTAGTAACACACCCAGATGAGGAATGTGCTGCCTCCAGAATCCAAAAAGACCCACCAGACGTTGTGCTTCTTTCTTGGTGGAGGGAGGGGCCAGGTGCAACAACTTATTCTTTACCTTAGAAGGAATGTCTCTGCATGCTCCACACCACTGAACTCCTAGAAACTTCACCGAGGTAGATGGCCCTTGAATTTTAGTTGGATTTATTTCCCATCCTCTCATGCGCATATGCTTTACCAACAAGTCTAGGCTAGCTGCTACCTCCTGTTCACTGGGTCCAATCAACATAACATCATCAATATAGTGGACCAGTGTGATATTTTGTGGAAGAGTCAGGCGATCAAGATCCCTTCTAACTAAGTTATGGCACAACGCTGGAGAGTTAACATACCCCTGAGGTAAGACAGTAAAGGTATACTGTTGGCCTTGCCAGCTGAAAGCAAATTGCTTCTGGTGGTCCTTATGAACCGGTATTGAGAAAAAAGCATTGGCCAGATCAATAGCTGCATACCAGGTACCAGGAGACATATTAATCTGCTCGAGTAAGGACACCACATCTGGTACAGCGGCTGCAATTGGTGTCACTACTTGGTTGAGTTTTCGATAGTCAACTGTCATTCTCCATGATCCATCTGTCTTTTGCACAGGCCAAATTGGAGAGTTAAATGGAGATGTGGTAGGAATCACCACCCCTGCATCTTTCAAATCCTTGATAGTGGCATTAATCTCCGCAATCCCTCCAGGGATACGATACTGTTTTTGGTTCACTATTTTCCCTGGTAGAGGCAACACCAATGGTTTCCATTTGGCCTTTCCAACCATAATAGCCCTCACTCCACAGATCAGGGAACCAATGTGGGGATTCTGCCAATTTCTAATTATATCTATCCCAATTATACATTCTGGGACTGGGGAAATAACTACGGGATGCGTTCTGGGACCCACTGGGCCCACCGTGAGTCGGACTTCAGCCAAAACTCCATTTATCACCTGACCTCCATAGGCCCCTACTTTAACCGGAGGGCCACAATGCTTTTTAGGGTCTCCTGGGATCAGTGTCAACTCAGAACCAGTATCCAATAGGCCTCGAAAAGTCTGATTATTTCCTTTTCCCCAGTGTACAGTTACCCTAGTAAAAGGCCTCAGGTCCCTCTGGGGAAGGACAGGAGGAAGGCAAACAGCATAACTCTTTGGTATTGTGACAAGGTCCTTCCTCACTGGAACCCGGCCACCCCTTCATTCAAGGGGTTCTGGGTCTGTGAACTGTCTCAAGTCTGGAAACCGGTCAACTGGGCGGGATTCGCTACTCCTAAAATCAAATGTTGACTTCCTGTCATTCGTTCTAGAGCTTTTCTGCTTATACAGATCAAATAAAAACTTAGTAGGCTTCTTATGTATTTGGTTCCTGGGAACACCATGATTAATTAGCCAGTTCCAAAGATCATTTCGGGTCATGCCATTATAGGTATTGTTTTGCCTTTGCCACCCATTATGATAATTACTGTAACTACGCTCATCTGGCCTTCTGCGATTCAGTGCTGCCACCTGACGCCTACCCTGAGGTCCTGTTAGACCTACTACGTGTACATTTAATTTATGCAAACGAGCCACAACTTCTCTAACTGTAAGATCTGGCATAAGAAATAGAGCAAAAACAAAGCTCTTCAAATGTTCTGGTGTCTCTCTCAGTACTTTCCATCTTATAAATTCAGTGAGTGGCATGTCCTCTGGGTCCTCATATTGTGGAGAATGTGGTTTTACACTTCGAATCCACTCGAGCATGCCCATCTGCCTGACCCTCACAATCCCTTCATCAATACTAAGCCAAGGAATATCAGGCATCTCTAACTCGCTGTTAGTAGGCCATGTTTTAATAAATACATCAGCCAACCATTCAAATAAACTTTTAACACCTTTTTTAACTGCTCGAGCTTCCATGTTAAACCTAGAATCTCTACTCAGTGGGCTCATATCGATAAACTCAGTATGATCCAATTTTATATTCCTTCCACCATTATCCCACACCCTTAAAATCCATTCCCACACATATTCCTTAGGCTTCTGCCGGAATGAATCAGCAAACTCATTAATTTCTTTAGTAGTATATCGCACCTCCTCGTGGACCACACTTTCTATCTCACCTTGAGGGGCTTGCTTAGACTTCAATCTGGTTATAGGTCTAGAGGCAACAATTGTTGGGCCCTGAGGGACATCAGCTCCCACTGGGAGGGGGGGATTAATTTCCTCAGGCAAGGGTGGGGAGGAGGGATCTGCAGGGTGTGGATTCTCTGCTGAGGGTGGGGAGGTTAATTCCTCAGATAAAGAAAATCCCTCAGAATCCGAGGGTTCAAAATCCTCATCATCATAGTTCTCCCACACATCTCCATCCCAAGTTTCAGGGTTCCACCCTTTCCCCACCAGTGCTCTCACTTTAACTGCTGACACTTTTCGTGGCTGGGAATTAAATTTGCGTTGTAAATCAGCCAACCGTATAATAAGGGCTCCAGCTTGATTTTCTGCTGCTTTAGCTCTTTGGCTGCTGGAGAGAAGATTCTCTTCCAGAGCACACTTGGAAACCTTTAAACTGTTGTTTCGAATCCGGAGCTGGTCATTTTTATCACCGAGCTCCTTATTTTCCTCTATCAGTTTATCCAGACATGCTAGGAGCAACAAGGCAACATCATTATTTTCCTTATTTTTCCGCAATTTCTCGAACGTTTTATATATAGAGTCGCTAAATTCCTTGCTTCTCACAAGAGGTGAGTTAGGTGAGTCAAATGGATCTATCTTCATAATTACATCAAATAGTCTGCACCAAGGATTATCATTCCTCTTCATGCCACCAGGAGAGCCTTCAGTAACTCTAGGCTTCATTGGGTTGGAGAGCTGGCTCCAGAGACTACCAAGCCCACTAAAGAAATTCATCCTTTCAATTCTGTTTCTCTAGAACCACTCCTGGTACCAAAATCTGTATTAGTCAGGGTTCTCTAAAGAAACAGAAGCAACAGGACGAATATATAGCTATATACAATTTATTGATTTGCTCACGTGACAGAGTTCAAAGAGTCCAACAGTAGCCGTGCCGCACTGGAGAGGCTGAGAATACAGGGAACTGCTCAGTCCACAAGGCTGGATGTCTCAATAGTCCCAATCTGGTACAGAAGGACCAATGGATTCCAGGAGATCTGCCAGTCTCAGTACACACTGGGATCCATAGGGTTGATCACAGCAGCAAGACAAACTCACCAGTGAGAGAGAGGCAAGCCACAGGAAAAAAAGGTACCAGCTCCCTCTGGCATGGCCTTTAATACTGCCTGCCAGCAGAAGGTAACACCCACATTTGGGGTGGGCCATCCGGGTTGAGGTAGTCCAATCCGAAGATCCTTTTTCTCTTATTTGTTCCTTAGTCCAGTCAAGTTGACACCCAGGATTAACCATCACATATGTAGAGACATAATATGTACATTGTCTATATTTAACATACATGGAATGTCCTATAAGATTAGTATCTACTTACTTGTTGCCATGCTATGACTGAACCCAGGGTAGATATGAATTCTGGGTCAGTACTCAATCACTTAACTATATCTCCAGGATAAAATCCATCCTAAAAGTTTTAAGATGTTATACTTAAGTATGATTTCTTAATGACTGGCAAGTAGGAGGAGGTAAATTTCAGAGTTTTAGCACTTGCATTTCTTTGAGAGCTTTTACTGTATACTGAGACATACAATGCTTTTAATTACATCAATAAAGACTACCCCTTCCATAAAGAAGGAAAAGAAAAACCAAATAAAAGGTTAAGGCTGACAGGCAGATGTGGCTTCCCTAGTGAAGGTATCCTTAAACACAGTGATGGACTTCACAAGTTCCCCTCAGCAGGATGTCCCTACTCTATCATTTCAAAGACATGAATGCTATGTCTACAAATGATAGCAGTTCTACTGAAACAGCCTTTTTAAAGACAGTTTGGGGTATTGGATGCACATTGGAAACATCAGCCAACTTTCCAGTTGGGGAGTCAGTGATGACTAACTGGAAACAGAATAAGCCAGGAAAAATACTTTAACCAGAGAATCCAAAGAAATTAGAGATGTGTCCACAGACACACAATGCTGAAATCCCAATTGGGGAGTGTAAGCAAAAATGTTTTCTAAGTACAACTCACTGGCTGTGCTCTTAAGAGGTGTGTCAACAAGTGATCCTGTACCACTGTAAACTAAAATGATGTGGTCTTCATAGACATTCCACAGGGAAAAGGTGAGACTGCCAAGATACCAATGGCAGGAGCAGGCTTATTGATCTTTTCTAAGGAGGCTTAATATATGCTTATACATAGGCTAGAATAATCAACAGATGATTAAAGTACACAGATTAAAGATTTTCACTCACTAGGAATTCTAAATTCATTGATAGATATTATGTATAGTGACTCAAAAAAGGGAATTATGTATGTGATATACCAATTAGGAAGCATTATCAGATTTGGGGGGACTGTCCTGGTTATTTTTCATTCTTAACTTAATCAAGAGTGGCCTGGGAAGAGGGAGCGTCCATTGGAGAATTTCCTAGATCAGAATGGCTTGTGACCATGTCTGTGAGAGACTGTCTTGATTTATGATTCCTGTGAGAGTCTCCAGCCAACCATGGGTGACACCATTCCAAGGCAGGTGAGCCAAGACTGTCTAAGAAACCTAGCTGAACATGAGGCAGTGACTGAGCCAGAAAGCAGCCTTCCTCTATGGCTTCTGCTCCATGTTCCTGATTTGAGTTACTGCTACAACTTCCCCAGGGGGATGGACTGTTACCTTGAAGTGTAAGATGAAAAAAACCTTTTCCTTCCTAAGCTACCCTTGGTCATGTTATATTACAGAAAAAGAAAAAGAATTAACACAGTATCCTTTACCACAATAACTGGAAACCATGTGTTTTAATTATTTCATAAAGTGCCTACCTCCTATGACAATATGAAAGGTTTTTCTATATTTGTACTGAACTAAATAGTTTTATGTGTAACTCCACCTAGACAGTCACTAGATTACCACAGTATTTCCTCTT
Source organism: Rhizomys pruinosus (assembly GCA_009823505.1). NCBI lineage: Eukaryota > Metazoa > Chordata > Mammalia > Rodentia > Spalacidae > Rhizomys > Rhizomys pruinosus. The sequence goes on from VZQC01000498.1 coordinate 940,194, forward strand.
ACAGTTTAAGCTCCAGAAACACCGAAGTGGTTTTATGATACTCTGAAGATCCAACTATAAATTTAAAATAGATGACTATATAAGTAAAGGACATTAATCAAATATACCATAAAATTGGACACTGACAGTCTTCTAAGTGCTAGAAACATGTATGTACATTAAACTCTTTTATCATCTCAATAATCTGATAGTGGTATGATTTAATTATCATTCAAATTTTATAGTTCACAAGCTGCATATCCCAGTAATCCCCATCTGGCATTGAAGGCCTAGAGGATTCTTAGAGACATGAGTCCTCAGTCCACATTGGAAGGTTAAAAATCTGTGTCTCATGTCTTTGATGAGTGCCAAAAGCGGTGGCAGCCACAGAGTAGATGCACTTGCCAGTAAGAATTGAAGACAGGCCAAACAACAGTAGTCTCTCTTTTTTTCTTTTTGTCTTTTTACTAAGATCTCAAGTTTTATATCTGCAGTACAGTTTCTCTGGTCTTACTAATTATTTATTTCTGGTTGTACTTTCCTTTTGGATGCTTAAGGCCACACAGTTAGCCCAGATTAACCAAGGTTTTTGCTTTCTCAGGGTCAACTGAGGATCTGGTCCTCAGCTAAGGGGATTTCAGCCTTGTCAGAATATAGACTGGTATTGTTGGACTACCTGAGCTGTATCATGGAGGCCAGGACAGGGGGATCAAGATAGAACATGTGCTTACTGGACTTGACATGGGGACCATAGGAGAGAAAGACCCCAATGTGGAACAAAAGTGCATGATTGATGGTTGTTTGGGATTGCCAAGGAGGAACTTTTGAGCACTTCCTTAAGGAAAACATGACATGTTTTAGGAAAAAAATCCTCCAGTTCAAGTGATATGTGTATGTATGTATATATTTATGTATATATATATATATATACACATAGTATATATATATACATAATATATATATATATATATATATATATATATATATATAGTACTCAGAAAAGCATCTTTTGTTTCATTTAACAAATGGACTTCTGCTCTTGTGAAGCTCACGGTTTAGCTCAGTGGGAGAGTGTAGAGAAGAACAACACTTAAAAAAACAAGATCATTCCCCAAAGATGCAAAGATAAGAAGCGGGGTTTTGTTGTTGTTTTGTTTTGTTTTGTTTCACTAAGCATAGTTGTACATACCTGTAATTCCAGGTCTTTGGAAGCTGAGGCAGGAGGATCAAATTGCATGAACTACTTAGTGATACCCTGTCTATAAAGACCAGAAGCCCAAAAGAAAAGTTCTAGTGAAACTAGAGCCTTGCTGGGATAAGGAGCCGGAAGGAGTGTTGTAAATCAGCCTGGGAGGGGAAGGCTAAGGAGATGATGTGACAAACACTGCGGAAAGAGGAGTCCAGGCAGAGACTGTCGAGGCCCAGAAAACAGTAAAATGCTGAAGGAGCAGAGGAGATGAAGGGTTGGATCATGGACTTTGGTTAAGAATAGCTAACAGGGTACAGCAGACGTACTGGCTTAGAGGTTCAGTATTCACCTTTACCTTGTAGGCATTTAGGAGTGAGGGAAGAACTTCAGCATGAATGCTATACTTGAACATCCACTAATTAGATGTCAGTACCACAGCTGGACACTGCTGAACATCTGCATGGTCTGTATGGGACTGTGAACAGACATTAACTAATCAGAGGCAATTAATCACAACTAATGCAGTTCCACACATGTCAATTACACTTGGATTATTTCATTACACTTGGATTATTTCTTACCTAATGGGAAAACTTCTGTTTTTATTTAATACTCTATTACAAATTTGGTTGTTTTTCCACTTTAGAAAGGTCTGATGTGTTCACTGCCTGTAACTCTGCTACAGAACCAGAGTTAGAAGGGACAAGATTATTCCTCCTGCAAGAAGACTATACTTTCTGTTAATTGCCTGCCAACTTTCAATGCCTCCATATGGAAGGAGAAGCATTCATGAGGCTTCACCAGGAGACTTGCTCTGGACAGTGGAATGTAAGAGTCCAGAGCCCATGCTGTTTTCATCAGTATATGCATTCTTTTCCATTGCCATGAGAATGGCATGTCCCAGTTACCCGTCACTCCTTTAATGTGGATTCAAAATGAAGATGACTCAGGGTGTCAAGTCAAAGCCTACCAGAATCACTGCTCAGCCTCAGGAGACAGGGTCACAGACAAAAAGTAAATCTTTATTGTAAACAGGCCACTGAGTCTTGAGAAGACTTTACTACAGCATATCTTAGTGAAAGCAGATGACAATGCCATTCAGTGTCTTTTTCTGGGCCTCAAGAGTCTCTGCCTGGACTCCTCTTTCCTCAGTGCTTGTGACATCATCTCCTTAGCCTTCCCTTCCCAGGCAGCTTTACAACACTCCTTCCTGCTCCTTATTCTAGCAAGGCTCTAGTTTCATTAGAACTTTTCTTTGGGGGTTCTGATCTCTATAGACAAGGCATCACTAAGTAGTTTATGCATGTCTCAGACTTGCAATCTGATCCTCCTGCTTCACTGGAATTTAACTACCTCAGGCTTAGTAAAAGATAACCAATTAGAGTCCTTTTTTTTTTTTTTTTCTTTTCCTGATTTTTGAAGACTCATCTGGCAAGAATCTGACATGTGTTTTTGGACACAAATTGTAAGGCTTTCATTTTAATTATAAACAGGCTTTCTAATGTTCACATTTCATTTTAAATAATGAAGTTGTTTTCCAGAATAAAACAAAAACTTCAACCCATATAAAAAAATTAAATCTATAAAGCCAAGAACAGAGGTGAAGGCCTGTGATTCTAGCACTGGGGAGGCAGAAGCAGAATTTCAAGCTCAAGGTTAATATGAGACCTTGTCTCAAAATAAAGGAAGGAGAAAAGAAAGGAAGGAAGGAAGGAATGAAGGAATGAAGGCAAGGAAACCTCATAAAAAAGAAATTAAACTAATTTTTAATTATGTTAAATAATTACAACAAAAGTAGATTTCAAAATTATAATGGTAAATCAGACATAATGCCAAAAGGCCTGTAATCTTAATACTTATGACATGGAGACAGGATTGAGAGGTTGACACCAGACTTGGGGGAGAGAGCTGTTTCAAAAAGCAGAACAAAACAAAACTGTGCTAAATAAAAGAAGTCAGATAGTAAATGCTATACACAGTGAGTACTTCTCAGATGGAAATCTATGTATGAAGACAGAAAATAGTAGATTAAGGGATTATTTTGGCTGGACATGATGATCAATCTTATTGTAAGATGAAAATGTCCTAAAAAAAGCTGGGCATGGTGGCACATGCCTTTAATACTAGCACTTGAGAGGCAGAGGCAGGCGGATCTCTGGGAGTTCAAGGCCAGCCTGGTCTACAGAGTGAGTTCCAGGCCAGCTAGAGCTATAGGGAGACTGTGTCTCAAAAACACCGAAAAAAAAAAAAAGTCCTAAAACTCATTTAAATATTAATTGTACAATTAACTGACTAGTAATTATTCCACACAAATTTAATGTGTGTAGAATCTACCTCAATAAAGTTGGTTTCAAAGGGAGGAAAAAAACCAGAGAACATATCATGTGTAGGCATTTCTCGAAGTAAAAATTAAAAATAAAGGGGTCTCGAGAGATGGCTCAGCAGGTAAGAGTGCTTGCTGTTCCTCCAGAGAACCCAAGTTCCTAGTACCTAGGTTGGGAAGCTCACAACAGCCAGTTGCTCCAGTTCCAGAGGACCTCTTTTGCCTCCATGTGCACCTACACACATATGTATATACGCACACAGGCACACATATATCCATACATGAAAATGATCTTTTAAAATATTTAATTTATTATTTTTTTTAGTTTTTATGTGGAACAGTGTATTGCAGGTATGTAAGTGCACCTGTGTTATGCAGTGCCCATGGAGGTCAGAAGAAGGTGCCAGATTTCATGGAACTAGAGGTACAAATGGTTGTTAGCTGCCTTGTGGGTACTGGGAACCAAACCCAAGTCCTCTGCAAGAGCAGCCAGTGCTCTTACCCAATGAGCCATCTCTCTGGCCCCAATAAAGATACATTTTAAAAAGCTATTAATTAAAAAATTCTATTCATTTTAAATACCAATGGTTTTATTTTCTGCTCTTAATATGTTCTATTGATTTTTATGTATTTGCTATTAATTTTATTGTCCTTTTAAAGAGCTACACTACAGGTAACTGAATTATCCAACCTGACTGAGATATGTACTCCCAGAGTTAATCAAATATTCTGCTTAAAGCAGAACAATTATTTTCATTATATGATTCTCCATCCACATACAGGGAAACCTTAAGCTATATACCTAAAGTGATCAATCTGAATGCTTAATTTTTATTTTTGACATCTTTAGGAAAGCATGCAATACAAATAGCAAGGACTTAAAGAGGTCACCACTGTATCCGTGTTTCCTTGCCATCACACCAGACACTTGTAAAAGTGCAACAGGCTGTGGCTTCAGAGATGAGTTAGAATATACAAGAGCCTCGAGGATAAAAACATAAAACTGTAGAGAGCAAGCTATTCTTTTCAGACACTGGAGTCAAAAAAATCCAGATATCAGTTTCCTAAAATACTCATAATAATCTTCTGCATTGCCCCTGAACAAGAAGACAGAAACAGATAAAGCACTTGTTTCTGCATAGGGCTGCAGTTCCCTGTCCCGTAAGGCTTTCTGTGGTTTTCTGCATCTGCTTTTCCAGCTTTCAGACTTGCTGAGGGCGCTTCCTACCCCTCCGCGTTATACCCCTGCCCTGCCAGAACTGGCTCCCAGGGCTGCACCAAGCACACTAAGGTGTTAATAACTTTCCATGATTTGTTTTTCTAAGTGAAAGACATTCCTTGGAGACTCGCCTGTGGTTTATATGCTTTATTTTTATCTTTTTCTGATACACCATAAAGAGCATACTTTATCCAGGACACAGGCTCACCACAGATCTCTGTCATCTGGCAATAACATTACTCACCACTGATTAAGATTAATTTGTTTTCATTCTGCTTGGTTTAATATCTTGAGACGAACAATACAATGCAAACTGAATTTACAGAAACCAGACAATTAGCAAATTACTGCTAATAAATGAGTGTATAACTCTAAAAGGAAATGAAAGCCCATGTCATAAGCTAATATAAATGCATACTAAATATTAAATATTCTGTATTTACTGCTTCTACTCTGCTACTTTCAAAGACCTTACCATACTGAAAACAGATGTGTGGTAAAGTTTTATGGAACAGAAAATTTAATCCATTTAGTTTTTTTAAATAATTTATTTATTATTTTTATTTTGTCCATATGAGTGTATTATGTGCATGTAGGTAGATGCACCTGTGTTGTGCAACGCCCTCAGAGATCAGAAAAGGGTGTCAGATCCCCAGGAACTGGAGTTACAGACAGTTGTTAGCTACCATGTGGATGCTGAGAATTGAATCCAGGTCCTCTGCAAGAACTAGTCCTCTTAACTGCTGAGCCATCTCTGAAGTCCAATTAATCTATTTATAAGGTCGAATTCGTTGAATATTAGAATATTCAGTATTGTGGAGAACACAGAACAGAAAGAAATTAAGTGTATCTGTGGAGTTTCTTAGAGAAGCAATAGTGTTAAGCCCCATCATCAATAAAAGCAAGGTTTTGTTGATCCAATAATAATTGGATCACACTAAAGGAAAGACTCCAGAGTCAGCTCAGAGGGTGGCAGGTAGACTAACGTAGATCATCACAAGGAATTCTGTTCCAGTACAGATTCTAAGTCATGAAGTGTGGAATGACTTCTGCTTTTCTAAACAGCTCCTAAGACATGTAGGAGAAGACAGAAAAGCTAATGCCTGCCCTAGCCACAAGGAACCCTAAAGAAAGCTGACCCTCTGTCCAGGAAGGTGAGCGCATTCAACAAGCTAGAAGCCTATTAGAAGAGAATGAACACTGGAGGCTCTATCGATCATTCTCAAAGGCTGCCTCCAACTCAGAGTGGCACAGTAGGAATGTAAAGAAGGCACAAATTATACTAAGAAGATGAAACCAACTGAGCTCCAAAGATGACTCAGTGATTGTTTACCTTATAAGTGTAAGGACTAGAGTTCGGATACCCAGAATACATATAAATGCAGAATGAGTGTGGGGCCCACCTGCAATTCCGGCCTTGGAAAGTGGAGATCCTAGATCCTCAGAGAAAGCTGGCTGAAAAAGACTAACCAGATTGAGGAGCTCTGGGTCTAAGAGACCCTGGCTCAGTGAATAAGGCAGAAGAGCTATCAAGAATATTTCCCAACATCAACCTCGGGCGTCCAGATGCGCACACTCACACGTCTGCCTACACACTTGCAAAAGCATGCATACACATACACATGAAAATGGGGGAAGGGATAAAACTGACCTATGGGCAGACAGATTGGCAAACATAGAGAGTGAATGACATGGAAATCCAAGGTGGACAAGGGCACGATCTCCTGGAACATGCCAGAAACTGTGAGACCAGGAGCCGAGGACTCAGTGGAAAAGATAACAGCTAGGTTTACAATTCCTGCCTGCACGGAGCCCAGCCACTTCCCTCTCCTGCCACAGGGCCTTCCTGCCATGAAGGACGACATCCCCTCTTAAACTGTGAGCCAAAATAAATCCTTCCCCTGAGAAAAAGAAAGATAATAAGTTTAGAAAGAAATATTAAGAAAGTGGGAAGGTGGGAAACACTTCATTTTGGGAATTAAGTTGAAGGAATTGGACCATGAAATTAAGATTTTTCCATTGCTCTCCCAGTTAAACTTAGCATGTTAAAATTCCATTGTAACATGCTCCTGCTAGTGGAAAAGGACGGTGCAACTGTCACACCCTTCTTTCCTCTGGGACAGTTTAGTCATCCAGTTTGTAGCTGAACATTTTTAGTGAAAAGTCATGATGGCACAAGGCAATCCATTTCATTCTGGGACTTGTAATAAGAACTATCTTCTCTAAACTGAGTGAAACTTCACCACTTTTGTATCCATTGTGGTGGTTGATTTGCCCCTCAAAACTACAGATATATAAACCACCAAGGCCATAATGATTTTTCATAAAGTTATCTGAAGAGTACACCCAAATCTTTCCCATACTAAAGCACTGTTTCTTCCAGACTTTCTTCACAGCCATAGTCACCCAAACACATCACTAGCCGGTCCCTTTGTTTGTTCTCCTTCATGGGTGACAACTGTCTGGAAAAATCTTTTGTGTCAATGGAAGGTGATGCTGTGGGTTTCAAGGTAAGCCCAGACAGCATCTTGGGCAGATGTAGCTCCACACAAAAAGAAAAAAGAAAGCAGCCATGTTTGGAGATGAGAAAGTATTTCCTTGTCATTTCTGACAGTTTATCAACCACCCTCTCAAAGTACTGAGAGGAGACTGAATCTTCAGAGGAGGAATGGATGGCTCAGGTTACAGTGCAGTTGATACCCAGTGTGACCTTGAAAAACACAGTACTTGCTTCACTGTAGGACCCTGGCATTTATGTGTATTGATCTGCCACACAACAAAATCCATGCAAAATGTTTACCAATAAAACAGTCCTATAAAAAGCTTTCCCCAAGCTAATTCTAAAGTTTCCTCCTTCAATTTTGTAGCAACAGATCACGTATGCTAACTCAGAAAAAAGAACCTGAGGATTTGATCTTTTTTTTCTTACTTTACTTAGGAAAGAATATAAAAGAGCACTTAGCATATGAGAGATATGATTGCAGAGTGGAACTTCCAGTGGGTGGAATTTAAATAGTCCTAGATCAGTTCTATTTTGTGTTCTCTGCTCTTGTCTCTGTCTCTGTCTCTGTCTCTGTCTCTGTCTCTCTCTCTCTCTCTCTCTCTCTCTCTCTCTCTCTCGTCTCTCTCTGTCTCTACCTCCTTCCCTCCTTCCCTTTCTCTCTCTCTCCCTATCTGCATGTCTGTACCTATGGCCCATCCCCCACCCCACCTCCATCTCTCTGAGCCAGAACACACATGTAGGCCTTAGGGAAAGGGATCAGATACTCTGATTCATTTAACCTCATATTACTATTTGTCCTCATCTGAGGCAATGGCATCATATAACCTTCCCCAGAGAAGCACCGTTCTTCTAATCAGTAGAACCAAGATTTCAAATACAGGCAATGGATGCACTCTCTAGTCCCAAACATTAAGATTATGTTTCAGTTGTATTTCAAGTTATAATGACTAATAGAGCTTGCCTCAGAAGTTAACATTTAGCACAATTAAATTCCATAGACTACTCACAAAGCCAGTATTCAAACTTGTCAAAAAGTAAGAGAGTAATCACATTACACAGACTACAGACTGAGAGCTATTCTTGTGGTTACTCCTACTTTGTAACAAGCCATGCTAAAATGAAGCAGTCTAGGAGCTACTAATGATATAGCTCACATGCACACAAGGCCCCGAGTTCAGTCCCCAGCACCGCACAAATTAAAAATTAAAACAAAAGTAAAGACTCAAAATACAGGAGTCCAATACAACTTTATTGTTTCATATTTCTTTATTCTCACTGGTTTACTGAGTCAGGAATCTCAACAGCACTCAGAACGATGGTTTGATTCCACCCCATTATGTAACAGGCCTTAAAGAGGATTTGATGGCTGATGACACAGGGATGCCAGGCAGTGAAATCACACAGCTATCCATCTTCTCTCTTGCCACCTGCGACTAGATGGCACCTGGAACTCTGGCCGGGCTGGAACACAGACCCCAATGCCACCTCATCACATGGAGGACCTAAGCTGCATTCTGACATGACAGTTTCAGTGTCCCACTGGACAAAGAGGACTCTGTGATTCTTGTCATGAGCTAGCCTTGGAAATAGCACAGCACCATTTTCATCACATGTTATTGGTCAAGACAGTGAGAATCCTTCCCTCTCCTAGATTCAAGGAGAGGGGTATAGATCCCAATGCTTGCTAGGAAGATGGCAGGTCACATTACAGAAGAGCACTTGAAATGGGAGATGTGACTGGCCACCTTTCTCTGAAGCTACTGTCCACTCTAATACTATTTTCTAAGCCAGTTACCCTTTGTTTTTAAGCCAGGGTTCCACCTTTCTAGGTAGTGTGCACTAAGAGGTTGGCCCCTGTGATGACCTCACCTTTGTAGCTTCCCTGGGAGAAATAAGCAAGATGACCCAAGGCAGAGATTGGGGATTGTGGTGGTTTGAATGATAGTGTCCCCCATAGGCTTTAGGTATTCATACATTTTGTCTCCAGTTGGTGGCACTGTTCTTGGAGGTCTTAGAAGGTGTGGCCGTGATGGAGGAAGTACGTCACTGGGGACAGGCTTAGTGAGTTTAACAAGCCTTGCGGTCTCCAGCCTCTCCCTCTCTGTGCTTCCTGTGCTCATTGCAAGATGTGACCCTCGGCTTGCTGCTCCAGCCCCGACCACCATGCTTCCCGCCACAATGGACTCTGATTCCCTGGAACTATCAATCGTAAGCTCAAATAAACTCTTCCTTTTATAAGTTCCCTTGCTCATGGTGGTTTTATCACAGCAACAGAAAAGTGACTAATACATGGATCTTAGGGAGAACTTGGTGCCTCCCTACCTTGGTACCACATTGTCAAGCATCATTCTTCAAATACAGTTCCAGCAGAAGTTGTCCCTTCTCCATAGCTCCAGACTCTACCAGGTTTCAGCAAAGTATCTCATCCTTTTAGACCAGCAACAGAGAGGGGTCCTAATAATGGCTCTTCATCACTGTAATATATTCAAGTGGTTCACTGCATCTTGCTTGTTCCTTCACTCCATTGTTCCAATGCAGGCCATAAATTCTATGCCTGCATTAACATGTCATTTATAAATAGTTCCTGCATTAACATCTCATTTAAAGTATTAAAGACAATCTGATTTTTATCAGGGCAATGACTGATAGAGGCATCTAAGAAAAACTAAAGATAGAGAACACAAGCATGAAAATTTAATATATCCACTTCCCATATCTTCTAAGTTCTTGGTAGACTTGCTGACTAGCATGGTTATATCACCCTGCCATTGCTATGGTTTAAATATGGTTTGAGATCCCCCGGGGGGGTAGGGGTAAATGTCTTAGAAACTCTATTCTCAATGGCTGGTGACTAGGTGTTGATGGGACTTTCCAGAGGCCAGATCTATTGGGAGGTCTTTATATCACAGAGTCTATAACCTTCAGAGCAGGTTAAGGGAGTTCTCATCAAACCCTGAATTCTTTCTTGAAATGTTGTTAATTAAAAACAAGACTGGCCACTCCACCGGTACTTCTGGCTTATTGTGTGGCAATGTGGTCACTTCCTCTCCCATGTATTCCCACCAAATGATGCCATTCACCTTGAGGACTTTACCACAGCTGAGGTGATAATCATACCATAACTCTGAACTTCTAGCACTGTAAACTTCTAAGTAATGTTCTATGTAAATGTCTAGCTAAGTAAACTTCTCATATTTATAAAGTTACTTAGCCTTAGGTTTTTCATTATAGTAACGAGAATATTAAATAGCTCAATAACTACAACTTATCTTTCAAAATGATTTTTTTCTACAAGAATATATTGTTCCTTTAAACACTCCCCAAATAAACATGTTTCTGTTGAAATATAAAAATAATCTTGTTTTCTATAGTCATATAAAACATACTGGCCTCTATTGACCATATCTGTTTTTTGTCTTTGTTTATAAACAAAATAGAAAATGATTCAATCTGTGGTTTTGCTAGAGGTTGAAACTAAGCCAATCCTGGTCCATATCTTCCAGAACTTCATTTTAGTTCATTATTTTCTCTAAGCAGCCAATGTGCATAGAGCAGTACGGCATCGAAAGCAAGGAAGGTCCAGCTATACAAGCCTAAAATGCAGTTTGAAAAGCCACCTCTTTGAAAGAACATAAAACCACAAGCACAGGATACTAGAAAAGTGTGACTTATAATGAAAAAAATATATCTCGGCTAATGCTTCTAGTGGGGCACGTTGCTATACTTTGCTAGTATCTAGTGACTACACCACTATAAGAAGAAGAAACAGATCTTGAGTGTTTTTCCAAAGAATCTTCAACAGATCTGTCATCTTACAGAAAAACATGCGTTTTTCCATGTGTATAGAGTATGTTCAAGGAAGATGAGGTCAAAGTTCGTATTCCTTCAATTGCTTCTGAATGGGACATCAGCTATAGAGATAGAGTCTAAGGGGAAAAGGTGAGTAGAAATGTGAATATAGGCCACTGGAAAGTGCTAAAGGGCATCGCCAGTCTGCTTCATTAGCCCTGGATTCTGGAGTAAGATAGACAATTGTACCCATCCAGAAAGAGGCAGGCTGGAGAGGAATAGAAGGAAGAATAGGCCCAAATGCAGCCTTTCTCAATTCAATTGTGTCTAACTCTGGTTAAAAGCTGAAAGTTTTAACTCCTTGAAATAAGCAGGTGGCTAATTTTTTTTTTCAAGCACAGTATTCTCCTTGGACTTTAACCAGTATTATATCCTTGGTTTTCCACTTCTACAGAAGTAATACTTAACTTTCTCTAAGCAGCCAATGTGCATAGAGCAATACGGCATCGAAAGCAAGAAAGGTTCAGCTACACAAGCCTAAAATGCAGTTTGAAAAGCCACCTCTTTGAAAGAACATAAAACCACAAGCACAGGATACTAGAAAAGTGTGACTTATAATGAAAAAATACATCTCGGCTAATGCTTCTAGAGTTTTCTTATTCTGAGAGAGCTTTAGGTGATTTTGCAGGAATGCTCCCTTCAAAAACGGTGGCTTCTCAACTAGAACACCCACGACTCCAGCAATTCCCAGCATTCCCATAGGCTCCAGCAAATAAATGAATAGCTCTGTCATCTCAGAACCATTTCTCACCACTGTCCTTACTGAGACAGAGATTCTCAAGAGTGGACTGGAAGAGAATCTGGGGAAGGAGGCTACTTGAAGAGTTAAACATAACACCAGATGAGGTGATCCACAACTTCCACCACCCCAATGCACAACCAGGACTAGTCATAAAATTGAAAGGCAGTACAAAGAGTAAACTGGCCGCTCACTAACTTCTCTTTACAGTGGTTAAGTGGGTCTGTTGCTTTATCATCTTAAAGTAACATGTAACTACTGTACAGGCATCTTAGTCCAATGTTCTGACCTGAACTCTTTCTTTAGCAGGTCCTTTGAGAAACTGGAGGGACTGTGGATTGTGCCATAAAAGAAGATGTTTGTGTTTCTAACTTTGAGAAAGTACTAGTATCAGTCTACCATCATTTAAGCTCCGAAGGCAATTTCTCTTCAATTATAACCCAGTCAGGGAGTGTCTTAGAGGCTTAGAGGCTACATTGCAAAGGGAAAGAAAGGAAAAACAAGGCTACAGCAGGGGTAGTAAGTACCCATCTTAAAGTCCTTGGGTCCTCAGCGCAGGTTTGCTTGCTCTTTCATGCTGAAAGGATTTCCTTACACCTAATGGCCACTGGATTCCAGACTCCCTTAGGGTGTGACCCAACACTCCCATCCACACCCAACAACACTAAATCAAAAATAACCTCTCCCCTCTGGAGATTGCTCTCTCAGAGCTCAGGACTGTCAGGAAGAGAAGGCAGGAGGGGAGAAGGGAGTTTCAGACTACCCGCCTCCCCTCACACATTTGGGGACTGTGGTTAGGAAATGTCCCCGTGAGATAAGGAAAAATGAGGCGGGGGGGGGGGGGGACCCTGCAACTTTTCAGACTCCCAAGAAGTCACAGCTCTGCCACTTGCAAGGTCAAAGTGCGGAGGAAGGAGTGGCTGGTGGCAGCAGGCTGGGGAACAGTCCCCAGACTGGGATCTGTGCCAGAGTGGAGTCCTGGGGAAGTTTCCAGGAAAGCACCGCCCCACCAAGGCTGTAGTCACCGCCACAGCACGCTCACCTTACTGAACACCTCCAGGTCGTCCTCGTCCTCCTCCAGATCCAGCACGTCGGCTGGCAGCAGGCTGGAGGAGCCGCTGCCACCGGGGCCCGCGGCGCCGCCCCGCGGACTCTCCCCGGCCAGCTCAGCGGAGCGCGCCTCCGACGCCCGCTCGTCGTCCATTCCCGCAGTGCGCGCCCAGCCAGCCGCCGCCGCCAGCCCCGCTCCCCCGCGCGCGCCCATTGGCTCCAGCGCGCCCCGCGCCTCCCCAGCCGCCAGCTCCAGCCCTCCGCCCGCTGCGCAGACGCGGAACTGCAGGGAGACCGCGGGGCTGCGGCCGCGGAGAAGGAGCCCGGCAGCGGAGGCCTGCGCATCCCACTCCTGGCGCGGAGGCTGCGCAGCGCGGGACTCCCACGCTGGGAACCACTCCAGGGAGGGGAGGGGACCCTAGGGACTGGAGGTGGGCGTGCTCTAGCTGGCCCGGCTAGGACCACCGGGATTGGGCGAGGTGGCGCGATCTAGATCCAAAGCGACCTGGCATCAGAGCAAGTGCTGTATTTCCTGCACTTAGTGGTGCCTTTTTCCTGGGTTGTGATTTTTTTTTTCCAAGTCCTTCACAGAAGCTAACGCAAAAATAAAAGTCAGGAAAACCTCGTCTGTGTTGTGATTGATTTTATTTTTTTGACACAGTGATTGGACTTTGCGGTCGTTTTACTGCCAACTCAAGGAAGCCAAGATTGAAAAACTATTTTCAGTGCTTTCTAATGCCTCTTTACTCCTGGAAGTCTTCCTGAAGTTAATGAGCAAAAATGTTTGGAAGCGTCAAGGACACTTAGCGGGCCTGGACATTGCCACGGAGAAAAAATCTTGCAGTACAGTTATAAACCATTGAATTGTTTGTTCACTGATTATTTTTTAAAGATTCAAAAGTTATGGAAACTTGAATGCCAAATGATATATGTTTGGGTTAGCTTCTTTATTATTTTCTCACTTTGGCTTCACTTATTTCCCCCTGTAGGCTCTGTTTACAATGTATAAGTTAATGAAGACAAGTGTAAGACTCAGGCATGGTGGTGTGCATGGCTTTGCACTAGAGAGGCTGAGGCGGGACCAGGGCTGGTAAGAGGCCAGCCTGTGTTCCAAAGGGCGACCCTTGTTAATGAAACCAAAAAGGGAAAGAAAAAAAGAGGAGAGAGAGAAAATATATGTTAAACTTACCTGTTTGAAGAAATAGTAATTTTATTTCTAATTCCATTAAATGAGACCTCCTGTTTATTTCAGGACCTTCATCCACACCTCATTCAGCTCGGACCCTGCAGGTTGAATATACAAGTCTGTTTCTCCGTTTTTGTAGTTCCTGTACCCAAAATACTACCTCCTGCCCATATTTCAGGAATTAGCAAAGACTTCTGAAATGACAGTCTGTTCCCAATTTCTTCTTTAATTTTATCTCAAGAACTGCTTGTTTCATTCACACTATGTATCTTATATTTCACTGTAAATTTTACCATCTTTTAGGTTATGACCATGAAAAGCATTAGTAAGCCACATTACCAGATGTGTCACTCAAAATGGCTCTTTGCTACACAGTCTACAAGGAATTAAAGTTATTAAAACACATTATTTTCCCTGTCTAAACTCATTGTGGCTATTGAGAAGAAACCTGGGGTTTCCAATTTGGGAATTAAACCTGGAAATTCTTTTTTTTTTCTTTTTTTATTTATTTTTATTGATGCTTTGTGTATTTCATACATTATTTTCCAATTCAGTTCAGGCATATTTCCCTTTCCCTTCCCCCCCATCCCACCCCACCCCATCCCAGATCATTCATTCTGCCATAACTGTCCTGCATCTTTCTCTCAGTTTTTTTTTCATTTTTTAGCTATAAGTGATAATCTATGAGTACAAGCATCCCTCATGCAAAACCAATTTGCAGGCTGTTGTGCCCAAACCCCCCACAGCCCCACCATCCAGCGGGGGGGGGGGCTTTGTATGTTCAATCAAGTTGATCAAATAGTGTCCAGACTATATTTTCTGTAGTTTCACCATTTCACCCCAATTGCAGCCCTTTACATTCTACCACGCCCCCTCTTCCAACAGATTGTTCCTTTAGCTTAGAAAAGGGGCACAGGTGGCACAGGTGGATGAGAAGCAAAACAGTCCACTTCCTCTGGAGCCGTTGTCTTGGACTCTGGTCATTTGTGGCTGTTTCCTTTCATTGGGTGACAGTCTGTCCCAGTAATACTTACTGTGGCTTTATAACATCTCCTAACCTTGAGGATGTAATCTTGTGGCATCAGCTGTGGGTTATTCCTCCAAGGAGAGAGCCAATAGCCAATTAGATATGGGATATATAGGCATATGGCTGCCTCTTCTGCACAGTATTTCCAGGCAGGTGAGGTGTAGCTGGTGCTGACGGTGGAGTCTTGCTTGACTCAAGGAGACCCGTATTTGCTTTATTGGTTTAGTGGCCTTTGGTAACACTCTCTGGTATTCCAGAGGCCATCTGTACACTTGCATGTGTGGTCTCAGTACATCTTTCCCATGTTAATGTCAGGTCTTCGGCAGCAGGGCCTTATCGCCTTTCTTCTTGCAGGTATCCCAGTTTAGAGGCAAAGAGCCTGGAAATTCTTAATGTTACTGTGATTCATATAGTTATTCTGGGAGCATAAAAAACAGGCTCACAAGATGGGTAGAACAAATGACAGCTGGATACCTTGGATCAATGTGCTCATTGGTGGAGATATCTTTGACAAGAGTGCTTGATTGCTGGATGCCACACAACCTTCTCATTTGCCATTGATACTGATGTTACTAGAGTCTGGGTAGTGTCCCTGACATCATCACTACAGGCTTCCTTGGAAAACATCCCTATAGTTAGTTATTGGCATAGAAATGCCAACCCCCGCCCCCATAGTCCTGTCTCTTTGTGGCCCCTTTTGCCAAGTAACATGAAGATTCCCAAAGAAGAGGATTTTCTAAACCTAGAAAAGCCATATTGACTTTGGTCATTAAAGATGAAGAGGAGGACAAGGAGGAGGGCAATAGGAGAATTTTTTTTTAGATCCTACTATAATTAACCACTTTGGATGTTCAACAGCTCCATTATCATTCAGGACGTACTCAGCCCCACATTGATGTGAAACACAATTGAGCCTCATACACCTAGGTGTAGAGTCACATGCTCCCCAACGGGGAAAAAAAAATCTCATTTAAATCTGTGCAGTATGAGTAAAACTCAGAAAATGCTACATCTAACTCTTCTTGAAATCTCAGCTTCCCATTAAATGGTACTGTTGCAGAATTCTTTAATGTAATAATTCCTATTTTGCTTGAAAGCCTTGAAACTAACAAGGTCCAAAACAGAATAAATGATATAGTACTAAATGGTGCCTAAACTGTCCTTCTTCTCCCTTTGTTTCTTCGATGCTTTGTATGGCCATTATTTTCATTGTAACCAAATCCTATCTGAAAGTGGGCAGCAAAGCACAACAGTCTCCTTTAAGGGTAAATTTGACGACGATGATGAATCCCAATCCTTCTAGGAGGCACTATAGCATTGAGTTATATGTCTATATACAGTAGATGATAGATAGATAGATAGATAGATAGATAGATAGATAGATAGATTGTGTGTGTGCATGTGTGTGTGTGTGTGTGTGTGTGTGTGTGTGTGTTGCATAGCTTTAGTGTCAACTTGACACACCTGGGTTGAGGGAGCCTCAATTGGGGAATTTCCTCCATTGGGCCTGGCTGTGGACATGTCTGTGGAGTATTGTCCTGATTGTTGAGCAATGTGTGTGTGTGTGGGGGGGGGGCAGCCCACTATGAGTGGTGCCAGCCCAGGCAGGTTGTTATGTACAATATAAGAAAGCAGGCTGGACTTCTGTTCTAGTTTCCTTTCAATTGCTGTGACAAAACACTCTGACCAATACCAACTTGGGGAGGAAAGGGTTTATTCAGCTTACATCTCCTGGGTTACAGTTCATCACTCAGGGAGCCCAAGGTAGGAACTCAGGACAGGAACCTGGAGACAGGAGCTGAAGCACAAGCCATGAAGGAATGCTGCTTACTGGCTTGCTCCTCTGGCCTATGCCCAGCCTGCTTTCTTATACCATACACAACAACCTGCCCAGGGGTGGCACCACCCATAGTGGACTGGGCTCTCCCACATTGCTCAACAATCAAGACAATACTCCACAGACATGGCCACAGGCTGGTCCAATGGAGCCAATTCCCCAATTGAGGCCCCTTCAACCCAGGTGTATCAAGTTGACACTAAAGCTATCCAGCAATATATATATA
>VZQC01000498.1:957364-1303605 GCA_009823505.1 Rhizomys pruinosus
AAATATATATATATATATATATATATATATATATATATATTATATAATACATAACATATAATATATAATACATAATATATGATATATCTAATATATAATATAAAATATAATACAATATGTGATATATAATATATAATATATATGGTATGTATGTCTGAAGAGAGAAATGGCTGGAAGCCCAAGTCTGTATCAACCAATGGATAGTTGTAAGTGATTTAGTTGGATTGAAAAGAATATAGAAATATTATTGGCTGATTGATGAAAAATCATTGATAAGAGCGATATATGGGTAGATTTCTCAAAATAATCAAGGGCTAGGATATTTGTGAATGTGAAACATCCACCAGCTTTTGCAGAGGTGACTCAGTGATCAGATAAACAGAACTATGCACTCTGGGATAGCTCTTCCTAGGCATCATGTCATTGGTTACTGGAACCATCAAGGCTACTCATAGCTGGGATGGGGTTGGTATGCAAGCTCAAATCAAGACATCTCTTCATCAGAGCTGACCTAGCCAGTTCAAATGTTACATGTCTAATCAACCCACAGCAGAGAATAATGTCTCCTTCTTTGTAGCAACATGTGGGACAAAAGCCAGGCCCCCATTTGGCAGCAAGTAGATTGCCCTGGATGTCTGTCCTAATGGACTGCATAGAGATTATTCCTCACTGAAATGCACGAGTTCCAGATATGAATGTATCTTATTTACTGTTAACATTCCTGACATTATTACCAGGCACAAATACACAGAGCATCTGATTCACCACCATGTCATTGTTTATAGTATTACATTTGATCAAGAAACACATTTTACAGCAAAGGGCACCACCACAGGCTCACATGCATAGAATCATCTTCTCATTATGTGTTCCATAACCTGAACATTACAAAGAATGACATTGATATGTGTGTTGGTTTAGTGAGGACTGTTATAGTTCCAATGAGGGTTCTAAGAAGATACAGTATATACTCTGCATCAGAATACATTAAGATGATTTGACTCCAGGAGAGTAGAACACAGTGGACAACTCATAGGGGCATCTGTCACTGTAAAGCCTCACCACACACTAGCATGAGTTTTGTTTTCTGATTTTTTTTTTTTTGGTCTTTTTGAGACAGGGTCTCCCTGTAGCTCTGGCTGTCCTGGAACTCACTCTGTAGACCAGGCTGGCCTCAAACTCACAATGAGTTTTGTTTTCTATCCATCCTGTCTGGCCCAGAAGCAACTCATTATTGTTATTGATAGTAGTATTTTTTCTCATCTCTCATTGGCCAGAACAGATCACATGACTCTAATCAATCTGAAAAAGGTCACAAGGTATAGTCATACCATGTGTTCAGTAAGCAGTGGGTCAAACTATTTTTAATAGCACAGATGATAGTTATAACCATTAAGAACTTAATTCTAGGTACTTACCATGAAGCAAAGACAAGCTAATACAGGGGTTATAACCTCAAGCCTGTGATTATTAGCCAATTATCTGGAAGTATTCAGTTCTTCACTTGAAATTTCTTACTGGCTTTGAGAACTCAGGCATGTACTTCAAATGATTAACTTCAATTTTCTCATCAGCAAAGTTGAGATAATTAATAATAGATACTTCAAAGGTTATAAAGATCAAACAAACTAATATACAGGAACTAAATATCTATCTAAATCTTAATTGTTTTATTACTTTTCCTGCTAGTGTTATTAACATAAGTAGTAGTGATGGTTGCCCTGTGTGCTCTGTAATTGCATTTGGACACGCAAGCAGTGATGCTTTTTGTTCCTGTAATGCAGCTTTGACTAAAACATGTGTGTTTAAAAAGGTTTTCCTTAGTACTGTGGCACACTAACAATTACAATTCCTCTGACAGTTTTGTAACAAATAAATAGTTAAAAGACAAAGAAATATGATTTTAAACATCTTTGCAAAACCCAAAGGACATAGAGGATGTATATAATCCCATGACTAAGTAGACTACTCCTGCCTTAAATGGGATATAATAACTCTGCTATCAAATACAGATCTGGAGAATAATCCTTAGTCAAAACAGGAAGTGAATTTATTACAGCTAAAAATTTAATGGGGTGCATCTGGAGAAATGGCTTAGTGGTGAAGAGCAGAGGACCTGAGCTCAAATCCCAGCACCCTAAACTAACAACTGTTTGTACCTCCAGTTCCAGGGGATCTGATGCCCTCCTCTGACCTCTGCAGGCATTGCATGACACAGGTGCATTTACATACATGCAGACAATATACTCATACATAAGAGATAAAAATAATAAATAAAATATTTAAAAAATATAGATGAGGGTGATCATTATTCAATCAGTGTTACCTAATTAAATGTATAAGTAGATTCATTTTATATCAGGTTAGTATTAAAAAAAAAAACTTTGTCAGATGTTTGGGAAGCTTCTCAGCTCCAGTGCACTGCATTTCCCAGGCCAAACGCATTGCTATTTTTGAATCTCATTCAAAATCAAAATTTAATTCCATTTTCTTTGAAGATATTTTCTTCAATACAACTTAGTAAAAACTGTTCCCATAGATTATGGAAGATATATACATATATTAGATATATGATGACAGTCTAGAATCAAGGTGCTATTGAACAGAAAAGAATCATTTCAAAGAATAAAGTCTTCTTTAAAAAAAACCCATAATATTTTTGAGGTATAATTCATATTGCATTCATCTATCTAAAATGTACAAATCAGAGATTTGCAGTTATTGATTATATAGATAACAACAAAATAAACTGTAAACATTTCACTGTCATCCTAGGAAGCTCTACCCTTATTAGCAGATACTCCCATGTATCCACAGGCATGGGCTCTAGAACTGCTAAATATTTATCTCTATAAATTTACCCATTGCACACATTTCATGTAGAAGGAATCATATAATTTGTGGTCTTTTGTGACTGGTTTCTCTCATTTAGGATAATGTGTTTATGGTTATCCAAACTGTATCATATATAAATACTTAATCACATAATGGATCACTTCATGGCTATGGCATATCTTACTCTTCTGTCATTTTCTAATGGACATTTATGATATATCTACTTATGAACAATTATACACTAGATGTGTATGGAC
The DNA here is from genome assembly GCA_009823505.1 of Rhizomys pruinosus. Classification (NCBI taxonomy): domain Eukaryota; kingdom Metazoa; phylum Chordata; class Mammalia; order Rodentia; family Spalacidae; genus Rhizomys; species Rhizomys pruinosus. The sequence goes on from VZQC01000498.1 coordinate 960,457, forward strand.
ATACTTCCATTTCTTTGGGACATATAGCCATATGTTAAAATAATAGGTATTAGACAATGGACATTTAATTGCTTGAAAAATGCTTGACTGCTTTCTAAAGCAGCTGGTTTCGGTTTGTCTGAATCCTTGACATATCCTGGCATTTTGTTTTGGTTATAGACATCCTAGTGGTGTGAAGGTGGTTTGTCTGTGATTCTGATCTCTATCCATCTGCTGAATACTGAGCATCTTTTCCTGTGATTGTTTTACCCTTGGTGTGCCTTTTACAGAAATTGTTCAGACTGCTTCCATTTTTTTCCTGGATTCTTTGTCTTTTAATTATGAGTACCTTAAATATCTAGACACAAGTCCCATGAGATATTTTATGTGAAAAGAATGTTTTGTTTTTGTTGTCTTCTTGCTTTCTTGAAGATATTCTCTGAAGCAAAAAGTGTTTTAATTTTCAGGGTTGGAGAAATGGTTCAGTGAATAAGAGTGCTTTCTGTTCCTGTGGAGGAGCTGAGTTCAGTTCCTAGCACCCATGCCAAGCAGTACTAATCCACATGTACCTCCAATTTCAAGTGATATGAACCATCTTTTTATCTGTGAGAACACCTGTATACATGTGGCAAACATTCACACAGATATACACACATATACATACATACATTTTGAAAAATAAATATTAAAACAATTTTGATGAAATTCAAAAATTTTTTTTCATTCCTAGATATTTTATGGTTTTTGAGGCTATCATGAACATGATTTCTTTTTCAATATGTTTATTGTTACATGTACAACTTTTGTGTGAACATATGTTTTCAGTTTTCTTGGGTATTTACCGATTTATTTAGAAGGTAGCTCTATCTTTAAGATTTTAAAGAAGTGAAAACTTTTTTTTTGTCTTTTTGAGACAGGGTCTCCCTGTAGCCCCTAGCTGGCCTGGAACTCACTCTGTAGACCAGGATGGCCTTGAACTCACAGAGATCCACCTGCCTCTGCCTCCCAAGTGCTGGGATTAAAGGCATGTGCCACCATGCCCGGTGTCAACTGTTTTTTTGCTGTTTCACATCTCCATCAGAAAGGCACAAGCTGCCAGGGTCTCCACATCTTCACCACTGCTTCTTACCTGGTTTTCTTTTGCTTTTTTTTTTCCTAATACTTATGACTTTTATTTTATGTCTATGAGTGTATTGCCTGTATGTATGTAAGTGCACCCATGCTGTGTAATGCCCATGGAGGTCAGAAGAGGGCATTGGATCCCCTGGAACTGGAGATATAGATAGTTAGCCATCATGTGAGTGCTGGGAACCAAACCTGGATCCTCTGCAAAAGTAGCCAGTGCTCTTAACTGCTGAGTCATCTCTCCAGTCCCTTTCCTGCTTTTCTTAATTATACTTTCTTCACTGCTGTCACTTTGATAAATATTTCCTAACAATTTCTTCACATACATTATACATATCTGTAGCATACAAGAAATACTTCTCTAACATCTTTTCAGGTGTTGACTGGTTATTTGGATTTCAATTGTTTTAGAGACACTTTTTCAAATATTTTGCTTATAATGAATTTTGTCTGTCTTTTTGTGGTTGAGTTGTGGGAACTTTGTTTATTCTAGACAGAAATTCTGTGTCGCAAGTATGATTCACAAGTATTTTTCCCATTCTATGAACATTACCCCCCCCCTTAATTTTTGGTTTTCTGAGACAGGGTCTCCCTCTAACACTAGCTGGCCTAGCACTGGTCTTGTAGACCAGGCTGGTCTCAATCTCATAGAGACCCACCTGCCTCTGTCTCTTGTGTGTTTGAATTATAGGTATGTGCCACCTCATTTGTCTCCATTTCACCTTTTTAATTTTTTTTATTGGTTTTTTTATGTATTTCATACATCCTTTTGCATTGCTGTTCAGGCATATTCCCCTATCCCTTCTCCCCACCCCACCCCATCCCATCTCAGATCATGCATTCTGCCATAACTGTCCTCCATCTTTCTCTCAGTCTTTTTTTATGCTTAGGAATTCACATTTTCCTCCATTAATTTCATATTATTCTAAAATATGGATACATACTCTCCACCCATATACAGTAATTACAGTCTGAAAATAATTGGTGGGTGGATTCTAGAGCCCATTGAGAGATTTACATTATAAGAACATAGTTGTATAGATAAACAAAAATATAACCATACTGTCATTCAGCTTGCCTTTCGTCTAAGGATTTGGTGTTAGTATCCACAAATTAGGGAAACCACTCTCCATTTGTCTTTCTGGGACTGTGTCACCTCACTCAGCATAATGGCTTTGAGCTCCATCCTTTTACCTGCGAAGTTCATAATGCCATCTTTCTTTACCACTGAATAGTACTCCATTGTGTAGATGTACCACATTTTTGTCATCCACTCGTCTGTTGAGGTGCATATGGGTTGGTTCCAGCTCTTCACTATTGTGAAGAGAGCTGCAATAAACATGGATGTGCATATATCTTTGCAGTAGGATGAGTCTTTGAGGTATATATCCAGGAGTGGTATGACTGGGTCAAGTGGTAAACTCATTCCGAGTCTTTTAAGGATTCTCCAAACTGCTTTCCATAGTGGTTGTACAAGTTTACATTACCACTAGCAGTGGATGAGTGTTCCCCTTTCCCCACAACCCCTCCAGCATCTGTTGTCTTTTGTTTTCTTGATCTTAGCTAGCCATACTGGAGAGAGATGATATCTGAGAGTGGTTTTAATTTGCATTTCCTTAATTATTAATGATGATGAACACTTTTTAAGATGTTTCTCAGCCATCTTTAATTTCTTACTAGTGAAGACTCTGTTCAGCTCTTTACTCCATCTTTTGAGTAGGTCATTTGTCTTCTTACTTCTTTGTTTTCTGAGTAGTTTATATATTCTTGACGTTAATGCTCTGTCAGATGTGTCACTGGTAAAGATTTCTTCCCACTCTGTGGGTTTTCTCTTCACCTTGTTGATTGTTTCTTTCACTGTACAGAAGCTTTTGAGTTTTCGAGGTCCCACTTGTCAACTGTTGACCTTACTTCCCTTGTAGCTACTGTCTGGTTTAGAAAGTCTCCTCCTACACCTATGTCTTGTAGGTTGTTGCCAACTTTTTCTTTTATCACCTTCAGGGTTTCAGGCTTAACGTTGAGATCTTTGATCCACTTGGAGTTTATTTTCGTACAGGTTGAGAGGTATGGGTTTAATTTTGTTCACTACAAATGGTGATCCAATTTTGTCAGCACCATTTTCTGAAGATGCTATCCTTCCTCCACTGAGGGTTTTTTTCCCCTTTGTCAAATATGAGGTGGCTGAAGTTGTAATTTGGATCTTCAATTTTGTTCCATTGGTCAACTGGTCTGTTTTTGCGCTAGTACCAGGCTGTCTTTATGACTATGGCCCTGTAATATAGTTTGAAGTCTGGTAGGGCAATCCCCCCTGTATTGCATTTTTCACTCAGGGTTGCTTTAGATATTTGGGGTCTTTTGTTTTTCCATATGAATTTAACGATCTTTTTTTCCAAGTCTGTGAAGAAGCTCATATGGATTTTGATTGGGATTGTGTTGAATCTGTATATCAGTTTGGGTAAAATGGACATTTTTACTATATTAATTTTCCCGATCCATGAGCATGGGAGGTCTGTTGAGGGGCATATGGGTTGGCTCCAGCTCTTCGCTACTGTGAAGAGAGCTGCAATAAACATGGATGTGCATATATCTTTGCAGTAGGATGGGTCTTTGGGGTATATACCCAGGAGTGGTATGACTGGGTCAGGTGGTAAGCTTGTTCCGAGTCTTTTAAGGGTTCTCCACACTGCTTTCTATAGTGGTTGTACAAGTTTACATTCCCACCAGTGAATGCACCATCGAAAGATGGAATCTTTCGATGTCATTTTCAATTTCCTTCTTCAGGGGTTTAAAATTTTTGTTGTAGAGGTCTTTGGTATTTTTGGTTAGGTTTGTTCCCAGGTATTTTATTATTTTTGAGGCTATTGTGAGTGGGAAGGTCTCCTTGTATTCCTTCTCCACATATTTATTGTTGGTGTAAAGAAAGGCTACTGATTTTTCTAGGTTGATTTTGTAGCCTGACACTTTACTAAAACTCTTAATCATTTCTAGAAGTTTTCTGGTGGAGTTTTTAGCATCCCTTAGGTAAACTATCATATCATCTGCAAAAAGAGATAGCTTAACTTCTTCTTTTCAGATTAATACTCCTTTAATTTCCTTCTCTTGTTTTATTGCCTTAGCAAGTGTTTCGAGCACTATGTTGAAGAGGAGTGGCAATAGGGGACAGCCTTGCTGGGTTCCCGCCTTTAAGGGAAATGTTTCCAATTTTTCTCCATTTAAGGATGATATTGGCAATGGGTTTGCTATATATGGCTTTGATCATGTTGAGGAATGTTCCTTTCAGTCCTATTCCCTCTAGGACTTTAAAAATGAAGGGATGCTAGATCTGGTTAAAGGCTTTTTCTGCATCAATTGAGATGATCCTGTGGTTTTTGTCTTTCAGTCCATTTATGTGTTTTATGATATTTATTGATTTACGTATGTTGAACCATCCCTGCATCTCTGGTATGAGTCCAACTTGGTCATGATGGATGATCTTTTTGATGTGGGTCTGTATGCCATTTGCAATTATTTTGTTGAGAATTTTTGCATCTATATTCGTTAGTGAGATGGGTCTATAGCTTTCTTTTTTGCTTGCATCTTTGCCTGGCTTTGGTATTAGAGTGATGCTGGGTTCATAGGAGTTTGGGAGAATTCCCTCTGTTTGTATCTTTCTAAACAGCTTGAGTAGCAATGGTTGTAAGATCTCTTTAAATGTTTTATAGAATTCTGACGTGAAACCATCTGGACCAGGGCGTTCTTTTGTTGGGAGGTTTTTAATTACATCTTCAATTTCCTCTAATATTATGGGTCTATTTAATCTTTCAATCTCTTCTTGGTTAAGCTTTGTTGGTTTCCAGGATTTCAGATATTCATCCATTTCCCTTAGGTTTTCAAATTTAGTGGAATATAAATTTTTGAATTATTCCCATATGATTGTCTGGATTTTTTCTTTGTCTGTTGTTGTTTCCCCTTTCATCACTAATACTATTGATATGGAGTTGCTCTCTCTTTTTTTGGTTAACTGGGCTAGAGGTCTGTCTATTTTGTTTATTTTTTCAAAGAACCAGCTTTTGGATTTGTTGATTTTATGTATTTTTTCTTTGTTTCTACTTCATTGATTTCTGCTCTGATTTTTGTTATTTCTTCCTGTCTGTTGGGTTTAGGGTTCATTTGTTGTTGTCTCTCAAGTGTTTTTAGGTGCAGTGTCAGGTCATTTATTTGTTCCCTTTCTGCTTTTTTGATGTGGGCACTCAGGGCTATACATTTCCCTCTCAAGACTGCTTTTAAAGTATCCCACAGGTTTTGTTGTGTTGTATTGTCTTTTTCGTTTAGATCCATGAATATTTTTATTTCAATCTTTATTTCTTCCCTGACCCATCCATTGCTCAGGATGGTGTTGTTTAGTCTCCATGTGTGCTTGTAGCTAGTTGGACTTATTCTGGGGTTCATATTGAGCTTTATTGCACTGTGATCTGACAGAATGCATGGAATAATTTCTATCCTTTTGTATTTATTGAGGTTCCTTTTGTGTCCCAGTATGTGGTCGATTTTGGAGAATGTTCCGTGAGTCACTGAGTAGAAAGTATATTCTCCGGTATTTGGGTGGAATACTCTGTAGATATCTGTAAGTTCCATTTGGTGTATCACATTGTTCAATTCTGATGTCTCCCGTTTTACTTTTTGTCCTGTTGTTCTATCCAAGGGGCTTAGTGGGGATATTGAAGTCTCCCAATATTAGTGTGTTAGGATTGATCTGTGTGTTGAGGTCCTGGAGAGCTGTGTTTATAAAGTTTGGTGCACCAGAATTTGGTGCATAGATATTTAGGATTGTGAAGTCTTCATGGTTCATTGTTCCTTTGATTAGGATTTAATGGCACTCTGTCTCTTGTGATTAATTTAACTTTGAGATCTATTTTGTCTGATATAGAATAGCCACTCCAGCTTGTTTCTTGGTACCATTTTCTTGGAATACTTTTTTCCATCTTTTCACTCTAAGGTGGTGTCTGTCCTTGAGGGTGAGATGGGTTTCTTGTAAACAGCATATAGAAGGGTTCACTTTCCTAATCCATTCTCCCAGTCTATGCCTTTTGATTGGGGAGTTTAGACCATTAGTATTTAAGGTTATTATTGAGAGATGCGTGTTGCTTCTTTTTACCTTAGTTTTGGTTTGCATTCTTGGTCTATGTTTATATTTACTCTGTTATGATTTTTTTGCTTTCTCTCTTTAATTACTTAGGGGATAGTTGCTTCTTTCCTCTGTTCTTTGGATTGCTTTGAGGATTTTCTGAAGTTTTGGTTTCTTAGACATGTATTCTTTCATCTTGTTCATGTCACGAAATATTCTTCTTTCTCCTTCAACTATGATTGACATTTTTGCTGGGTATAGTACTCTGGATTGGCATCTAAAGTCATTTAGTACAGGCAATACTTTGGTCCACATTCTTCTAGCTTTCATAGTTTGTGCTGAGAATTCAGCTGTGATTCTGATGGGTTTCCCCTTATATGTAACTTGTTGTTTTTCTTTTGTGGCTTTCAATATTTTGTCTTTGTTTTGAGCATCTAGTGTTTTAACAATTATACGGCATGGGGTATTTCTTTTCTGGTCTTCTCTGGTGTTCTATGTGCTTTTTGTATTTATACGGGTTTGTCATTTTTCAGTTTGGGAAAATTTTCTTCTATTAATCTGTTGAAGATCTGGTCAATAGTGTTGTCTTGGGATTCTTCTGCTTCCTCTATCATTATAATGTGGAGGTTTGGTTTTTTTCATAGTGTCCCACATTTCTTGGTTGTTCCACTCTTGTGTTTTTTTTTAATTTTTCATAATCTTTACTTGAGCATTCTAGTTGTACCATGTTATCCTGCGTGTCTGATATTCTTTTTTCTGCTTCTTTCATTCTGCTTCTGAGACTTTTTCCCATCCTTTCCTGTTGATTGGATAAATGTTCAATTTCCTTTTTCATTTCCTCCTGTGATTTCTTTTGTGTTTCCACTTCCTTCTTGAGCCTGTCATTTATTTATTTATTTATTTATTTATTTATTTATTTATTTATATTTTATCAAATCTAGACCTGTGTCCCCCCCCCATTACCCCACTCAAGCAGTGCTCATGCATTCTGCCAAACATGCTTTTCATCTCTTTCTCAGTCTTTCTCAATATTCTCCATGTGGAAGTTGACTGTTTTGAGTAGAAGTTCACTGTTTCAGTCACTTTTTCAATGCAGTCCTTTCTGTTGTTTTTGCTGTTGTTGTTGTTGTTGTTGTTGTTTCCAATATGCATCACTCCCAACTGCTTTGGACAAAAGCTCAAGGGGCCATTCACAAGAAATACTTACAACTAGGTAATTGGCACTAGCATCCACAGATGAGGGATACCATTCGTCGTTTCTTTTTCTGGGACTGTGTTACTTCACTCAGCATGATGTCCTCTAGCTCCAGCCATTTTCCTGCAAAGCTCGTGATGTCGTCTTTCTTTACTGCTGCATAGAACTCCATTGTGTAGATGTACCACATTTTCTCTATCCACTCGTCAGTTGAGGGGCATTTAGGTTGGTTCCAGCTCCTTGCTATTGTGAAGAGAGCTGCAATAAACATGGCCGTGCATGTATCTCTGTGGTGGCGTAAGTCTTGAGGGTACATGCCCAGGAGTGGTATGGCTGGGTCGGGTGGCAAGTTCATTCCAAGTCTTCCAAGGGTTCTCCACACTGCTTTCCATAGTGGCTGTACGAGTTTACATTCCCACCAGCAGTGGATGAGTGTTCCCCTTTCCCCACAACCTCTCCAGCACTTGGTATCATTTGTTTTCTTGATCCTAGCCAGTCTTATTGGAGTAAGATGATATCTTAAAGTGGTTTTCATTTGCATTTCCTTAATGATTAGTGATGTTGAACAGTTCTTGAGGTGTTTCTCAGACATCTCTAATTCCTCACTTGTGAAGTCTCTGTTCAGTTCTTTGCTCCATCTATTGAGTGGGTCATTTGTTTTCTTTTTTCTTTGTTTTTTGAGTAGTTTATATATTCTGGAAATCAATGCTTTGTCAGATGTATCTGCAGTGAAGGTTTCCTCCCACTCTGTGGGATTTCTCTTCACTTCCTTGATTGTTTCTTTTGATGTACAGAAGCTTTTGAGTTTGATGAGGTCCCATTTGTCAATTGTCGACCTTAATTCTTGTGCAGCTGCTGTCTGATTTAGGAAGTCTTTTCCTACGCCTATGTCTTGTAGTCTGCTGCCAACTTTTTCTTCTATCACCTTCAGAGTTTGGGGTTTCACGTTGAGGTCTTTAATCCATCTGGAGTTGACTTTTGTACAGGGTGAGAGGTAGGGGTTTAATTTCATTCTTCTACAAGTGGTGATCCAGTTTTGCCAACACCACTTGCTGAAGATGCTGTCTTTTCTCCATTGTGGTTTCTTGGCCCCCTTGTCAAATATGAGATGGCTGAAATTGTATGTGCTCAGATTTGGATCTTCGGTTTTGTTCCATTGGTCAACAGGTCTGTTTTTGTGCCAGTACCAGGCTGTTTTTATGACTATAGCCCTGTAGTATAGTTTAAAATCTGGTATAGAGATCCCTCCTGTGTAGCTCTTTTCACTCAGGATTGATTTGGCTATTCGGGGTCTTTTGTTTCTCCAAATGAATTTAAGAACTTTTGTTTCCAAGCCTGTGAAGAAACTCTTGGGGATTTTGATTGGGATTGCATTAAATCTATACAAGAGTTTTGGTAAAATGGACATTTTTACAATGTTAATTTTCCCAATCCATGAGCATGGGAGGTTTTTCCATCTTCTGAGGTCTTCTTCAATTTCTTTCTTTAAGGGTTTAAAATTTTTGTTGTAGAGGTCTTTGGTGTCTTTGGTTAGGTTTGTTCCTAGGTATCTTATTGTTTTTGAGGCTATTGTGAGTGGGAAGGTCTCTTTGAATTCTTTCTCCAGTTGCTTGTTCTTGGTGTAAAGAAAGGCCATTGATTTTCTAAGGTTAATTTTGTATCCTGCCACTTTGCTGAAGCTGTTAATCGTTTCTAGGAGTTTTCTGGTGGAGTTTTTTGCATCTCTTAAGTAAACAATCATATCATCAGCAAATAGGGATAGTTTGACTTCCTCTTTTCCAATTAGTACTCCTTTAATATCCTTTTCTTGCCTTATTGCTCTAGCAAGTGTTTCAAGCACTATATTGAAGAGGAGTGGTGATAGGGGGCAGCCTTGCCGAGTTCCTACCTTTAAAGGGAATGTTTCCGTCATTTCCCCATTTAGGATGATATTGGCTGTGGGTTTCCTGTATATGGCTTTGATTACATTGAGGAATGATCCCTCCAATCCAATTCCTTCTAGGACTTTAAGCATGAAGGGATGCTGGATTTTGTCAAAGGCTTTTTCAGCATCAATTGAGATGATGGTGTGGTTTTTGTCTTTGATTCCGTTTATGTGTTTGATGATGTTTATTGATTTTCGTATGTTGAACCATCCCTGCATCTCTGGTATGAATCCAACTTGGTCATGATGGATGATCTTCTTGATGTGGGTCTGTATGCGATTTGCCAGTATTCTGTTTAGAATTTTGGCATCTGTGTTCATGAGGGAGATGGGTCTATAATTCTCCTTTTTAGTTGTATCTTTGCCTGGTTTTGGTAATAGAGTGATGTTGGCTTCATAGAAGGAATTTGGGAGAATTCCCTCTGATTGTATACTTCTAAACAGTTTCAGAAATAATGGTTGTAGGTCTTTTTGAAATGTTTTATAGAATTCTGCTGTGAAACCGTCTGGGCCTGGGCTTTTTTTAGTTGGGAGGCTTCTTACTACATCCTCTATTTCTTCATATGTTATGGGTCTGTTTAAGCTGCTGGTCTCCTCTTGGCCAAGCTTTGGTGATTCCCAAGATTTCAGATATTCATCCATTTCTTCTAGATTTTCAAACTTGGTAGAATATAGGTTCTTGTAATATTCCCATATAATTTTCTTGATCTTTTCCTTGTCCGTTGTGATATTTCCCTTTTCATCACAGATTGTATTGATTTGGAGTTGTTCCTTCTTTCTTTTTGTTAACTGGGCTAGAGGTCTGTCTATCTTGTTTATTCTTTCAAAGAACCAACTTTTGGCTTCATTGATTTTTTGTATTGTTTTCTTTGTTTCTATTTCATTGATTTCTGCTCTGATTTTTGTTATTTCTTCCTGTCTGTTGCGTTTAGGGTTCATCTGTTGTTGCCTCTCAAGTGCTTTTAGCTGTAGTGTTAGATCATTCACTTGTGCTCTTTCTGTTTTTCTAATGTAGGCACCCAGGGCTATAAACTTCCCTCTTAGGACTGCTTTTAATGTATCCCATAGGTTTTGTTGTGTTGTATTGTCATTGTCATTCAGTTCCAGGAATGCTTTTATTTCTTTCCTTATCTCCTCCTTGACCCATTCATTATTCAAGAGTGTGTTGTTTAGTCTCCATATGTTCTTGTAGGCAGTAGGGCCTATCCTGGTGTTGATGTTGAGCTTTATTGCACTGTGGTCTGATAGAATGCATGAGATTATTTCAATCTTTTTGTATTTGTGGAAGTTTCTTCTGTGTCCCAGTATGTGGTCGATTTTGGAGAATGTTCCTTGGGGTGCTGAGTAGAAAGTGTATTCTCTGGTATTAGGGTGGAATATTTGGTAGAGGTCTATAAGGTCCATTTGGTGTATCATATTGTTCAGTTCAGATGTCTCTCTGTTTATTCTTTGTCCAGTTGTCCTGTTCAAAGGGCTCAGTGTAAGCAGCATAGAAGTCCCCTACTATGAGTGTACTGGGGTTAGTGTGTGACTTGTGGTCCTGGAGAATTGTCTTTATAAAGTTTGGTGCACCAGTGTTTGGGGCATATATATTCATGATTGTGAAATCTTCATGGTCAATTGTTCCTTTCATAAACATCTGTATGTCCTTCTTTGTCTCTTCTGATTTCTTTTACTTTGAAGTTTAATTTGTCTGATATTAAAATAGCAACATCTGCTTTCTTTTTGGTACCATTTGCTTGGAATATTTTTTCCATCCTTTCACTTTAAGTTGCTGTCTGTCCTTGAAGGGAAGATTTGTTTCTTGTAGACAGCATATCAATGGATTCTGTTTCCTAATCCAATCTCCCAGTCAATGTCTTTTGACTGGGGAGTTTAGTCCATTAATATTTAAGGTTATGACTGATAGGTTTGTGTTGCTTCCTTTTGCCTTATTATTATTCATTTGCAGTTTTGGTTTAGGTTTCTACTTCTGCAGTTATGCTTTTATTGATTTCTCTTTCTAGGTGCCTGGGGATGGTTGCTCCTTTCTTCTGTCCTTTGAATTGCTTGAAGTATTCTCTGAAGGGTTGGTTTTCTGGACATGTATTCTTTCATTTTGTTTATGTCATGGAAGGTTTTTCTCTCTCCTTCAACTATAATTGACATTTTCACTGGGTATAGTAACTTTGTTGGCATCTATTATCCTTTAGCACTGGGAATGCTTTGCTCCAAGTTCTTCTTGCTTTCATAGTTTGTACTGGGTAGTCAGTTGTAATTCTGATAGGTTTCCCTTTATAGGTCACTTGTCGTTTTTCTCTTGTGGCTTTAAGGATTTTGTCTTTGTTTTGGGTGTCTAGCATTTTAACTATGATGTGGCGTGGAGAGTTTCTTTTCTGATCTTGTCTGTTTGGAGTTCTATGTGCTTCTTGTATTGATATTGGTTTGTCCTTTTTTAGTTTGGGAAAGCTTTCATCTATTATTCTGTTGAACATCTGATCAATACCATTCTCTTGGGATTCTTCTCCTTCCTCTATTCCTATGATGCGGAGGTTTGATCTTTTCATAGTGTCCCACAGTTCCTGGTTGTTCCACTTTTGTGTATTTTTAAATTTTTCATAATCTTTACTTGAGGTTTTTAGTTGTTCTGTGTTATCTTCCAGGTCTGATATTCTTTGTTCTGCTTCCTCCATTCTGCTTCTGAGGCTTTTTCCATTCCTTTCCTCTTGATTGGATGAGTGTTTGATTTCCTTTTTCTTTTCCTCTTCTGATTTCTTTAGTATTTCTACTTCCTTTTGGAGCTTCTCAATCTCTTCCTATAGCTCTTTGCTTCACTGGTTGGTTTCCTTATCTTTTTCAGCATGGGATCTTTTCAGTGTTTCTAATTCCTTCTGGAGTTTGTCATTCTCTCTCTCTAGGTCCTTACTGAGTTCTCTGTTCTCTTTTCTTAGTTCTTTGATTTGCTCTTTATAATCTTGTAGTTCTTTAAGTATGTTCACAATTGTGTTTCTGATATCTGTGTCCTGGGCCATCCCCAGGGGCATCCCACTGTAGGAATCTTCCATTGGGTTGGTAAAGCTTGGTGCAGGATTATCCTGCCCCTTTCCTGTGTTGTCTCCTTTGTGTTCCTGGCATATGGGCTTCTCCTTGCTTGTATTCCAATGTGAGTTCCAAATGCCTCTTCACTGCATTGAAGGCTTGCTTTGCTTGCCTCCTTCAGATGCCTTCGTAATCCCAGTTGTGTGTGGGAGGGTGCTCTTTAGCCCGCTCCCAGGTACCTGCGGTTCAGCTGGTCTTAGGAGATCTCAGATCTCAAGACTCACACAACCCTATCTTTTATACCAGCTGGGAGGATAACTCCGCCCCCACAGCCACAAAAGCCAATTAAACCAAAGACAACTGGATTAACTAGATTAAGTCAATCAACAATCAGCCTTGCTCAAGTACACAGTTCCTACCTACCTTCCTGCTCTTCAGCTGGTCTTGGGAGATCTCAGATCTCAAGACTCACACAACCCTACCTTTTATACCAACTGGGAAGATAACTCTGCCCCCACAGCCACAAAAGCCAATTAAGCCAAAGACAACTGGATTAACTAGATTAATTCAATCAACAATCAGCCTTGCTTAAGTACCCAGCTCCTACCTACCTTCCTGCTCTTCAGCTGGTCTTGGGAGACCTCAGAGCCTGTCATTCTCATCTTGTAGGTCCTTGGTTCTTTGGTCACTTTCTTTTACCCTTTCAGCCTGGGGTCTTTTCAGCATTTCCACTTCCTTCTGGAGTTTGTCATTTTTTTTTCCTTTCAGTTCTTTCCAACACTTGTCATTTTTTTCCCTGTAGGTCCATTTTGAATTTTTTAAACTCTCCCCTTAGTTCTTTCCAATGATTATCATTATCACTCTCTTGGTACTTCTTGAGTTTTTCATTCTCTTCCCTTAATTCTCTAATTTGTTTGAATATGTCCACAACTGTTTTTCTAATGTCTTTGTCTTAGTTTCCTTCCAGGGAAATCTCATTGTCAGAGTTTTCTGTAGGGTTGGTNCTTGAGACTTTCATTCTCTTCCCTTAGTTCTCTAATTTGTTTGAATATGTCCACAATTGTTTTTCTAAAGTCTGTATCTTGGTTTCCTTACAGGGAGATCTCATTGTCAGAGTCGTCTGTAGAGTTGGTAGAGTTCGGTGTGGATTTATTATGAGCTTTTCCCATGTTGGGTTTTTTGGTGTGTCTTTGGCATGTGGATTTGTTTGTTTATTTGTTCTTTGGGTTCTGATGCCTTTGGCTGCACAGCTAGATCCTCTGCACCACCACTTCCCTAGGCTGGTCTTTTGCCAGTTGGTGTTCTGCAGGACACGGTTGAAGTCCACTCGCCCAACATGGCACATGCTGGTCTGTGCTCTGTGGTGCACAGGTAGCTCTGCCCCCATAGCATGCTGGGGCTGGGAGGTTGGAGTGTCCCAGGTGATACCAGGCCTCTACAGGGCACAGGGGTGCACAAAGTCCCCAGGAAGGCAGCCCTCACTTGTTCCTTTGCAAGTTGGGGTTCTGCAGGACACAGGTGAAGTTTGCTTACCCAGTGGGGCACAAGCTGGTCTTGTCTCAAAAAATGTTTAGCTTGTGATTTTGGTGTCATATCTAGGAAGATGGTATTATTTGTTGTTTGCATATTTTGTGCTAAATATTAAATCTAATCACACATTTGAGTCCCTTTCCATTGATATGTTGAACATTAACCCCCAGAGTGATGACATTTAGGAGGGCTGTCTTTGAGAGGTAACCGCATCACTAATGAAGAACCCTCCTGGATGAGATGCGCACCTTATAAAAGAAAGCTCAGAGAGAGTGAGGTGATTTCTGCTGCCATGTGATCATACAGAGAAAGGAAAATGCCCATGTGGAGATCAGGTTGTGGTAGATTGCACACTATGCTTGGCCCCGAGCAATTCCTTTTTATAACACATACCAAGTGGTTGTCATTTTGAGTGTTAATAATGAAGTAGACTGATGGCGTCTTTTTCTGCAAATAAACAACGACCACAAACCAACACAAAACACGAGGCATAGATAAACATCTTGTTAATGCAATTAAAATAATTCAACCAAACTAAATCGGGAACACAGGCACACAGGAACAGATCAAAACCCTGTCAGAAAAATCAGTCCTGTGAACTTAACCACCTTATGAACAATAAAGTAATATGCTGCACCAATTCCTTCTATTTTAATCACCTAGCATTAGCAATGTCACTTGGTGGACATGGCCATTGATACCTGAAATTTGATCAAGACACCTGATAGTGGGAGACAATAGCACTTGCTGACCTGTCCTCGTACCACCTGGGGCAGGTCTCACATCATCATAGGCCAAGTAATCTCCAGGGCTTCGTTCAACATAACTTCCCTGCTAGGCATAGCCCACTTGCTATTTTATTTATTTCAGGCTTTGTCATTACTTTGAAACAGCTTTGCACCTTGAACTACAATCTATGCTGAGAATCAGTGTACCTCTCAGAACAGCTCTATGATTTGGCTATTAATACCTAACCAAGTCCAGTAACTGTGTCAGTTTACAGTATAGCCTCTTTGAACCTTGAAACTTCTTTAAACCTTTCATAGCCATTCTATTACACACACACACACACACACACGAGTCTGAAGTGCAATTCAGCATCTGATATTTAATATTAGTCATTATACTTGAGATTAAATAATCTGTGATTGCCAGTGCTCATGCTTGCCAAATAAAATTAGTGATACTTGGTGAAATAAAGAAGGAAATTTAAATCAGTCATGGATTTATAGTTATTTAACAAACACTGATATTGTGGAGACACACAGGTATGTCTATGTTTCTGAAAATAGCCCACTCATGACAGTTCATGAATGACTGAATAGATCTTTATTAGGTACCCAGTCTGCCAGAAACTTGACCTTGGACTCTAGAAGTAGGAAAAAAAATAAATTTTTATGTTTCCTAGCCTCTTAAACAGTGGGAGCTTTTTTGCAACAGTCTGAATAAGCTGAAATAGAAACAAATATTTCTGATGAGGAAGGATGCTGCTGTAAGAAAATACCTAAAAATGAGAAATGGTTTTGAAAGTGTGTAATGGGCAGAGACTAGAAAAGTTTGGAAGTTCATGTTAGGAAACCACAGCTGTGATTGAACATCTGTATCAGTAATTAAGGTGAAGGCTCAGAAGAAAAGGAGAGATATACATTGAGCCTGTCTTCTTAGAGAATTACCCATGTGGTTATGAAAGAATGTTCAGAGATGTGTGTACAATGAAAGCCATCGTGCTGAGAGAGCTCAGATAGAAATGGTATTGGATAATGGAGGGAAAGTCATAACATAGCAAAGAATATGGCTGAACTATGTTCAGGCTCTCTAGTGCTCTCTGGAACCTAGGGCTAGTGAGCAATGACTTTGAATGCACGACAGAGCAACTTCTAAGTGAAGCATTCAAGGGATGGGGCGGTGTGGTTTTTCTTGAATATGAAAAAAAAAGAGGACAGAATAGTTGTGGAAGAGAAGCAGAGCTTAAAATTTTAGAAACATTTTATATATATATATATATATATATATATATATATATATATATATATATAGAGAGAGAGAGAGAGAGAGAGAGAGAGAGAGAGAGAGACAAAAACTATAAAGGGATCACCAAACTATAAAACATAAGTAAGGACCAAGCACTTCAGTAGAAACCAGATTCTTTTCAGACACATGGTACTTTGGCCAACAATATGAACAGAGGGCAGGACCTCCTGTCCAGAGCAAGGTAGCACGATGCTGAAGCCTTCCAGAGCCCACAGGTGGAGGAGAGCTTCTCTACATAAGTCTCAAGTTTAGGGTCTCAGAGGCTGGATTATTTCAGAGCTTCAAGGATCATAACTCCTGGTACCGCCTACACATTCTGTGGTTTCATTTTGTAGTCACCCTAATGGCATCTACAGCAAGATAGATGCAGATTCTGAGTGCTTTCACCCATGAAAGCTGTAAGGCATGGCTTTCTGTACCTATATTGGAAAGGATGTCTCAGCCACAATTCCTTAGCACCAGGGCATTGGGCCACCACAAAGCTCCAACTAGGACAATAATGACCAGAGCCATACAAAAAGGATCAAGTTAATGACTTCAAATGGGCCTAACCACTGGCCTGTGATTGTGGCATGAGAGAACTGGCAATTCCTGAATGCAAGGCCTGGTCACTGCATGCGAGGCTGTCCTCAGCTATGGGACCTGGAGGGCAATGTCATAGGTAAAAGGCGATTTTCAAGCGTCAGGCGATTCTGCAGTCAGATGTCTCGTGCTTCCGCAGAGGGAGACTGCTGCAGAGGGAGACTGCTGCCAGCGGCTTCTCCAGGAGAAGCTGGCACCTTCCACCGGTACCAGCTGGCTTCGGAAAAGCATATTCCGTAGCCGAATCTGGGCAGCTGGTTGCCTCTCAGATTTAGGCTCGAGAGCTGCTGCCCCCATCCCCTTGAGGCCTCTCATTCACTTAATAACTCCACAAACTGAGAGGTTGATGACTTCACAGCTTGAATTTTGGACTGGTGGCTGACATGCCTTTCTCCAGTCTCACCGGCTAGCAAGCAATCAAGTCTGATGAACTTAGAACTACACACGCAAGAAATAACGGATCAGGGATCTGTTAGATGGTAAAGGTAATGAAGGTGTATATGGCAGCATGCATGAACTGGGGTGGAGTGGGGGGCAGGGAAAGAGGAGTATGTCTAAATTGAGCTGAAAATGATGTATGAAATACACAAAACATCAATAAAAGTATTTTATTTTAAAAATTACCATATGGTTATTAAAACAAGAACCATAAAAAAGGTAATGAAGAATTGTTTATTGTATGCAGCAAATCACTTATATAGGCAAAACATCATCTCTCAGCGGCCAATCCCACACCCTTTGCATCATGAACTGTATTGTATCAGGTTCTGCTCAGGGTCAGATATGGTCTTGAAGGTGGGCAATTAAGATAATGTTGTGGCCTGCATTCGCCTATGCTCAAAGCCTTGGAATTGATAGTTTGCCCTGTTTGCTTGTTTGAAAACATTCTCTCCTTTCTTCTTTCTCCATTTTGGAAATGGCAGTGCTTGCCCTGTTCTTGTCACACAGATGTCACAGGCTCAGTAGTAATTGGAAATGTGCTTGAGAATGATCCTACCTTGATTCTCACCCATCCCTGAGCTCGAGGATGCTTTAGACTTCAAACCTGTACGTTGATGCTGGACTGAGTTAACGTTTGGAAAATAATGCACTTTTCAATAAGAAAAGACCTGTTTAATGGGGCAGGGTTGGAATGCAATAATAGTTTGAATGTTTGTATTTGTCCAGATAAGACATGGGAAGGTTTTGTCAACTTCTAACAGATTAAATATAAAAAGCCGGATATTTTGTGGGATTGCATTGGGACTTTTGATCACTTTGAGGAGAAAAGCAATATTAATATTGTCTCCTTTCCATGAATAGTGAATGTATTTCCATTTATGTAGTTCTTATAAATTTCTTTTGAAAATATTTGGTGCTTTTCAACATATAATTTTTCTGCTTTTTTACTAAAATTTTTACTAGAAAATTTATTCTTATGACATTACTGCAACTAGAATTGCATTATTAAATTTATTTTCCAGTTATTCTATTCTATTGTATAGAATAAGATTTTTAGGGCTGGAGAGTTGGCTTAGAGCGGTGGCTGCTCTTGCAGAGGACCTGGATTCAGTTCTCAGCTGTAGTTTCAGGGGATCAACACCCTCTTCTCCCTTCTGAGCACCAGTCCAGCCATGTGTCTGGCACATATACATATGTATAGAGAAATGTCCATACACATAAAAATAAATACTTAAAAAATTAAATGTTGATCTTGTGTTCTCTAATCTTGATTACCTCAATTCTTAGTTCTAATAGTTTATTGGATTATTTAGGACTCCCAATATGCAATATTTAATTAATATAAATTAATAAATAATTTACAAATAGAGATAGTTTTACTACTTTCAATAAAATAGCTTTTACTTATTTTCTTGCTTGTATTAGTAAGAGCTCATCAAATAAATAGACTATCTTGGTACCATGTATGTATGTTCATATCTATCTATCTAAAGAGACTTACTATAAAGTCTAAATATCTTCAGCCGACAAACTAGAACTATTGAAAAATTAATGGTAAGGGAGTCTACAAGATGGCTTAGGGAGTAAAAATGCTTTCTATGCAAACCTGATAATTTGTGTTTGATTCTTAAAGCCAAGGTAAATGTGAAGGAGAGAACCAAATTCACAAAGCTGGCCTCTAACCTTCACACACATGCCCCAGACACTAATAATAAAGTTTTTTTGTTTTTTTGTTTTTATTTGGTATTTTTGAGACAGGGGTCTCCCTTTAGTCCCAGCTGGCCTGGAGCTCTCTGTGTAGACCTTGCTGGCCTTGAACTCACAGTGATCCACCTGCCCCTCCTGAGTGTTAGGATTAAAGGCATGCATCACCACGACCGGCATAATAAATAAAGTTTTAAAAACTTAACAATGAGCTTCCACCATGCTGACTAGTTCAAGTCTCAGGAATAGCTGGTGTTTCATTTGAGTTCAAAGGCCATTAAAAAAAAATGAAAAGAAAAGAAAGAAAAAAAATAATGTCTAAGCACAATGCAGTCTTTTTGTCTTTTTTGAGACAGTGTCTCCCTGTAGCTCCAGCTGTCCTGGAACTTGCTTTGTAGACCAGGCTGGACTTGAACTCACAGAGATCCACCTGCCTCCCAAGTGCTAGGATTAAAGGGATGTGCTACCATGCCCAGCTAGGATGAATTCCTTTTACATATATAGTGCACTTTAGTCCTTTTCAGGCCTTCAACTGCTTGGATGACCTTAACCCACATTAGAAGTCAGTCTGCTGTACTCAGATGACTGATCTCATGTTCAGTTCATCAAGAGAGATCTTCACAGAAAAGCTAGACTAATGGTTGACAAGATCATGGCCCAAATGATACATATCATTAACTATCAGAAGGCCAATCTTCATCACCTTGCCACCCATGATACTGTGATATAAAAATAAAAATACATTTGATCTCATGATTTCTGGCTAGAACTCCAAAAATCTTCATAATCTTCTAAGAAAGTTATGGGTGATATAGATGAAAGGAAAATATTTTGTGACTTGTTACCACACCCAAATTTTTATAAGGTAGTTTTTGCAGCATCCCTAGCTATAAAATTGGTTATCAGAGAAACAAACACTGAGATTAGAGGACTAAGACCTCAAACTGTGTTCTCTAACCCCTAGGGAGGAAGAGTGCCTGGAGATTGACATTGGCATAATTGCCAGTATCCAATGATTTCCTTGACCATGGCTGTATGATGAAGCCTTGATAAAAATCTGAAAGACTGAGATTTGAGGAGTTTCAATGTTAATAAATATGTGGAGCACTGAGCTGACACCCCTGGAGATGGCGTAGACACTGTTCCCACAATGTAACTTGACATATATGGCATAGACACTCTCTGCTCCTACAATATACCTTGGCCCTCCACCTCTTCTGCCTAGCTGTTCCTTAGTTATATCCTTTATAAAAACCAATAATAACTAAAGTGTTCTAGGAGTCATTCTATCAAATTTTCAAAATCAAGGATAGAATTAAAGAAAAAAAAGAAATATACCCATACATTTAATGTTATTTTGGTGTCTGATATTGTTTTTATTGGTTAATGACTGACTTTATGCTTTAGGACATAGTACTTTAGGACATAGTCTTTTTCAGTGCTCAATAAAACAGAGACTATCTAAAACCTCAGAACTACCTTGAGAAATGAATGTCATAGCTATCTGGTAGAACATCTGTTTGCAATTATTCTGCCTGCAAGGTGCCAGCAATAAATTTTGTTGTAAGAAATATTTGAACCCTTGCTGTTATATTTGTTTCTGTAAATACACTCACAGAAGGAATTTCTGCTTGGCAGCCTTGGGATATGTAACCATCCGTACTTGTAATCACTTAGGTATTAATTTTAGTCTACCAATATTGTTCACACTTAAGATATGATGCTAGGGGACCTATTAAAAAAGTGGGGATTTCTGTAACTTGAGGCCCAGAACTTCAGAACACTATCTCATCTAGGTCTACTGACATGAATAAAGAAGTGAATCCTCCAGTTCTCTGAGTATTTGATTTCTTGGCTGTTTGATTTCCATACCACAATCATGGGACTTTCTGTAGGTGAGTTGGGCAGTTGTTATGGGTTATCTGAATATGGACCATGTTCAATGGGCATCTGAGTTGACAGGGGAAACTTTGTGGGTCTGAGCCCTCACCCTGTGAGATGTCTCTATTATAGGTATATAGCTTCATAATTATATCTAATTGTAGAATAACTACTTGATATCTGCTGGAGAACTGAATTGAACTGCTATGTGCTAGAAACTGCTTGTGTCAGAAATAAAAAACTGAGAGTGATGTCATAGTGTGGAAGAAAACCACAAGTTCTACTTTATGGTATCTATGTATGTCTCCTTAAACCATACTAGTCCACAAAGAGGAAATTACACAGTCGTGATTCTAAACCTAAAACCACTATCCCCAATACAGCTGTAACTGCACTCATTCCTTTCCCAGAATAAAAGGCCAGTTCTCAAGAGATAGTGACAGTTCTCCGTGATAACTGCTAGGTAGCTTTGTATCACTGTGATAAATTATCTGAGGTAATCTGCTTGTAAAGGAGGGTCTATTAAATCCAGCACTTTCAGAGGCTTTCATCTATAGTTTTACTTGTGGTGAAGCAGGACATCAGAATAGGGTTCTCTTGTGAAAAGGCTGCTTACTTCATGTGGCCAGGAAGCAATGGAGTGACATCAAGGGACCTGGGTCACTATATCGCCAAGAGGATGCCCCAGTAACCCAACTTCCTCTCATGCAGCATCATATCTGAAAGGTTCTACCACCTCCAAATAGTGACATGCATTGATGACTAAGACTTTAACATACCCAAATCACAGCAAAAGTCCATGATGTATGTACAATGATGGAGAAATGACTAAAAGTTACTAATTTTCAAATAGTTCAATAAAATGCTAGTGAATCATATGCCACAGGAGAAAAGAATGAAAGAGGAAAGAAAACCAAGATATTTGCTTAAGATACACACAATGACATATATAGTCATAATAAAAATACTACTCATGAAAATTACAGCCCACATTTCTGAAACTATTTTGCAGTCATCATTCACATGTATCCCTACCCTCCGCTACTCTTTATTCTGTCTTCCATTTGTTTTAAGCATGTACTTCAACTGGTTGTGTTACTTTATGTGACCCAAGTCTTCACTCCAGAATAGTCTACACTATTATCAGTATTATGAGGTTTGAGTTGTAGTTTTCCATTAACTGTTAATCATACCTAACTAATTATTTAATGTGTATTAGTAATGTATATCCCAAGAAATAGCTTATCTTCAAGATATACTTTCTTTACTTCTTTGTGGAGAACTCTAATTTCTTCTTGGTTATTGGTGTGAAAGCTATTGGTATCAAAACTGTGTCACTTCCATCAACTCTAACAAAATTGATATTAAGTATAGATATCAGTCATTCCCAAGAAGTTATGATTACTTGATAGCAATTGCCACAAAAGACTACCAGAACCTGCAGTGTGTATAGAGTCCAACACAACTTTATACAAAAAAATTCTTCCACAAAACATCTACTTACTTATGCCTGCCATTCAACCACAGACTAAGGGCACTGCTGTTATTAATGAGTGTAGCTAAAGATTATTGTTTCAAATGATTGATGCAATCTTCACTTTTGTCTTCAGAAGCTTACCCTTGTCATAAATGGTTTACTGTGACATGAACATTACCATTTCAATGATCTGCTATTCTCAAATAAATATCTTTAATCTCTGGAGAACTTTTCTTGAATTGTTTTATTTGAGTTGTCCTTCGTATCAATAACCCCAGCTAGTACAATAACTCCTTTCTTTGCCTGATGATTCAAAGGAGGCAGGAGGCAATCTTAACTTCCAATTCAATGGCGTCATTATTGGGTTCTCTGGAGGAAACATTCCACTCACTGTAACTAAAACTTCTTACAACAGGGCACAATATGAGAATAAAAGCACCAGTTTTGCTACTGAGTCACCAGGCATACCACTTATGTGATTTCCCACACTTCATTTTGGAATCTATGAATTCTACCCATGGGAGAAAAATATTTAACTATGTATGGCTTATAGCATGTATAGTGACCACCTTGTCTTGGTTCTGTAGTTATCACCATCCAGCTAGCCAAAAATACAACAGGTTTTTTTCAATGAGACATTTCCACACTGTGAAGGCAAAGGCCCATGATTGTCTAAATTCACATGGGAAGCATTTGAGAAAATCCCAAATCATTCATAATAAAAAAACGTTGAACAAAATCTGAACCTGATAAAATTAAGAATAAAGATCTCTGGTTTCTAGTCAACATGGTATTAGAGATGACAGCCAGGAAATTGCACAAGAATGATAGTTAATTTATACATCAACCTGGCTGTCCTTTTGTTGAACAATATTCTAAATATCATCATAGCCCTTGGAGTGAAGCACACTGTCACTCCCCACTCCCGAGGTATGTAGGCTTTTTCTAATCAGATAAAGGACTGAATAGAACAGAAGAACTGAATCTGCTTGTTAGCTTCTAGGAAGGAGAAATGGCTAGAGGCAAATTACAGTTTCTTATGGGTTATGTCCGGTTATTTTGTCCGAGTGTTCAGGGACTTGGCAGGGACAAGACTAGAAGACTAATGACCAGGAAGTTTGGGGTTGATTCTGTGAGTAGACCTCTGAATGGGCAAAATCATGAAACTATTTTGTCACCAAGGGTGACCATCAAAGTAGAGAATTTTATTGCTCAAAAGATAAAATGGTATTCTGGAGAGATCAGAGAACCCCTTCCTCAACTTTGAGTAAAATAATGGGCTTGAGATCAAATTGGCTCTGGTGATAGGGACATAGGTATTCTCCTTTAGCAATGATGCAAAGTTTAAATGATAGGAGTTTTGTAATAAGGCATGATTCTGAGAAAAATTGTTTTCTTTAATTCTTTTTAAAATAGCATTTTTTTTAAAGAAAGGAACTTATCAATTGCTTTCCCAAGTGTTTGTTTACTATCTTAATATCTGCTATAGTTTAGATTTCTATTGTATTCAAGTGTCATGAGTTAAAGGTTATAATCTCTTATTTCTCAAGCAAAGTAGTAGAAATATGCAGAGATTTGCTGCTTGAATTTTTCCCACAGAGCAACCTTCCAGGACCCATTCTCTAACTTCCCGGGAGCTTTTGTGGTTTGGGTGGAAGCAACAGGAGCTGTGATATTGTCTTAACTTTATCATCATTTCAGAAGTATCTGCCTCTTCATTTCTCACCTTGCCAATTTCAAGTCCCAATTCTATTTTATCTCTATCTTCTTTATATACATATATACATATATATGTATATATAAAGGCTATGATCACATATATATATTCATATATATGAATCATATATATATATATATATGAATCAATATGATTCATATATATATATATATGAATCAACCCTGATTTAAGTCACAACTGATACACCAATGTACCATTTTCTCTAATGAAACTAAAAAGACTAATTTATTGATGAAATCATCTAGCTAATTAGAGAAATAAACAGCAGTTAGATACTTAAACAAGAATCAGGTACAATATTAAGTAAAACACTACAGAATGTGAAGTCATATTTCAAAATATGTATAAATAAGAAAGATACGTAACAATAATATGCTGTTTCTATATATGTATGCACACAAAATAGATGTCAAAATTTGTATTGCTTTTTCCCGAGAGGGGGTTAAAAAGGGCCTTGATGCATACAAAGAGAGCAAGAAACCGGCAGAAGTACATGATCCAAGACAACCTTAGAATTTGTCTAATGCATCAAAGAACTTTGAATTTTCTATAAAACTTAAATAATGCTTCTTGATTTATAAAGAATTTAAAAGTTTTAGAAATTTACTTTTTGCTCAGATATACTAATTCAATCATCGTGTTTCCTGAACACAGTTTTGTATTGGTCTAGCATTTTTTCTTTCTATTTGGTGCCGGGCATTGAACCAAGGGACTTTATCATCTAAGCAAGCACCGTGTGACAGAGTATAATTCCTAACCCCTGCTCTATCTTATTCTTGCTGACATCGCCTCTGAGGTCATCTGTGACTCACTGTCTCTCAGATTGTAGCTCACCTCCCTTCTTGCTAGTATTTCACCCTACAGCTTAAATGTATGATTTCTTAATTTTAGGCATTTTAATACTCCACCCATGCATCCCTTCTGCATATAGCTAATTAGCTCCAAGTTGAATAACCATAGTTATTCATCTTCTCAATATTCATACCTGAGGAGCTTTGTGCTCCAGGAAAGATGAATCACCGGACATGAGAAATGGTTATCAGTATAACTCTACTGTAACCCACCTCACCTACATCTTCATGCTCATTCTTCTGTGTTTCTTCATTCAGCTCTTATTCTTCTTCCCTGGGATGACAGTTTAAAGTGTGTTTTGAACCTTGGCTGACAAATCTCCCTCTAACTCTCAGCAAGTGACTTTATCTCTCATTTTATCAAGAAAATAAAGCTCCAGTTTTCAAAAATACAAGGTTAATTCATGTTGTCCCTAACATACAAGACCTTTCCTTCTGTAAGTAATGTTTGTCCTGCTTGTAAACACCTGGAGATTGTCCATTCTGGATATGACACCTGAACTGTTGAGTCCATTTTGAAACTGTAGGAAAATATTCTGCAGACAAAGCCAACATTATAAAATTGATAGACGTGAGGCAAGAAAACATCTGAATTCACAATAATGGTGTTAACTTTTTATCAAGCATATCTGAAAGCATTCATACCAGAAACTCAATAGTTGTGTAGAAGAAATTAATAATTCACGGTCTATTGATTAAGTTATGTAAGCTTTCTTTTTCTGTGTTTTCACATCCCAAAGCCATCTACATCCTAAAAATCCCACAAACTTAAGGAAAGTTCAAATTAACTTCTTTGTATTCCCATTTCTGTCTCCTTGTACCAAGAGGTGTCAGCCTTTGGGAACCCAGTTTATTGCAGAAGAAAGGGCTCTACCATTAGACCCCCAAATCAACCAGTAAATGGATTTTTTGCCTACTTCTAGAGACTATATCTATACATGTTGTCTGTGTGTTCAAGACAAAAGCATATTTAACATATTTTGAATACATAATTGATTTGATTTTCCTGATGGAGAGATTGATCTGAAATGTGTAATCTAGTATTACTAGAAACAGATGCTGTCATAGCTTTTTACACTAAAATTAGTTTTCCTGCAGTATTACTCACATTCAATATATTTCACAAAATTTAAATGTAAAATTTAATGTTTTGACAATTATATGTAGCCGTATAACTACAATCCAAATCATTATATAAAATATGTTCATCAGTCAAAATGTTTACTGGTACTGTAGGCAACATATAGAAACCTCAATTCACTACATTTGAATTAAGCCATAGTATATATTTGTGCACAGTTTCTAAACAGATACTTTTTATCTTTTTCAACATGTCTTTAAAAATTGCAGTATTTCTTTGATAATATCAGTGAAGAAATGAGAAGGATTTGTGTGTACAGTGGATGGTGCTGAGTCCACTAAAACATTTCTTTACAGGTGTAAATGAACAGATAGTTGTACAAACTGATGAAAGAAAAGATGTGCATAAGAAGACTATTATCATTTGAGACTACCACGGTAGACACTTTCATATTTCAAACTATTTTGTGCATAAAACCCACCAGAAAGGTATTTTTAGTCATTATTCTGATTTAGATTTAGAAGATTAGATGAGAGATTAAGTAAATTATTCCAAGACATAGAAGAAGTGGTAACACAGAAATGTGACTATAGATACAACAACAAAGCTTCTTCTTTGCATAATACTGTTCGCATGATAGTCCAGTGTTTCTGGGGTAAGAAAAAAAAGAGCTCTTTAAATAGAGAAGCTTTGTCCAAGGTCCCGCTGAATGTTCATATGGATGTGTCTATATATGGCTATTGATTAATTTCACACATATGGCTTCAACATGTGTGAATATTCTTGCTTTGGGACATAGTGGTTAACAAAACATACAGAAACGCTCCCCTCACAGTGCCTACATGCTAGGTAGGGCTGCAAAAAGGCAAACCATGGATGGCAATGCATTGTGATTGGCCCTGGAGAGTTGGATATAAGCTACTCAGGGGGCACTTGGGAAAAGTCCCATCCCTTATAGATGGGATCTGAGAGAGCATTGTGCAGGAAATAACCTTTAAGATGAAATTTACTGAACAAGTAAGGATTATGAAGTTGAGTGAGGAGTAAAGGTGGGAAGTAAGTTTTAAAGCAAGGATTGGGATGTGTGAAGACATGGAAATAAAGACCAGCACTCTTCAAAAAATTGGCAGAGGAAGGCAATCACGAGAGGTGTTACAAAGGTGGACAGACAACTGGAGCAAGGCAAAGGATACTCTCCCCATGAGTGTCTGCAGATAGGATGGTCCCATTGAGATTGTAGTCAGAGCTATCATGTCTAGACTGGTGATACAGTGTGTACAGTGACTTTAACAAAGAAGTTGTCATTATTGTTACTAATTATTCTATACAAGAATTCAGGCTTTCCAAATCTTAGAAGGTAGACTGAGGTTAGATGATTCTTAGAGCTACTCGTTCATCTTTAGCATGTGGCTTATGTTTCCAAGGATTCATGATGGTGCTTTGTGGTCATGTAGTCAGTCTGTATCCTGCTTACAAAGAATTATGAAAGGCAAAGGGCAAAATGCAAATTTCATCAATGTGTCTTTTTTTGGTCTCTTTTAAAAAGACATCATTTTGTGAAGCACTAATGAGTTATTATACATTCACATATAATTAATTAGATCTGTGATACTAGGTCATCACAAGCAGCAAAAATCTCTGAAAATTTGAATTTTTTTTGTCTTTTTGAGACAAGGTCTCCCTTTAGTTCTAGCTGGCCTGGAGCTGACTATGTAGACCAGGTTGGCCTTGAACTCACAGAGATCCACCTGCCTTTGCCTTCTGAGTCCTAGGATTGAAGGCGTGCGCCACCACACCCAGCAAAATTTGATGTTTTTAATTAAGTAAAATCTGGATTGACTGTTTAGATATTGCATGGAAATCTGGTAGTACTGATGTTGACTTTCCTATGAACTGTTTAATAAACAATTACTGAAATTTTCTTCAGAGAACACTATGTAAATGTTAATTTCAGAAAAATATGAAAAAGGGGGAATCCTGAATAGGGTTGCTAGGACTTCTTGAATATAGAACTCTATTTGTGGATCCTTAGCTTACACTATGGAGTATAATTGCAAATTCACCCCAACATATTACATAGCTGGATGGTTAGGAATATTCATCTATGTCAACCAGAAAGAATTTTTCAGTTTCAATTGTTTGAAATTTTTTGTAGGAGATGTTTGATGAACCAATAGTCACACTTCTAGCTAATTAGAGAAAGCTTTACTGAGTGCCAGACAATGGGGTGGAGCAGTTCATCCATCTGCTCCCCACTTACTAAGTGGATGGTTTTAGGCACATTGGGGTATGACCAAAGACAGTGCTGTACAATCCTTTACAGGTGCAATGCCATTTTTGATGCGGTTCCTGAGGTTATATTCCTGAAGTAATAGTTTACCTTTAATTAAAAACAAAAGCCCATTACATATCCATATTACAATTTCATTACTGACCTGGTTGTGATTTAATTCAATGTTTGTGTTCCATACATTTCAATCTGTTTCCTTTCTGAAAGATATTGTTTTATAGGCTATTTGGGCTCTGTATTCTTGCTTTTTCTTTTTTTTTTAAAGCCAATTTTTATTGAAACTGTGCATTTCATACAAAATTTCCAATCAAGTCAAGACCCATTCCCCATTCCTTGCCCCCCCCCAGAGCTCATGCATTCTGCCAAACATGATTTTCATCTTTTTCTCAGTCTCTTTTAAAATTTTTGATGCTGAAGTTTACTGTTTTGAGAAGTTCACTGTTTCAGTTAGTTCTTTGACCCAGTCTTTTTGTTGTTGTTCCTTCCAATCTGCATCACTCCAAAATGTGCATATATGAATGCCACATACATCTTTTAGCATCTTCAGCTTATGATTTTGTTCTTTGTTTTTAATTAGGCTGAGAGATGTCATGTTTGAAGGCTCCTCCTTGGCAAGCCCAAACCACCATCAGTCATGCCCTTGTGCTCCACACTGGGGTTTTCCTTTCCCATGGTCACCAAATGAGGTCCAGTAAGCACCATTTCTTGTCTTGATCCTCCTGTACTGGTCTCCATGATACAGCCTAGGTAGTCCAACAGTGGCAATCAATACTCTGAAGAGGCTGAAACCCCACTAGTAGTTCAGTCCACAAGCTGGATATCTCAGCAGTCCCCATCTGGCACTGAAGGTTTGGAGGATTCTTGGAGAGACATGAGTCTTCAGTCCATATTGGAGGGTTATAAAGCTGTGTCTCATGGCTTTGAAGGATGGCAAAAGCAGTGGCAGCCTCTGGGTTGCTGTACTTGCCAGTAAGAAAGGCAAAACAACTGTGTTTTTTGTCTTTCTTTTTGTCTTTTTACTAAGATCTCAAGTTTTATACCTGAAGTATGATTTCTAAGGACTTTACTTATTATTTCTGGTTATACTTTCCTTTTGGATGTTTAAGGACTGTTAGCTCAAATTAACCAAGGTTTTGGTTTTCTCAAGGTCAGTTGAGGATCTGGTCCTCAGGTTTTGGGGCGGGGGGAGCCCCTGGCTCCTTTTCAGTTTTCATTTACCAGTTCCATCCACTGGAGGACAAAGTCAGGTCTTGCTAGACCAGGCTTTCCTTTTTGAAGCATGAGTAGACATTCCTCTTTATAGACTGGACACTGGTTGAAGTCCCATTAGTGGATCTCCAAGATCTCCCTGCACAGAAAGACTGGTCACTCACATTTGCAGGACATTTCAAGAGATGCCCCCATGCATAGTCCCCTGGAACTTAGTTGACCTCTGAGGGCAAGGAACGATATTATCCCTTAAGTCCCTCAGCCAAATTGGTATGGGCCTTATGTATGGTTGTTAAACATCCAGAAAGGCTAAGCTACACCAGCCTGATACTTTTAACTACTGTATAATATTTTAGAAAATGTTTGGACAAAAGCTCAAGCAGCCTTATATAAGAAATACTAAGAAGCACTCCCCTAAGATAAATATTGTGGTTAGACACAATGTCATGACAAACTAGTTTTTACCTCTCATTCTTTTGATTTTGTGCATACAAACCCTCTACCAATATACCAAAACTGCCTAAGTCTGAAAATAAATGGTAGCTTAATTCTAGAACCTGTTAATGGATTCACAATAAAAGAGCACAGTTGTTTTCAGATCACAAGGAACATAACATTAACATTGCTTAGTTTGCCTTACAACTAGATACTTGGTGCTAGCATCCACAGATGAGAGATACCATTTTTTAATATACTCATTTTATTTTATTTTCCATTTTTTATTATTACCATTATTAAACTTTTTCCATAGCTCACAAATCATTTCTCGATCAAATCTAGACTTGCTTCCCTTTCCATTCCCCCCATCCCACCCAAGTCCCTGCACTCCGCCATACATGTCCTGCAAAGAGATACCATTTTCCTTTTTTTCTTTTTTTTAAATTTTATTTATTTTTTTGTGTATATGAATGTACTGTCTGCATGTAGGTTTGTGCACCCATGTTGTACAATGCCGCGGAAGTCAGAAGAGGGTCTCAGATTCCCCTGGAACTGGAATTCTCCTGGAATTGGAGTTACAGACGGTTCTTAGCCACTATGTGGGTGCTGGGGATTGAACCCAGGTCCTCTGCAAGAGCAGTTGGTGTTCTTAACCACTAGGCTAAGAGATACCATTTTTCATTTGTTTTTCTGAGACTGTGATCTTCACTCAATATAATATCTTCTAGTTCCATTCATTTACCTGAAAAGTTCATGATGTCATCTTTCTTTACTGCTGCATAGAACTCCATTGTGTAGATGTACCACATTTTCTCTATCCACTTGTCAGTTGAGGGGCACTTGGGTTGGTTCCAGCTCTTCACTATTGTGAAGAGAGCTGCAATAAACATAGCTATGCATGTATCTCTGTGGTAGGATGAGTCTTGTGGGCATATTTCCAGGAGTGGCATGACTTGGTCAGGTGGCAAGCTCATTTTGAGTCTCTTAAGGGTTCTCCACACTGCTTTTCATAGTGGTTGTACATTCCCACCAGCAGTGGATGAGTATGCCCCTTTCCCTACAACCTCTCCAGCACTTGGTATCATTTGTTTTCCTGATCCTAGCCAGTCTTATCAGAGTGAGATGTTATCTTAAAGTAGTTTTAATTTGCATTTTCCTTAATTATTAGTGACGTTGAACAAGTTTTAAGATGTTTCTCAGCCATCTCTAATTCCTCACTTCTGAAGTCTCCGTTCAGCTCTTTACTCCATCTTTTTTTTTTTTTTTTAATGTGTATGAGTACACTGTCTGCATGTAAGTTGGTGCACCTGCCTCATGTAATGTCTCGGAGGTTAGAAGAGGGTGTTGGATTCCCCTGGAACTGGAGTTAAAGATGGTTTTAGCTACCATGTGGGTGCTGGGAATCGAACCCGGGTCCTCTGCAAGAGCAGTTGGTGCTCTTAACCACTGAGCCATCTCTCCAGCCCCAATTACTCCATCTTTTGAGTGAGTCATTTGTTTTCTTTCTTCTTTGTTTTTTAAGTAGTTTATATATTCTGGAAATCAATGTTTTGTCAGATATATCAGAAGTGAAGGTTTCCTCCCACTCTGTGAGTTTCCTATGCACTCTTCCTTGATTGTTTCTTTTGCTGTACCAAAACTTTTGGGTTTAATGAGGTCCCATTTGTCAATTGTCGATCTTATTTCTTGTGCAGCTGCTGTCTGATTTAGAAAGTCTTTTCCTACGCCTATGTCTATTAGGTTGCTGCCAACTTTTTCTTCTATCACCTTCAGAGTTTTGGGTTTCACATTGAGGTCTATTTTTTCTCTTATTTCTATAGTGTCTTCCTGCTACTCTCTGTGAAGCTCTTCTTCCTGGCCCTGTCCTTAAGTGTCACTATTACTCAGAATTTTTTTTTATCCTCTTCTTTCCTTATGTATTCTTCCTTAAATATCTTGTTCACTCAGAGTTTCAGTTGTTTCTAAAAGTATGTACTTTAAGGTTCATTTTAAGCCTCAGACTAATCTAACTATCTGAAGACCGCTTCCCACTCATAATTCTCAAATATGTTAAAAGTTGAATTCAGTTACTCACTGGTCTTTGAGTCTTAATGTTCTCTCTACCCAGTGGTCTACTTCCAATATTACTGGGGGCTCCAGCACCTACTGTGCCTTTGTATTGATGCTTTTAGACATTTTATTTTGATGTATTTATTATTTTTCTTTTATATGTATGAGTGCACAGGGAGGTCAAAAGGGGGCATTGGATCCCTGAGAACTGGAGTTACAGATAGTTATTAGCAACCATATAGGTGTTGGGAACTGAACCCTGGTCCTCTGTAAGAGCAACCAATGCTCTTAAGCACTCAGCCATCTCTCCAGCCACCAACATTGACAGAATGCCAATTGTCCCCTGGACTTGATCTCTTCATCCTAGTACTCATATTGGCTTCTCTAACCCTTTGTGGTTTTCCTAGGGGAATCAAGATGCATGGTGGTAACTTTGAAAACACAACGCATATTCTAAGGATAGCCAAGCAGGTAACTAGAATTACCTAACCTTGATCTACCTCCTAAGACTTGGAAATCTGACTAATTTAAAATAATATTTATCAATAATTATGATTCTGTTGTTTTAAGGCTACTTTAGACACTCTGTAACCAGGTGTGCTGGATAGCTTTAGCTTCAACTTGACACACCTGGGTTGAGGGAGTCTCCTTTGAGGAATTTCCTCCATTGGACTGGCCTGTGACCATGTGTGGAGGGTATTTTCTTGAGTGCTGAGTCATGTGGGAGGGCCCAGCCCACTGTGGGCAATGCCACCCCAGAGCAGGTGGTTCCGTACTGTATAGGAAAGCAGGCAGAGCAAGGGTCAGAGGAGCATGGTAGTAAACAACGTTCCTCCATAATCTGTGCTTCAGCTTCTGCCTCCAGGTTCCCGCCGAGTCCTACCTTGGGCTCCCTCAGTGATGAATTATGACCCGGGAGATGTGAGCCAATTAAACCCTTTTCTCCCCAAGTTGGTATTGGTCAGAGTGTTTTGACACAGCAATTGAAGAGCAACTAGAACACCAGTGTGAACAGTCTGCTTCCATATATAATTCTAAGGGGCCAGGCCTAATCTAGCGCTCAGGATATTTGTCTGTTGTAGCATGAATTATTTTTATTCTTTTGTGTTAAGTAAATTTACCCCATTGTGAGCTTCTTTTGTCTTTTCTATGATCCTCTAGAGTTGGGGAAAACCCTAATCTCCCTAAGACCCAGTGATTACACTTAAGCATTCTCCTCTGTGTCTTGAGTCCGTTTGTTTCAGAGGTAATCTTTGGTTTGTAAGGTTCCTTCTTTTTCATCCCCACACCCTCAGTGTGCTCCATGCTTCATGATTAAATCACTAATTCAGTTTAATTTCTTATAAAATAGACACATTTTATCAAACACAATTTAGAACTTCAGGGGTCCCTTTGGGAAACTAGGACTTCCCAAACTGGTATATCTGAAATTGCTCCCTTTCTACCACCCAAACATCTGTCTCCTATTTTTCCCCTACCTTAAACCTTAGATATTTGTATTCTCAAAGATCGAGAGTGAACTAATTTGCTAAAACTTTATTTCGGCCATAATTATGTTGTTTATGTAGCATGTCAGTATGAAATATTTCCAATACATTTTGGTAACTTGAAACCTTAGACATGTACACATTAAATTACTTATACAATGTCTGTAAGTTGTCTTTCTGTTACAGAATAGTAGTGATTTTGCCTAAAGCAAACTGACAGACTATTCCAGAGTGAGACTGGGGAGTATAGAACAGCTCTGAATGGTAAAAATATTTGTATAGGGCAGGAGAAAATGAGTTTTCTTTCTCATAGTCAAAGCCAATGTTTGATGTTTATAAGGATTTCAAACGCAAATTTAATGTAAAAAATAATACCAGCACAAAAGTGAAATTTGTCTCTGAGAAAGTATGACAAAGTTTTTCAGTAATTTTCCAGGTTTTATAAAACATTTTGGTTTTTTTCTTCATCATCTTAGTAAACTGCTTAGAAGACAAAGATTTTGCTTCATATCAGAATATGATATGAAGTTGGCAGCAGTGCCTAATTTATTATTTCTTTCCCTGTATTAGAGACTTTTCCCTTTGTTATGACAAAATACCTAGTGAAAGCAACCGAAGGAAGCAAGAGTTTATGTTCACTCATTTTAGGAGGATACAGTCATCTTGGTGACAAGTCATGTGACTGGGTTGTGAGGCAGCTGGCTGTATTGTGTCTGCAGTCAGGAAGCAGGGACTGATGAATGCTGGTGCTTAGACTGTCTTTTTTCTTTTTATGTTGTGGACTAGTGTTCCCCAAATTCAGGGTGAGCCTTGGTACCTCAGTTAAACCTCTCTGAGAATGTTGTCACAAACCCATGCAGAGACTGTCTCATAAGTGACTCTAAATCTGGCCAAGTTGATAATCAACATTAGCTATCATACTCTTCTATTAGGATTTTACTTCTGTTTCCAGATCACAAGGCACAGCATAACTATCAAAGTAATTACATATCAGAAATCTTGATATAAAGAGATACTGCTCTCTCCTCTCCCTCATCTACTATATCAAAAGATCCATTGAGTTTCCTCATAGACACATTTAGAAACTGTCCCAAATATCTCACTCCATTTCTTCGAAGATGCAATAAAAGAACTGAAATGGGAAAATGTACTTATACTGATTTGTCCAAAGGCATCACTCTTTCAGACATAGGAGACAGGTAATGTGCACCACTGTGCACAGTGGCACACCAACATGGGTATCAGAAAGTGAATTCTGAAATTGGATACAGATTTCGGGAAATGAGGAGGAACTGTTTAACTGCAGCAGGCTGTATAAGATGCTGCCGTACCATCAATAGTAGGTGGCTTTCTGGGGCAACAGGAAAAATTTGAAATCATTGATTATGATATTACACATTTATCTCAGCCACAGTAGTAGCTTGTCATTAAAATGCTAAATACTTGAAGTCCAAGGGCTGAAATATTTCATTCCCTGGGAGGTCTTTTGTTTCATAATTAATACAAGCCATTCAGCTGGATTTTTATAAAACCTGTCTCTCCCATCTCTTTTGTACAATAGCATTGACACAAAGGCCATTTCAGATTCTTTCATTTAATTATGAAAGTTAGAGTTCGTTTTTAAGAGATAATATTTTTCTTAAGACCAAGAAATTTTAAGTTTTTTAAAACTTAAAAAATCTAAGTTCATTTAAAGGGATTTATTTTAATACTGACATGTTTGTTTAGGTTCTAAAACATAATAACTTGTGACTATTTAAGACAAAGGTTTTTCTTTTATATTAAAATTTAAATAATAAATATTATATAATAACTAAAGTGAAGTTTGGAAATTATTTTCCAAATGTAAGTATCAAAACTAATTATCAGTTTTGGTCATTATTCTTTCTCACACATCAAAGCAATTACTTCATACTTCTTATTTTCTTCTAAATTTCTAATGGTAGGGCTGGAGAGAGTTCAACAGTTAAGAGCTTGTATTTCTCTTTCAGAGGACTGGAGTTTATGACACAGCACCCATGTATGGTAGCTCACAACTGCCCATATCCCCAGTTCCATTGTACCTGAAACATTCTTCTGACACTTGCATCCATGTAAGCTTACACAGATACAGATGCACAGACACATAATGAAAAATATATCTTTAAAAAGTTCCAATGCTTACAACCTGTTCTTCTTCCTGTCCAAAATATGTAGAACTACTACTTAATTTCATTAAAAAAAAAAACTGAACCTGTCTGATGGGAACCTGTTCTTTTTCCATGAAGCGGAAGTGTTGATTCCAACTCTTTTCATCTTTTAAAGGGAATCCATGTTCTAGTCCCTTTTTACAGAGACCTTCCCCCAAGACTTCTCATAGCCTTTCTGGTTATAATTTATCATTGCTTTCATTTTCTAGGGATGATATAAAAATACCACAGATTAGGTGGTAGTTGAACATAAGCATATGCTTAAATAGTAGAAATTCTCTCAAGGTTCCAGAGACTAGGAATCTGAAGCTAATGTCTGAGCTGGGCTGGTTTCAGTGTAGTTTTCCTCTGTCTACAGAGGGATCTGTGATGTCAATGCATTTTGACACCATTTTTATGAAGCTATGTTTGCGGATTTTCTTATAAGGACACTGGTCATATCAATTAGAACCTACCCTCAAAGCTTGGGTTTAAATTAATTATCTCTGTAAAGACTATCTCCCAATGTGTTTTTGTCTTGGGGTACTAGGAACAAAGATGGCAGGGAATAAATTGGGTAGGGTCCAGTTCACATCCTAGGAAGCAGTCATTATAGTTTTCTGTCTTCTGTTCTCTTTGAGCTGTTCCATAATTGATCTGATCTTTGATAATTCTTAATAGTATTTACCTGGTTACAATGAAGGGGTTTTGTTCATTGATTCCTGAAAATGGTCATGGCTTTTCCTTGAAGGTAGGGGAGGCAGCAGGTAGTCCTGTGATCTACTGATGTTCACTTTGCAATAAAGGTGAACTTTTCCAAGATGTAAGACAATAGTGTGAGGAACTTAGAGAGCAAGAAACCTGAAAGAACTACTTGGAAGTTTTTCTGAGTCTCACACTTTTTTTTTTCTGAAGAAAGTCAATGAATCTCCCCCTTTTGTTTTTCTTTTCTTTTTCTTTCTTGGATGCAAAGTCTCACTATATAGCCCTGGCTGGCCTTGTCTTGGAGATCTGCCTGTCTATGCCTTGTTTTGAATTTTTAAGAAAGAAAATAAAACCAGTCAAATTTAGAATGTAAAACACTGCTCTAGCTATGAGACTAGATCACAGCGCAAAACAGTGAAGGAGCACTTCAAGTTAGGAGGATGGAGCAGGGAGAAGGTAACAGTGAAAAGGCTTAAAGTAAATGTGGCTAATAACATCCAAATCATTTCTCCAGACCTATGAATCTGTCTGTGAGTGACGTGAACCCAGCTAGCCTTCCAGGGCATCTGTGACCCCCTCCCACCAGATTCATTCTGTTCTACTCACACTGTGTTCCTGTTCCTGATGATTGAAGTGCTGGATCAACTGAAAATAATTCTGCACATCTTATCTGAGTTAATCATTTCCTGCCATCATTTCTGCTCTGCTCTATCAGAACTGTGTAGTTATTCAGCATAGCACTTACTTACTGCCTGTTTACCATCAGTGAATCTGGGGAGAAGCTGAGGAGAAAAAATCACTTCCTCCTTTGTTTTATCTGGTATAAATCTGGTTAGTAAGAGACATGAGATAGATCATTTGAATGAATTAAGGAGTCCAGTTAAGTATTGAAGGAAATTGTTTTATTAATTGTGTTGTTTGATCATTTTATAGATGTACATAACTCATTCTGATTACAGTCACTTTCACTCTCTTTTATCTCCCTCCCATCCCTATCAACCGTGCCTCCTACCTACAAGTATCTTTCCCTTATTCATGCCTCTTTGTTTGGTGACCCACTTTCTTTGGTGACCCACTCACAGCTGTCTAAATATGGGTGTGGAGCTGTCTATTGGTGCCTGCTTGGTTCACAAGTCAGTAGACAACTGAAGGCAATGACTCCACCTCTTCCAGAATCTATCACTAGCCTACAGTTCAGCAGTGAAGGTTAGGGTACCCTGGGGCCCTTCCCATCCATGCCCAACTGTTAACAGAACATTCCTGTATGGATAAAGTGCTGCCTGTAGTTTGTGATGGGAATTATTGTGTCTTGCCCAGAAGGTGGCATTTCATAACACTTCTTATCTTCTGGTTCATACATTTAAAAACTTCTTTATTTCTTTATTTTTACTTTATATATATGAATGATTTGCTTGCATGTATATAAGTGCACCCATGCACGCAATGCTCACAGAGCCCATAAGAAGCTGTTGGGTCCTCTGAAACTGGAGTTAAGGATGGTTGTTAGCAGCCATGTGTGTCCTGGGAACCAAACCCAGAGCCTCTGTAAAAGCGGTTGGAGCTTTTAACCATTGAGCCATCATCTCTTCAGCCCTGGCTCTTATACTCTTTCTGGCCTACTTCCACAGTGTGCCCTGAACTCTAGAGGGAATGGTAGAAATGTCTTGTTTAGGGCTATATAGTCAACCAGACATATTTTAATATATATATATTTGAATTTTTATTCATTTCATGCAATATATCATGAAGTCTATGTTTCATGTAGACCCCCCCTCATATCTGCACTCCCCATAATATCCCCCACCAGATTTCATGGATACTCTCATATATGTTAAGACTTATTAAGATTTTATTTTTTAATACAATCATATTATTTATTCAGTAGTGAATGAAAAGCAGTTTCTATTCAATTCAAATGATTGAATTCTAACTATGAGGTAAAAGAGCTAAGAACTTTTAGATTTTTACTTATACTCACTCAGGTTTCATGTACATTGATGAAAAACCTTAGACTTGAATACTTTGGTTTCTAACAATTGTTTGTAAAGATACATTTTATTTATTATTTTTTATTTTATTTGTATGAATATATTGCCTGCATGTGTATAAGTACATCCATGTTGGTTGTGCAGTTCCTATGAAGATCAGAAGAGGGCATTGGATCCCCTGAACTGGAATTACAGACAGTTGTTAGCCACCATGTGGGTGCTGAGAATTGAACCCAGACCCTCTGCAAGAGCAGACAGTGCTCTTAACCACTGAGCCAACTCTCCAGCCCTTAATAATTTAATTCTTTTTTTTTTGGTCTTTTCAAGACAGAATAATTTAATTCTTTTTTTTTTTTTTTAATTTTTTTTTTAATTTTTATTTATTTATTTATTTTTATGTGTATGAATGTATTGTCTGCATGCAGGTCTGCGCACCCGTGTCGTGCGATGCCGCGGAGGTCAGAAGACGGTCTCGGATTCCCCTGGAACTGGAGTTCTCCTGGAACCGGAGTCACAGACGGTTCTTAGCCGCCATGTGGGTGCTGGGGATCGAACCCGGGTCCTCTGCAAGAGCGGTCGTCGCTCTTAACCGCTAGGCCATCCCTCCAGCCCCAGAATAATTTAATTCTTAAGAGAATCATAATATATTATCAACATTTTCTCAGATTAAATTGTAGGAAATTATTAGAACATTAATTTTTTTTCTTGGTAAAATGATAAATATAAGACCTACAAATATTTCATTAGGATTTATTCTAGTTGTTAAGGAATGGAGAAAATACCTTGAAATACTTTCATGGTAGTACTTAGTAGGTTTTGAATTGAAAGTAGAAAAAAATTCAACTACTAATAAAAGCCAAATGTAACCCTGTTTAATTGGTCAGATAGGAAATAAAATAATATACTAGAATATTTTTACTAATGTATAAACCACATTAAAAATTCTCTGACTTAATCCCTAAAGCTCTAAACCCACAAAGTACCATGACACTCTTTCTATCATCTTCATTAATCTTGTCACCATTGCCTGGACCTTAGGCAGAGTAACGTTTTCTTAGAGTTCTGAAAAAGTGCTCTACGGTCAAATGCCTCAGGGTCAAGAAGTGGTTAGCCACAAGAGCAATGAGCAGAAAGCCTGAGTTAGAATTTCAGCTCACCCACCTATGACTTGCTTATATTTACTTAGCTTCCTAGCCCTCCTACGCTTATGGACACATGATTCATGGAATTATAAATTTAGATGAGATAGTATGGTGCTACCCAATTTTCTTTTCAGAGTGGATATGTGTGAGAGCCTAGGGAATAGCAACTCAATTCTAGCAACAATTTTAAGAAATAAGGGCTGGAGAGATAGGTCAGGAGTTAAAAGATCTACCTGTTCTTGCAGAGGACCCGAGTTTGAATCCCAGCCCCCACATGATGGCTGACGCCCATTTGTAACACTAGTTTCAGAGGATCTGACATCCTCTCCTGACCCTCGAGGGCTTTCTTGATATAGATGCACATACATACCTGCAGGCAAAACACTTACCCATATAAAATAAAAATACATCTTTTTTTTTTAAAGAAAGAAACAAGTAATGTTATTATGTATATTTTATAGATGAGAGAATGGATGCCAGAAAGGTCAAATAACTGCCAAAATTCACACAGATGATGAGCAACAACCTGGGCTTTGGTTTATTTGTATTGCTTGCTGTCATCCTCATCTTAGGAAACACTGATGTAAATGAGCCAGAGGGAATGAAGAATCAAATGATGCCACCTCAGCACTGACATTCCAGTGCTTTGGGACACAAAGCAGAGTCTACCTCTGCAATGGGTGAATCAAGGTTTCATAAGTGTCCAGTGACCCTGCTGGATCCTTCAGTGTAAATAGGTTTTCTATTTCCAGGTTACTCAGGTTACTCAAGGTAGATTTCAAAATTTCTAAAAGGGAATATTTGTTGGTGCAGTTTGCTTCTTTCTTTCTTTTATTCATTCATTCATTCATTCATTCATTCATTCTTTTTTGTTGTTTTTTTTAGGTTTTGAGACAGGATATCTTTCATCTCCTGCTGGCCAAGAACTTGCTCTGTAGATCATGCTGGCCTCCATCTCACAGAGATCTACCCACCTCTCACTTCATAATGATGGGATTAAAGACCTCTGATACTACACTATTTATTAAGTTCTCTTTTTTTTGTTGTATTGTGCTCTCTTTTTCTTTTTTTGTGTTGTTGTTTGTTGTTGTATTTGTGCGTTTGATGTATACAGGTATCTTCTGCGCGTGGTGAACCACATGCTGTCGCATGGGGAGTAACTTGCTGCATCACTGATAGTGGAGCCTCAGGCTAAGGTTCCTCTTGAGAACTCACAGAGATCCACCTGCCTTTGCCTCCCAAGTGATAGGATTAAAGGTGTGAACCACCATGTCTGGCACTATTTTTTAATTTCTTTTTTTTTAATTTTTTTATTTTATTTTATTTTATTTACTTCTGTATGTATATGAATGTACTGTCTGCATGCAGGTCCGTGCACCCGTGTCATGCAATGCCGCGGAGGTCAGAAGAGGGCGTTGGATTCCCCTGGAACTGGAGTTCTGGAATTGAAGTTCCGACGGTTCTCTGCCGCCATGTGGGTGCTGGGGATCGAACCCGGGTCTTCTGCAAGAGCAGTCGGCGCTCTTAACCGCTAGGCCATCTCTCCAGCCCCTATTTTTTAATTTCTTAAAAAAATAAGCTTTTTCAGGCCAGGCATGGTGGCGCATGCCTTTAATCCTAGCTCTTGGGAGGCAGAGGCAGGTGGATCTCTGTGAGTTCAAGGCCAGCCTGGTCTACAGAGTGAGTTCCAAGACAGCCACAGCTACAAAGAGACCTTGTCTTAAAAAGACCAAAAAAAAAAAAGCGTTTTCATGTTCATTTATACATACATATGTCACACTATAGCAATGGTGTTCAGAGGGCAACTTGCAGGATTTGGTTTTCTCTTTCCACCATGTGGGCGGAGGTTGTCAGGTTGATGGCAAGTCCCTTTGCCCACTGAGCCATCTATCCAGGCTCTGTTTTTTACTTTTTAATAGCAAGCATCTCTGTCTTCCTCAAATATTGGAGAATTAAATATTTGTATTAAAGGCATACACCTTCACACTTGACCTACAGCCTGATTTTTAAAATGTTTAACATCTATTCTTATTCTACCTGGGCAAAAATGACTGGTCCCAGTTATAGTGATAAAAACAAGATCCTTTTGGCTTTTCAACCACCAGTTCCATCTACTTGAGGATACAGTTAGGTCTTGCTAGACCAGGCTTCCTTTTTGAAGCATGAGTGGACTTTCCTCTTTATAGGCTGGACACTGGCTGAAGTCCAATTAGTGGATCTCCAAGACCTCCCTGTACAGGAAGACTGGTGACTCACATATGCAGGACATTTCAAGAGATGCCCCATGCATAGTCCCCTGAGACTTAGTTGACCTCTGAGGACAAGGGACAAAGTTATCCCTTAGGTCCCTCGGCCAAACTGGTGTGGGCATTAAGTCTGGTCGTTAAGCACCCAGAAAGGCTAAGTTACACCATCCTGATACATTGCACCTATACTAAAATTGTATCTTCTGAAAACAAACTGTGTTATTTTCATATCATATTTCTTGATTCACCTTTTTCCATTTTAACTTTATGTTACTCTAAAATATGTATAAATGCCCACCATCATATACCAAAAATCCATAGTCTGAAAATAAATGGTAGGTTAGTTCTAGGACCTGTCTAGGGATTCATAATAGAAGAGCATGGTTGGGTTCAGATCGTGAGGAATATAACATTAACGTTGTTCAATTTGCCTTACAACTAGGTACTTGGTGCTAGCATCCACAG
The DNA here is from genome assembly GCA_009823505.1 of Rhizomys pruinosus. NCBI lineage: Eukaryota > Metazoa > Chordata > Mammalia > Rodentia > Spalacidae > Rhizomys > Rhizomys pruinosus. Next base: position 1,002,305 of record VZQC01000498.1, read on the forward strand.
ATGAGGGATACTATTCATCTTTTGTTTTTCTGGGACTGTGTTACTTCACTTAACATAGTATCTTCTAGTTCCATCCATTTACCTGCAAATTTCATGATATCATCTTTCTTTACTGCTGCATAGAACTCCATTGTGTAGATGTACCACATTTTCTCTATCCATTTGTTGGTTGAGGGGCACTTGGGTTGGTTCCAGCTCTTCACTATTGTTAAGAGAGCTGCAATAAACATGGTTGTACATGTGTCTTTGTGGTAGGATGAACCTTGTGGGTATATATCCAGAAGTGGTATGGCTGGGTCAGGTGGCAAGCTCATTTTTAGTCTTTTAAGGGTTCTCCACACTGCTTTCCATAATGGTTATGCAAGTTTGCATTCCCACCAGCAGTGGATGAGTATTCCCCTTTCCCCACAACCTCTCCAGCATTTGATACCATTTGTTTTCTTGATCCTAGCCAGCCTTATCTGAGTGAGATGATATCTTAAAGTGGTTTTTATTTGCATTTCCTTAATTATTAGCAATGTTGAAGACTTTTTAAGACGTTTTTCTGCCATCGCTATTTCCTCACTTGTGAAGCCTCTGTTCAGCTTTTTACTCCATCTTTTGAGTGAGTCATTTGTTTTCTTATTTGTTTTTTGAGTAGTTTATATATTCTGGAAGTTAGTACTCTGTCAGATGTATCAGCAGTGAAGGTTTTCTCCCACTCTGTAAGTTTTCTCTTCACTCCCCTGATTGTTTCTTTTGCTGTACAGAATCTTTTGAGTTTTATAAGGTCCCACTTGTCAATTGTCAACCTTGTTTCCTGTGCAGCTGATGTCTGATTTAGAAAGTCTTTTCCTATGCCTATGTCTTGTAGGTTGCTGCCAACTTTTTCTTCTATCACCTTCAGAGTTTTAGGTTTCATCTTGAGGTCTTTGATCCATTTGGAGTTGACTTTTGTACAGGGTGAGAAGTAGGGGTTTAATTTTATTCTTGTACAAGTGGTGATCCAGTTTTGCCAACACCATTTGCTGAAGAGGCTGTCTTTCCTCCATTGAGTCTTTTTGGCCCCCTTGTCAAATATGAGGTGGCTGAAATTGTATGCGCTCAAGTTTGGATCTTCAATTTTGTTACATTGGTCAACAGGTCTGTTTTTGTGCCAGTACCAGGCTGTTTTTATGACTATAGCCCTGTAGTATAGTTTAAAGTCTGGTATAGAGATTCCCCCCTGTATTGCTCTTTTCACTAAGGGTTGCTTTGGCTATTCAGGGTTTCTTGTTTGTCCATATGAATTTAAGGTTTTGTTTTTTTTTTCCAAGCATGTGAAGAAAGTCTTGGAGATTTTAATTGGGATTGCATTAAATCTGTATATTAATTTGGGTAGAATGGAAATTTTTACTATATTAATTTTTCCAATCCATGACCATGAGAGGTCTTTCCAACTTCTGATGCCCTTTTCAATCTCCTTCAGGGGTTTATAATTTTTGTTGTAGACATCTTGGGTGTCTTTGTTTAAGTTCGTTCCTAGGTATTTTATTGTTTTTGAGGCTATTTTGATTGGGAAGGTCTCCTTGTATTCCTTCTTAAGTTGCTTGTTGTTGGTGTAAAGAAAGGCTACTGATTTTTCTAGGTTAATTTTGTATCCTGACACTTTACTGAAACTCCTAATCATTTTTAGGAGTTTTCTGGTTGAGTTTTTAGCTTTCCTTAGGTAAACTATCATATTGTCTGCAAAGAGGGATAGTTTGACTTCCTCATTTCCAATTAGTACTCCTTTAATTTCCTTTTCTTGCTTTATTGACCTGGCAAGTATTTCAAGCACTATATTGAAGAGGAGTGGTGACAGGGGGCAGCCTTGTCCAGTTCCTACCTTTAAGGGGAATCCTAACTTTTCTCCATTTAGGATAATGTCGGCTGTTGGTTTCTTTAAATGGCTTTGATTATGTTGAGGAATGATCCCTCCAGTCCAATTCCTTCCAGGACTTTAAGCATGAAGGGGTGTTAGATTTTTGTCAAAGGCCTTCTCTGCATCAATTGAGATGATTGTGTCGTTTTTGTCTTTCAGTCCTTTTATGTGTTTTATGATATTAATTGATTTACATATGTTGAACCATCCCTGCATCTCTGGTATGAATCCAACTTGGTCATGAAGGATGATCTTTTTGATGTGGGTCTGTATGCTATTTGCAGGTATTTTGTTGAGAATTTTTGCATCTATGTTCATTAATGAGATGGGTTTATAGCTTTCTTTTTTTGCTTGTATCTTTGCCTGGTATTGGTATTATAGTGATGCTGGCTTCATAGAAGGAGCTTGGGAGAATTCCCTCTGTTTGTGTCCTTCTGAACAGTTTGAGTAGCAGTGGTTGAAACCAAAAGGAGCCAGAGGCCTCCCCCCCAAAAAAAACCCTGAGTGACCCTTGAGGTCCAGATCTTCAACTGACCTTTGAGAAAACAAAAACCTTGGTTAATCTGGGCTAACTGTGTGGCCTTAAGCAACCAAATGGAAAGTATACCAGAAATAAATAATCAGTAAGGTCTGAGAAATTGTACTTCAGATATAAAACTTGAGAATTCTCCAAACCTTCACTGCCAGATGGGGAATATTGAGATATAAGGCTGGAGGAGTGAGCGGCTACTGGAATTTCAGCCTCTTCAGAGTGTCAACTGTCCTTTTTGGACTACCCAGGCTGTGTCATGGAGTCTAGTGCAGGAAGATCAAGACAGGACACATGCTTGCTGGACCTCATTTGGGTGACCATGGGGGGAGGGACCCAGTGTGGAGCACGGGGGCAGGATTGATGGTTGTTTGGGTTTGCCAAGGAGAAAGCTTCAAGTACTTCCTTGGGGGAAAACATGACATCTTTTGGCAAAAAAGAAAGGAAGAAGAAAGAAAGAAAGAAAGAAAGAAAGAAAGGAAAATCCTCCAACTCAGGTGATATGTGTATGTATGTATGTATAAATTTATATATATATATATATATATATATGCAGTACAAGTTTGAGAAAAAAATGGAATTTCCATGTTAAAGTATCAAAATATATTATTATTAGTTTTGGGTGAAAAAAAGTAAAAAGTTCTCATCAAACTAAAAAAAAAATAAACAAAGAAAAAGAAAGCTTACATAACTTAATAGACCATGAATTATTAATTTCTTCTATACAACTATTGAGTTTCTGGTATAAATGCTTTTACATAGGCTTGATAAAACGTTAACACCAGTATTGAGAATTCAGATGTTTTCTTGCCTCACGTCTATCAATTTCATAATGTTGGCTTTGTCTGCAGAATATTTTCCTACAGTTTCAAAATGGACTCAACAGTTCAGGTGTCATATCCAGAATGGACACTCTCCAGGTGTTTACAAGCAGGACAAACATTACTTAGAGACGGAAAGGCTTTGTATGTTAGGGACAAAATGAATTAACCTTGTATGTTTGAAGACTGGAGCTTTATTTTCCTGATAAAATGAGAGATAAAGTCACTTGCTGAGAGTTAGAGGGAGATTTGTCAGCCAAGGTTCAAAACACACTTTAAACTGTCATCCCAAGGAAGAATAAGAGCTGAATGAAGAAACACAGTAGAATGAGCATGAAGATGTAGGTGAGGTGGGTTACAGTAGGGGAACCTTCAAACACTTCCTTGGGGGGAAAACATGACATATTTTGGTTAAAAAAAAAAAAGAAAAAAGAAAAGAGAAAGAAGGAAAGAAAATCCTCCAACTCACCTGATAGGTGTATATATGTATGTATGTATATATATAAATGTATATATTCATATATATATATATATATATATANGTAGCTCTCCGTGTATATATGTATGTATATATATATATAAATATATATATTCATATATATATATATATATATATATATATATATGAAATACAAGTTGGAGAAAAATGGAATTTTCCATGTTAAAGCATAACTGTATTTTTTAAATTTTTATTTATTTTTGTATGTGCATGAACGTACTGTCTGCCTGTAGGTTTGTGCGCCCGTGTCATGCAATGCCGCGGAGGTCAGAAGAGGGTCTCAGATTCCCCTGGAACTGGAGTTCTCCTGGAATTGGAGTTACAGATGGTTCTTAGCCGCCATGTGGGTGCTGGGGATCGAACCCGGGTCCTCTGCCAGAGCAGTCAGTGCTCTTAACCGCTAGGCTATCTCTCCAGCCCCAGCATAACTGTATTTTAATGCTTTTCTTTTTTTTGGTATCACAAGTTTAATTTATGTTACTTTGATGCTATGTGTACTCTAAAGTTCGACTTAAAATAAAAAAAAAACAAAAAACCAAGATCCTAGGCAGGGAGGTGGTGCACACCTTTAATCTTAGCAGTCAGGAGGCAGAGATAGGCAGATCTCTGTGAGTTCAAAGCCAGCCTGGTCTATAGAGTGAGTTCCAGGACAGCTAGAGCTACAGGGAGACCCTGTCTCAAAGAGACCAAATAACAACAACAACAACAACAACAACAAAAACCCACAAGATCCTATAGCTCAAAGCTTAGAGCTTCTGTTGGGAATGGTTATTCTGTTCTTTAGAACAGAATTCTTAATGTGGTATGAAATACATAGTACTAACTCTAAAACCAATTTCTTAATAGTTAAGTGAGCATTTATTAGCAAGATATTAACACATAATCTCTAACAATATATATTATGTTAGTATATAGTGAAACAATCTCATATTATTTTATTATAAATTTATTCAATTTCATTAAATGTTTGGGCTTCTAATATTTGATAGATTGATAATTTAACATTGAAGTTACTGCAAAAAACCAAAACAGAGCCACAAAGTGCATGTTTTCATGTAGCTTTCATTTGAGTAGGTAGAATGAGAACATGAAGAATAACTACAAAGTATACACACACACACACACACACACACACACACATATATGATGCAGGTGAATAAAGAAGAACGAGGCAGGATAAAGGAGTGGGAGAATGCTAGGGGTGGGGTAGTATGTAGTCCATCAAAGACTCCTCTGTTCAGTGTAGGATGTCCTGATAAGGCACAGTTGAGAAAAGATGTATGAGAATGGAATAATGAGACACCAGAAGGAAAAGTATCCCAGGGAGAAGAAGCAATGAGTGCAAATGTCCTGAGGTGGCAGGATACCTGGCTTGGTCATAGAGTGCAGCAGGGGAAAGTGGGATTTGGTCAAGGTCAGAAAGGTGGCCAGAAATTAGATCATCAGGGTCACGGCGGTAAAGCTGAAGATTTTGCTTGTAATCTGAGCAGGATCAAAAGCAATGGGAAAGCGTGTGAGCATAAGACTCCCCCTCCCTTCTGAGAGGACTCACCTGCTGTTGCATGGTGAGCAGCCTGGAGAAGGATGCAGGGCCACAAGTGGCTGTCAGCAGCTGGATCAACCTTGTAGATGGAGCTCATTAAATTTACCTTCCAATTAGATGCTACATCCTCCTCTGCAGGCCACAGCTGGGATTCCATCTCCAGACAAAGTTGAACATAAACGAGGGTTGCCATAAGAAAAGCCAATCATTTTGAATTTAGTTATTACGAGATTGCAGAAAACTTGTGCTGGAAGTGGTAGAGCACACCTTTGATCCCAGCACTTGGGAGGCAGAGGCAGGAGGATCCCTGTGAGTTCAAGGTCAGCCTGGTGTACATAGTGAGTTCCAGGACAGCTGGGGCTACAGGGAGACCTTGTCTCAAACAAACAAACAAACAAAAACAAACAAACAAATGTCACATAATGACTCCAAGATTTTGACACAAGCATCTAGAGGAATTCCATTGCCTTCTACTGAGAAGACAGAGATGAGCTTTGAGGATATGTGGGAACCAAGAGCCCAATTTAGATTTGTTAAAATTGAAGCTGGATAGGGTATGCCAGTGCACACCTGTAATACAAGCCATTCAGGAGCCTGAGAGGAAGGTCTTGGGTTCTCCCAGGCCAGCCTGGGTCCTCAGAGCAAAACCCTGGAAGGAATTTGAGAAGGCTGTTAGATTTGCAATTGATGATGCCAAGTAGGATAATGTATTAGTCAGGATTCTCTAGACAGAGAGAAATGACAGAATGAATACATCTAGTAAAAGAATTGATTAAGTCAGGTTACTAGTCACACTGAGGCTGAGAACTTGGTAGGTATTCAGTCCTTGGAATTGGGTGCCTCAATATTCTCAACTGCCCCCCCCCCCCAAATCTGGAGGGTTCCTTGAAAGCCACTGGTGCTTAGTGAACTATGGAAACCTGGAAATACTGGTTCTGATATCAGTAAAGGAGCTAGAAGCTGCAGCCAAAGGATAAATCAACTCAGTGGCAAGAGGGAAGGCCACACTCAGGAGGTCCTGCCCATGTTTGGGATGGGTTTTCCTACATCGATTGAAACATGATAATTTCTCAACTGAGATTTGAGATTCCCTATGCAGGTGACTCTAATTTATGTCAAGTTTTGACATTAAACTTAACCGTCTTCTTTTCTGTTTTCTCTTGTTTATTTTTTCCACTCATTTGTTTATCTAACAGTTCGATTTAAACATATTATAACAGATTTTTTTCTATGCATACAATCTAACAATAACTTTACTAGGCAAATAAAATATTACCTCCCTGGGTTTCAGTGGCCATCATATATAACTTGAGCTTCAGAGAAAGTCTAGTCAGAAGATTACACACACACACACACACACACACACATGTATATACATATATATGTATATACATGTGTGTGTGTATAACATATAGCACTGTGTCTGTTATTTAAATCTATTAGATTTAATTAGAAGACATGAGACATAAGTGAGAGGGAAGAAATCTGAAAACCAAGTCCACGGTACCCCAAAGTTTAGAGTTTAAGGACACATAGATTCACAACCCAAATTAAATTGGTAGAAACAATGAATGCTGTGATAGAATTCATCCGTCTTGGTTTGACTCGGGATCTGAAACTGCAGCAACTCTTATTCACTGTTTGTGTAATAAGCCGTGCAGTCTCGCTGACAGGCCACATGCTCATCTCAGTCGCCATCTTCATCAGCCCAGCCCTGGGTTTCCGTTTGTACTTTTTTCTGTCATACTTGTCTGTCCTAGATGGTTGCTATGTTTTCTCCATAGCACCCAAAATTATACTTGATTTATTCTCTGATAAGAAAACCAAATCCTTCAGTGGCTGCATGACCCAGATTATTGTTAAATACTTCTTGGCTGCTGATGAAGTCACCTAGCTGATTTCCATGGTCATGAATGCTATGTGGCCATTTGTGAGCCCTTGTGCTACAAGACCATCCTCAGCCAGCCTATATGTATTTTCCTGATGAGAGCTGCTATAATACTGGGATTCATTCATGGAGGGATACAGATTTTCCATTGACCATTTTATGTGTGATCTAATACCACTAATGAAGTTGGTCTGCAGTGACAGTCTGGGGTCCCGATCACTGCTGACAGTGGATCACTGTGTTTCTTCCTATGTCAGCATCCTGTGCTCCCTATGGAATCATAGCTCTGAATGGGGCCACAAGGCCCTGTCTGCATGTGCCTCTCATGTCACTGTTGTCTTATTCTTTGTACCTTGTTTATTCTTGTACCCAAGACCCATGACCTCCTTCTCCCATGAAAAAACTGTGACTGTGTTTTGCACCCTAGTAACACCTATGTTGAACACTTTTATCTCCACTCTCAGAAATGAGGAAGTCAAAACGTTATGAAGAAGCTCTGGGGTCAAATAATGAAAGCTAGCAATAAATAAGCCCTGTGATAAGTGTATTTCAACACAAATACCTAGTGATAATATCTATCTATCTATCTATCTATCTATCATCTATCTATCTATCTATCTATATATATATATATATATATATATATATGTTATCCTTAATGATTAAAATGAAGATAGCAATGTATCCTCTCTGGACAGGATTTTAATTTAATAATGCATTTATTAATGGAACTCAGTATGAACAAATATAGACAATATGTAATCAAATTGGGGTAGAATTTCCATCTCATTAAATATCAATCATTTCTTTGTGTTGAAATCTTTAAACTCTTTCCTGGTTCCTCATGAAATATGTAATAAATTGCTGTGAACTGTTTTCAAAAAAATAAAACCCAAAGAAGGGATTGTTTAGAGTAAGCAATTAATGGATTTAAAGGCCTTAATGTTAAAACAATTCCAAATGGCAAACATGTTATCTTGATCTGTTTTCTGTCAGTAAAGCTGAATACAAAAGACTGGATAATTTATTACCAACAGAACTTTGCTGAGATCTGGGGGCTGGAGTCTCCGAAATCTAAAGACATAGTATCATTAACTGGTAAGGCCTTGTGTCACCTTGTAATCGGGCAGAAGGTGTCACCTGATGGTCCCACCTCTTCTCACAAATCTGTCACCTATCATGGTACTTACTTGGTTGCCATCCAAATTCTCCCCTAACAAATGTCAGCAAGATACAGTTTTGAGGGGAAGTTTCCAAGACATGAATTCTAGAAGACACATTCAAATCATAGCACATGAGTTTGCATCTGAAAGCATCTGATAGCCTAGGACTATGCTGAAATTGTGTGATATTTAAATATGGGAATTAGTATGAAAGTAGGCTTTTATTTTTATTTAAAATATATTTTATGTGTCATTTTTTATTCAAGAAGAAACTTATGGTTGTCTTAGAAAAATGAATAAAATATACTCAGTCATTTCAGGAAAATCTGAGTAACTTTCAGATAAAATAATATTCTTTATTTTATTGTATTTATTATTTTTTATTTTCTATGTGAATGAGTGTATTGCCTGCATGCATGTAAGTGCATATATGTCAAGCAATGTCCACAGAGGTCAGAAGAGGGCATTGGATATCCTGGAACTGGAGTTATTGATAGTTGTTAGTCACCATGTAGGAGCAGGGAACTGAGCTAGGTCCTCTGAAAAAGCAGCCAGTTCTCTTAACTGATGAGCCATCTCTCCAGCCCCTTAAATATAAAGTTTCAAAAGCATAAAATAGTCAAATAAATATAGAAGTCTTTCAGGCAGTATTAGCATCAAAATTAACAAGGGCTGACAAATTCTTCTCTTAATAGTAACATAAGCTTCTCAAACTTTTCTGCTCAGTATGTTCCCTGAGGAGATATGTCTGAGCACTTCAGTTCTCAGATTTAGAAAGCCCAGTTTTACCTACAATTATTTTTTTTCTGAGTGACAGTACACACAACAAAGGAAGCATAATTGCCTACTCACAGAAAAGCAATTTGCTTTGATTGTCCACTTACAAAGATGGCTGTAGGTCTTTCATTAGAGATGAAACATTAGAGATATTTCATCTCGGTAAAGGAAGTACAATTGAGATATACTTTGATGTTAGAGCTGGAAGATCTCGAGAACCACATAGCATTTCCTTCTCAAGATATCCAGCTCATGTAATTCACAGACAGATGTGGGTACATTGTCATCCCCTCTCACAATGTATTTCATGAGTCATCCCTACACCCTATTTTGTTTTGAGATTCCAGCTAATTCATAGGCTCATTTCAGACTGGAATATTTGAAGTTCTGAAGTGTTTATTAAATTAAACTGGCCTATGTTAAGAAAATGGACTGTGCTTAAAATAATCATAATTTTTGAAACTTTTGAGAATTTCTGGGAATACTGATTTCTTGTCACAAAATCTCAAAGTGTAATAGCCAGGAATTTGAAAACACTGAGAAACTTCCTTTTTTTCCATCTTATGTAATAATTCTAAAATGTTTAATTGTTGCTGAATAAAGATACTTTTTAAAGAAATACATTCGATTTATTTTTCCCAAATAGAATGTCCACCAGTATAAATATAAAAATAAACTGTATAACTTCCAAGAAATTACTCCTTATTAGAGAAGATGCATACATTCATAACATTGTGAAAAACACATTATGAACAATAAACTTAACAATTTTATGTTTCGGTGCAAGAATTTTGCTAATATCTCATCTCCTCACATAGGTCCTGGTATTTGATGTCTTTTTACTAACTTTTTTATAGTTTCACTATGTAGTCTTAGCTGGCCTGGAATTACTATGTAGAACAGACTGGCTTCAAAGTCACAGTGATAGATCTATCTGTCTCTTGTCTCCTGTGTTCTGGGATTAAAGGTGTGCTCTGCCCCACCAGGCTATCATTTTAGTAATGCTTTAATCAAAGTCCTCCTTTTCCAGAACTGGAAAAAGATCTAATGGAAGGGTCATCTGGTTCTTGAAATATCAGGGTGTTTCAGAAACTTGAGAAAGGACTGTGACATCCAGGTAGAGTTAAAAAGAAAAAAAGAAGATGAAAAAATATGAATGAGGGCCCCGAATTTGAAATGACGTGGTATCTTTGTGAAGTTGAGTGTATAACATAGAGTTCTTTTTCAGGGGCAGGAGTTGATGAGGTAACCATAGTCAGATATACATATTACCTATCTGCTCTAAGTTCTGGCTTTACAGTAAGTCAATATGGATAGCATGAACATAGCTTTGTCAAAAACATGGAGTGCTGATTCCTGAATAGGACAACTATTTCAAATCTCTGCCTCTCAAGACTCAGGGATCATTGGGGAAGAGGAGACAGAAAGATTGTGAGAGACACAGGGGATAGATGACCACATGGAGACAGCCACAGAGAGCTGTTCTGTTACTACTATGAATTCACAGTAACGGGCAGCACAAGTCCCATACAAAAACCAGACAAAAATACCAGTATACACATGCGTAAGTGGGTAGGAAATCCTAATATAAACCCAAGGATCTTTTGGCAATTGATGGCTGCTGGGAGGGGGACAGACCATGTCATACTGAGATGGGACTCTTGGTAGGCCCAGTGGATGTACCCACATTGAAGGAGATTTGATTTTGAGACACAAATCAGACTTTCTAGGCTATATATATATATATATATATATATATATATATATATAGAGAGAGAGAGAGAGAGAGAGAGAGAGAGAGATGGGAGAGGTCCAGACAAAGGAGGGGATCTAAAAACCATCAATCTATATTATGTGAAAATTCAAAAAACAATGAGAAAATGAAATTTTAAAAATTATTTTCAATCTTGAATTACTTATTCAAATATATCTACAAATTATATCTTCTGTAAAATAGAAGATTCCAGTCACTTACTCTCCCCAAATAAATGACACTGAACAACAAAAGAAAAAGAAAAATACAAAAGAAAGAAATATATGCCAAAATTGATGAAACTCGCCCAAGCATCCATTGCAGAAGATCTTTGGGATGATAACTCTACAAGAACACTTGGTTCTAATCGGTTTACAAAATCAATATACTCTAAGAAAAAAAATCAGCAAATATTGACATTAATGCCAAAAACCTACAGTATGAATTTGAAAAGTTGGGTACAAGGATGGGAGGACTAAGTTGTGACTCATCCTTACCAGGAGCTCAGAAGGAACGCAGGCAGAAGTACAAGAACTGTTAAACTGTGTAGGGGACTTGTGTTACCTGTAGGAGGGAAGATAAAATTTGGCAAAGCTTTGGAAAAGTAATGTTATAAACAGAACCTTGAGTTTGGGGAGATGGCTCAGTGGTTAAGAGCACTGGATATTCTTGCTGAGGACAGGGGTTTGATTCCCAATACCCTCTTCTGACTCCATGGACATTGTGCAACATGGTTGCACTTACATACATGCAGGCAATACACTTACATACATGCAGGCAATACACTTGTACACATAAAATTTAAAAAAATAAAATATTTTAAAAAAACAATGAGAACCAATTTGTTTAGATTCTTCTTCCTGTACAGGCTCACCGAGTGCATTTCTACTACCTCACTCAGGTAAATCACAGTTGCATAGGCTTAGTACTGTAAGTGTTATTAGCTTCAACGTGCAGAAGAAATCTATGAATAAAGCTTGAGAGACTTAAAGATGGTTACAAGATGAACAGCAGATGGGAGCACATATTAACATTGTTCAATGAAGCATTGCAGAAAATATGAGATTCTTCATAGGCAGTAGGTGTTCAGTAAATTTTTATTAAGCAGATTAAAATCAGATTTAATATACTGGAGTAAGGCATAGAGCTGATTGGAAGTTAGTCAGCACACTCATCAAGTTATGGACCAAGCTGGTGTATGTCTCAAAAGGGTGTGCCTACCTCTGCCTCTTGGCAGAGAAAATAGTAAAGAAACAAACAACATAAGAAAACATTTCACCAGAACCTATGAATTTAGAGGAATCTGACTCAGGAAAAAATGTTGAGCTGTCTCTCCTCACACCAAAGAAATGAACAACAAAGGAACCGAACATACATTTCCCTGAATTAGTAAACAAAACCAGCAAGTTATAAAAAGAAATTAAAAGCCTGGCATGGTAGTGCATGTCTTTAATCCTAGCACTTGGGAGGCAGAGCAGAGGCAGGTGGATCTTTGTGAGTTCAAGGCCAGCCTGGTCTACAGAGTGAGTTTCAGGATAGCTGGGCTACAGGGAGACCCTGTCTCGAAAAGACAAAAAAAAATCAAGGATAGAAAATACACAGTTACTATTGTAAAAGATAAGAGAGATAATCTGTTATGTGAACTTCAATGGAAAAAAGAGGGTCACGGTATCCAAAATGGAAAGATAAGTCATTAGCTTCACCATGAATGCAAACAAAAGAATTATAAGACAAAATGCCCATAGGCTAGCACAGTGACTCAGGGCCAAAGGAGCTTGTGGTCAATCCTGATAGCCTGAGTTCCATCTCTGGGCTCCACATGGTGGAAGGAGAGAACCAGCTCCTACTGGTTGTCCTCTGACCCCCACACTCATACTGTGGCATGTTGTCCGGAAACATTCATGTTCATATAAGAAAAGTTTAAAAAAATAGTTCTTTACAGTTTAAAAATAATTCTTGTAAGGGCTGCGATTGGGGTGAATGGTGAAACTACAGCAATGTAGTCTGGACACTCATTTGATCAACCTGATTGAACATACAACCCCTCATCCCCCGCTGGAAGGTGGGGCTGTGGGGGTTTGGGCACAACAGCCTGCAAATTGGTTTTACATGAAGGATGCTTGTACTCATGGATTATCACTTATAGCTAAAAAATGAAAAAAAAAACTGAGAGAAATATGCAGGACAGTTATGGCAGAATGCATGATCTCGGTTGGGGTGGGGATGGGGGGAAGGGAAAGGGAAATATGCCTGAACTGAATTGGAAAATGATGTATGAAATGCACAAAGCATCAATAAAAAATGTTAAAAAAAATAAATAAAAATAAAAATAATTCTCATAAATTCGACATGACATGTGTTAAATGGAAAGAAATGGAGATGGATGGTTCCTGATAATATACAAAATGACTGAAAGAGACAAGAGTAACAAAGCAAACCAGAGAAATGAAAACAAAGAGAATAAACTAAGTATGACCTGGAAGTGAAGGAGAAATATTCTCTTTCCTGTTGATATTTCCTGAAACTGAAGAAAATTGGCATAAAAGAATTCAAAGTCCTAATATGCACTTACAAGGACAGGGATCCCACAGATAACAAGACCAGAAGCAAGTCAGGTAAAACAGAATCTAGATGTGTTAGTCAGGCTGAAACTGGACCAAATCAGGAAGCAAAACAAGTTTCTTGAGCGGGAAGAAAATGGGGGGAAATGAAGAAATTTACCCTTCTAACCCCCATATATTCAGGAATTAGAAACACCAAGTACCTTTAGCTACAAATGCATGAGTGGAGGAACACTTAGACCCAGCAATCTTATTAGATACCTGGAGCCAAGGCACTATCCTCCCTGACACCCCCCCCCCCCCAAAAAAAAAAAAAAAAACAAAGACTGGAAATTAATCATGCTTGGTGCCCTTATGGCGGCAGATAGGAATTAACTTCTTTTTAAAAATTTTTTTTAAATTTATTTCTGTATGTGTATGAATGTACTGTCTGCATGTGGGTTTGTGCACCCGTGTCGTGCAATGCTGCATAGGTCAGAAGAGGGTGTCGGATTCCCCTGGAACTGGAGTTCTCCTGGAATTGGAGTTTCAGACGGTTCTCGGCCGCCATGTGGATGCTGGGGATCGAACCTGGGTCCTCTGCAAGAGCGGTCGGCGCTCTTAACCACTAGTCCATCTCTCCAGCATAAACACTTTTATTAGACCTCAGTGGATGAACTCACATTAAGGGACACCTGGGCACACAAACTTGACTCAGTAGGCCTTGCCATATATGACAGAATACATGAAATACCATTTGGGGGGGCTATAAGGTGGTGCAGATAGGGGAGGGATCTAAATAAGATAAAGATGTATTGTATGCACTATACAAAAAAATCAGTAAAAATATACATTGAGAAAAATATAGAGACCAAATGTCCTAGGAGAGACAACAGAATGAAGAATGGAATGCACCTGAGCTTTAGTAGACGCTAAAGCCTAAGGTCAAGCCACTCACACTAGAGGAATTTGGGGTGGCTTCAGGATGGTTTCCTTATATTTTAGATCAGGTACCATGATGGTAGTTTCCAAACTGTGTAGGGTGTGGGACAGAGTTTATAGACTGAACAGATTCGATGCCTATCAGAAGACAAGGTGAATGACAAGGGCTTGAGATGGTGTCATCTGGATTAGTAAAGCAAATAGGCTTATTTTATCTTTGATGTTTGTTTGCCTTCACAGGACTAATTTTAATGTTTTTCTTTCTTTTTGTTGTTTTTTTTTTTTTTTTGGTTTTTTTTGGTCTTTTTGAGACAGGGTCTCCCTGTAGCCTCAGCTGTCCTGGAACTCCCTCTGTAGACCAGGCTGGCCTCGAACTCACAAAGATCCACCTGCCTCTGCCTCCCTTCTAACAGATGACAAAATGACCATTTCTAGTGTAATTATTAATAAGTTTTTGTGGCAAACATATTTATGACTTTTATTATTATTTGAGGTTATTAGAAATTCATTTGTAGTTTGTAAAGAAATTTTCTATGGGTGCTTTTACTTACTAGTGTTTTAAAAAGTAATTTAGACTTAAAATGGTGAAATGTTTTTGTCTAGCACCAAAACCTTTCACAAAACCAAAGCAACCTTTTCAGAATTAACTTTCAAACATGATTTCAGACTTCAAATTCACACACACAAACTAATCTTTTCTAATAATTATAAAAGATTATATATCTGCTTTAGTAATTTAGTTTTCCCATGAATCACAATTTTGAGCTGTAATATTATGAAAAGTTATTGATCTTTCATTCTACCTACAATTATTAGCTTGTATCCATTAATAGTATAGAATCTTTTTTCCATTAACTAGAAACATACAGTAAACCTTTAACAGTTTTATTACCCATTATGCAAGTGTGTCATGTAGCCTTAGGGGTTGGAAAGTGAATTTTTATAGTTTCTGAGCATACCTAATATGTTTATGAATGTTTGATAGGTTTTAATCAATCATTGTTATTGCTTTTCAAATATTGATGCTTTCAGAACACATTTGAAGGAATTCTTTGCATGAAGTTATTATTAGAGTCTGAAAAATTCCTTACATCATTTTAGTACAAACACAACTGAACTGTGGGGTTTTATGAAACTGGATTTTTTATCCTTTTCTTCAATTGAGTATAACAATTTTTGTTAAATATTTGAGAGATATATAATGGAAATATATTTGCATGGTTTTACTCAAGATGGTGGTTCTAAAAATTAAACCTGGAGGTAGACTTTCAGTATATATGCAATCACAATTAATTGAAAGCAATAAAAAATAGGAGATATATAGGATAATCCCTAACTAACATTTCTCTTCATATTAGTGTATGTTAATTGTATAAAGTAAGGGGTTTTCTTATGGTTCCATACATGAATGAATCTGGTTACATTTAATCCCATTACCCATTTCTCCTCATTTTCCTCCTGTTTCCTTCTCTATATCCCTAATAGATCCCTTTTATTTCACATCCTTTTTTTGCCTGAAATATCACACACAAGAGAAATATATGACACTTGTCTTTGTGAGACAGCATTATTTTGGTTAATTTCTTCAGCTTTATATATTTTCCTGAAAATGACATAACTTCATTTTCCTATGTTAATAAAACTCCATTGTGTATATATACAAATATTGTTAGTCCAATTATTAATGGCACCTAGGCTGATTATGTAATCACCATAAGATGAACACAGATAGTGAAGAATCTGTCCTGGATGCTGACTGTGATTCTTTGGGGCATATGCCCAGAAGTGGAGTAAGAATTGCTTTTATTTCACAACAACATTTTGTTTCTGTTTGCTTTTTTCATGATATGTGAGTTCAAGGCCAGGTTGGTCTACATAGTGAATTCCAGGACAGCTGGGGCATAGGAAGACCCTGTCTCAAAAAAGATTTTTTTTTTTCTTAAAAGGAGAAGCCTCAAACATTATCAGAATGAGCAGTTAGAACATTTCAGGTAAGATTTGAGTTGATGGCCCTTTAAAACAATATTTAGTTAAAATAAACACCTTTTATTTTATATTAGTCACTCATTTTATAGGAAAAGAGTTTAAGAGATTTTTGTGCTATTTTTTTCCCCCAGAACACAGATGAGGTTGAACATTTGGTTGGGTAGTTCTCTTGTATAGGATTTTTGTGGTTTATGCAGTAAACTTCTCTTATGCCCTTAATAAATAGAATTACAGGGGGCTGGAGAGATAACCTAGCGGTTAAGAGCACTGACTGCTCTTGCAGGGGACCTGGGTTCGATCCCCAGCACCCACATGGCGGCTGAGAACCGTCTTTGACTCCAGTTCCAGGGGAATCCGACACCCTCTTCTGACCTCCGTGGCATTTAACGACATGGGTGCACAAACCTACATGCAGACAGTAGGTCCATACACATACAAAAATAAATTTAAAAAATTGTAAAAAAAATAGAATTACAACTGTTTCACTATAATAGTTAAGTCTTCTTAGTCCAGGAACTCCATTTGTTATATATTTGAACTAAAGAATTCATCAAGATGAAGACAACCTGCTTCACAGAGCTATTGAAATACATATAAAATGATAGACATTATTAAATTTCCTTCTTAGAAATGTTGCATTGCTGTAAACTTTTATTCTTTTATTTACCTTCTGGTTATGGTTATATTTTGTGATAATATATATATATATATATATATATCCTCAAAAGCATTTCTTAAGACTAGAAATGACTGTTGAATGTTATTTCATGCCTGTGCAATTGAACAAAATATATTGATTTGAGGATATTATTTTTTTAAATTTTATTTATTTCTGTATGTGTATGAATGTACTGTCTGCATGCAGGTTTGTGCACCCGTGTTGTGCAATGCCGCGGAGGTCAGAAGAAGGTGTCGAATTCCCCTGGAACTGGAGTTCTCCTGGAATTGGAGTTTTGGACAGTTCTCGTCCACCATGTGGGTGCTGGGGATCGAACCCGGGTCCTCTGTAAGAGCGGTTGGTGCTCTTTTTTTTTTTCCTATTTTTATTGATGCTTTGTGTATTTCATACATCATTTTCCAATTCAGTTCAGGCATATTTCCCTTTCCCTTCTGCCCCATCCCACCCCACCCCATCCCAGATCATGCATTCTGCCATAACTGTCCTGCATCTTTCTCTCAGGTTTTTTTCATTTTTTAGCAATAAGTGATAATTTATGAGTACAAGTATCCCTCATGCAAATCCAATTTGCAGGCTGTTGTGCCCAAACCCCCACAGCCCCACCATCCAGCGGGGGGTGGGGGGGGGCTTGTATGTTCAATCAGGTTGATCAAATGAGTGTCCAGACTATATTGCTGTAGTTTCACCATTCACCCCAATCGCAGCCTTTACATTCTACCACGCCCCCTCTTCCAAAGATTGTTCTCTAGGCTTAGAAAAGGGGCACAGGTGGATGAGAAGCAAAACAGTCTACTTTCTCTGGAGCTGTTGTCTTGGACTCTGGTCAATTCTGGCTGTTTCCTTTCATGGGCTGACAGTTTGTCCAGGAATAACCTTTCGATCCTACTAATGAAGCATAAGCAATTAGATATAGAGGTATTTAAACAGCACTAATAGTTATGGTAGGTTACTTTGGTATAGACACATATGTTTGGATGGTATGTTAATCCATAGATGTTGGTCAGGGGATCCAAGCCCCCACAGAAGGTAAAGGCTCCTTGCCTCTAAACTGGGATACCTGCAAGAAGAGAGGCAATAAGGCCCTGCTGCCGAAGACCTGACATTAATATGGGAAAGATGTATTGAGACCACACATGCAAGTGTACAGATGGCCTCTGGAATACCAGAGAGGTATTATATACCAAAGGCCACTAAACCAATAAAGCAAATACAGGTCTCCTTGAGTCAAGCAAGACTCCACCGTCAGCACCAGCTACACCTCACCTGCCTGGAAATACTGTGCAGCAGAGGCAGCCATATGCCTGTATATCCCAAATCTAATTGGCTATTGGCTCTCTCCTTGGAGGAATAACCCATGGTTGATGCCATAAGCTTACATCCTCTACAGGTTAGGAGATGTTATAAGCCACAGTAAGACCCTGTCCTATTTAACAGCGGTCAGCTCTCTTAACCGCTAGGCCATCTCTCCAGCCCCAAGGAGGAAATTATTTTTAAGTGAAATGGTGAATTCATTTTAAAAAGTATTTTATTTATTTTTATTTTATGTCTCTAAGTGCATTGCTTGCATGTTTGTAAATGCATCAATGTCATCCAATGCCCTAGGAGGTCGGAAGAAGTTGTTAGAATCCTTGGGACTGGAGTTACAGACCATTGTAAGTTGCCATGTGTGTGCTGGGAATGGAACCCATGTCCAATGCAAGAACAGCCAGTGTTCTTAACCACTGAGCCATCTCTCCAGCCCCAAATTTGTTTTTTTTAAATAATTTACTTAAGATTCATGAGTCTTTATAAACCTGTATTGTCTTTACTATTTTAACTTTGTTTCCTTTGTTAATTTTGATTTACGATTATCCTAAATACAGCCATTAGTTTATCAGCTGTTTATCATTGTCCATAGTCTGGAACATATTATGTCAGTATCAAAAATACTAAAATTACATCCATAAAAACATGCAGCCAAACCTTTTGAGAAATGCTCATTCTAATTATGCAATAAATTTCCCCTAAACAATAGTATACTTTAAAAAAATTTATTTATTTATTTTTATGTGTATGAGTGTACTGTCAGCATGTAGGTTGGTGCACCCATATTGTGCAATGCCGCAGAGGTCAGAAGAGGGCATCGGATTTCCCTGGAACTGGAGTTAAAGATGGTTATTAGTCGCCATGTGGGTGCTGTGAATCAAACCTGGGTCCTCTGCAAGAGCAGTCGGTGCTCTTAACCGCTGAGCTATCTCTCCAGTCCCCAATAGAATACTTGATTGCTGTTGATCGTTCACAATTAAACGTGCTAATTTATAATTTCTACAAATATCTATCTCATTGAGCTGTGTTAGCTTAGTTTCTTATATAACATATTTTAAACTATAGGAATCATTATTAAATTATTTACTTTTATCGACTTTAAAAAATTTTATAAGATTTACATTTTTAAGTTTTTTCAATATACTTTAAACTCTTTCTTTCTTCTTTCTTCTTTCTTTTTTTTTTCCGAGATAAAATCTTGCTAGGTACCCCAGACTCACAGTGCTATTTTTACCTTTGTGTCCTGAGTTCTGGAATTATAGGAATGTTTAACTGTGCTCTGCTCAGTATATTTATTTCATATAGTTAGCATTTCCAGTGTATATGTGGTTTCTAGTTTTGCTATAATTTTAATTTATATTTCCCAAGCATTTTCCTTAGTATTAAAATGTTTTTTTATTTTTAATTTTATTTATTTTTGTATGTGTATGAGTGTACTGTCTGCATGCAGGTTTGTGCACCTGTGTCGTGCAATGCTGTGGAGGTCAGAAGACGTCTCGGATTCTCCTGGAACTAGAGTTCTCCTGGAATTGGAGTTAAGGTTCTTAGCCACCATGTGGGTGCTGGGGATCAAACCCGGATCCTCTGCAAGAGCAGTCGGTGCTCTTAATTGCTAGGCTATCTCTCCAGCCCCTAAAATATTTTTTCATAAATATTTATTAAAGTTTCTTCTTTAAACAAGAACATTATAGAAGCCTGTTTATCTCCATGTTCATATGAGATTTTAATAATTTTTTCATTGCACTGTCTGGAATGTATTTTACTCTAAAGTGTTAGTTGAGGATCAAAGTCTGTTTCAGAGTAGTTAAGAGTTGCAATGATATTTATTTAATTAATTACTCTTTCCTCAAAGACTCATACTACCTCATTTATGATAAAATAGTGAAATTTTGGTTGTGTTGAGCTTTGTGTGCATTTATGAGATATTCATTTATTTAACTGACTAATTCCATAATAGTATCACACTTGTCATATGATGGCTTATTAATTAATTTTGATATATTGGCAGCTATAGTCAGAATATATATCATTCATATATATTTTCTTCCATCTTGAACTTAGTTAAACTCCCAGTATCAGGCAATAAATAAATCTCATCTGTATTCTTGAGTAACCTTTGTCTCTTGATTTCCTTTACTCCTCTGTTTTTAACATTTTTTAGTCCTCTGTAAATATATTCTTCCTACAGCTAACTTCTAGATGCATTCTGTACAGTATATAGCAAAAGGATACTGGAGTTAATACTATTATGATAATATATTATCATATATTATCATAATAGTATTAATATGTATGATAATAGTAAAAATGTTGTTCAGAATTTCGGTACCTCAGAAATACCTAGTTTGGAGGCTGAGGATGCTGTAGTTAATAGAGTGCTCTCCTACTATGCAGGAGAACCTGGGTTCAATTCCCAGTTCTACATGAAGTGGGTGTGGTGGTACATGCCTGTAAGG
The DNA here is from genome assembly GCA_009823505.1 of Rhizomys pruinosus. Lineage (NCBI taxonomy): Eukaryota > Metazoa > Chordata > Mammalia > Rodentia > Spalacidae > Rhizomys > Rhizomys pruinosus. The sequence continues at coordinate 1,023,068 of VZQC01000498.1, forward strand.
AGTTCAAGGATATTGTTGACTGCATGGTGAATCTGAGTCCAGCCTGGCCTACATGATACCCTGACTCAAAAACTATATGAAAAATATGTGCAATTTGGAAAAAAAAAAAAAAAGAAATATCTATTTTGAGGCTATCATTATTTGTGACTTTCAAATTTGGTTATAAAGAACTAACTTGTGTTAGATCTCTATTCTTAAAATGAATAACTGAAAAGGCATTATAGATTAAAACATTAAGATTGCCTGTAAATACTAGGGAACTAGTTGGGTGTAGTGGCACATGCCTTTAGTTCCAGCACTGGAGAGGCAGAAACAGATCTTGGTGAGATAAGAGGCCAGCCTGATCTACACAGCAAATTCCAGGCCAGCTGGGACTACAGGGAGACTGTGTCTCAAACAAACGAAAACAAACAAGCAAACAAACAAGCCAAAAATATTAGGGAGTTAGCAAGACTTTCAGGAAATGACAGTCTAAGATCTCTGAGATGCAAAATGCAGTGAAGTCAGCTATAAGGACATGGCGACACTCTTCCCTATGGACACTTGTTTGCCATTGCTTGCAAAGGATCTGAAGTCACCCAGGAACTATCAGATGAGAAACTTAGCAGCATTTCCAGCAGTCTTACAGTGAGGAGATAAAGCTCAGTTCAAAATTGCAAAGAATAAGGCACCAGGAAGTTTCCCCCAGACATTAAGTTGGAATTCCAGGAATGTGGGTAAACAGAAAGTGGCTTATCTATCCCTCACAAAAACTGATTAAACTGGGGTTTCAACCTCATTTCACATGAGAGAAAGATCTGTTCCCCAAACAGACTGGCCTCCAAAAACAAATGCAAATCCGTGGATGAGCTAACACTGAGGGACATCTGAATACATAAACTTCACTAGAAATTAGGCATTTCTGAACAAAGAGAAACTGGGAGAATTCTTTTTTGGCAGAATCACACAACACTAGTAATGGGGTGAGTTCTTGAAGCCTAGGAATATACTGTTCCATAAAAGTTTTAAAGTGTAGGGTGGGGGGAAAGGAAAGGGGAATATGCCTGAACTGAATTGAAAAATGATGTATGGAATACACGAAACATCAATAAAAAAATGGAGATAAAAAAGTTTTAAAGTGTAGAAAGATATCAAAGAAGTCTGAACAGGTTATGATTGATGTCAATCTATGAGATTATTAACTGAGCAACTCTATTTTACTACATATGTGCTAAAGTATATCAGAACTAAAGTCAGTGGACTTAGAGTGATGGAATATATTTGTCTCCTTAGCAAAATAGAAGCAGTGATATTAAAATTCAATAATCTAATACATTTGTCAGTGAGACAATAACAATGAAAAGACCCTATAATGACTCTGTGTGGTGGTACACACCTGGAATCCCAGCACTGGAGAGGCTGAGGCACAGGAAGGATAAGTTATGCTGCCTGTGATCCATAGAGACTTTGTCTTAAAATATCTAGATATAAAAGGTAGCTGCCAATTTAATTGGGGCGGGTGGGGGTTGGGGGGCGTGGCAGTGGCAGTATAAACAAATAGTTATCCAACCTGAGAAAAGCTAAGTCAGCAAAGAAGAAAAGGATATATAATAAGTACCAAAAATGGAAGACTAATAATATATTTTTATCTTTAAGGGTGTCAATATTTGTCTAAAATACACTGTTGCAAAGAAACTTTTTAAGTGATATAGAGTTCAGCTAGGCGAAAACAGAATCCATTAACTATGCTTTTTACAGGGGATACCTTACAAGCAGGATGTAGAAATGTGAAGTGCTGGAAAAACTTATATATATATATATATATATAACAATAACCAAATAAGAAAATATTTAAGTTATTGCTAATTACTTATATATTACAATATACATATGTATATATTTATACATGTATTATATATAACCATAACCAAATAAAGAATATTTAATTATTGTCAAATTAGAAAAGAAGATTTTTTTTTGGTATTTTTGAGACAGGGTCTCCTTTAGCTTCAGCTGGCTGTGCCACTCTGTAGACCAGGCTGACCTTGNCAATAACCAAATAAAGAATATTTAATTATTGTATATATATATATATACAATATACATATGTATATATTTATACATGTATATATATATAAACAATAACCAAATAAAGAATATTTAATTATTGTCAAATTAGAAAAGAAGATTTTTTTTTGGTATTTTTGAGACAGGGTCTCCTTTTAGTTCCAGCTGGCCTGGAGCTCACTCTGTAGACCAGGCTGACCTTGAACTCACAGAGATTCGCCTGCCTCTGCTTCCTGAGTGCTGGGATTAAAGGCGTGCGCCACCACACTTGGCCCTTTTTTTTTTTTCCACTAGAAATAATGAGAGATATTTAATGTGCTAGAAGATAAAAGTTCTAATTTCATAATGATCTCAAACTCCATTAAACAAAAGAAAAACAGAGACAAAGCTATAAGCATGATGTTTAAAAACAATTAATTATGGAAAATCATAAGGAAGCACAAGGTAGAAAATTGAATAATAATCTATTGCATCCATCATACATTTTCCACAGTGACCAGCTCCTGGCTGCCAAGAGCACCTGTGTTTTATCTATGTTGATTTTCTGAAACAAGTCTTAGCTAGCCTGTTACTTAATCTTGATGTAGTTCATTAAATAGTTATAAAATTCAAGACCTTTAAAGAAAACATGCATATGCTATTTTCTAAACAGCTTTATTTCCTCTGACTATTGTTGACTAAGCATTGTTAAACTTTCAGTGATTTTTTTTAAATATAAATAAGCTACTCACTTCAAGTTTTAAGCTTTTATGTTTGGTGCATTTGTGGCAGTAATTATTTTTTCCAAGTAGAATACAAAGTGGGCTATGTGATGGTGGAGGGTGTTTAGATTGGCTTACTTTTGGGTCTGGAGAGATGGCTCCGTGGTTAAGAGCACTGGCTGCACTTACAGAGGGCTGGGGTTCTGTTTTTAGCACCCACAGGGTGGTTAACCACCATCTTTAACTCCAGTTCCAGGGAATTCACTGCTCTCTTCTGGCCTCCATGGGCATTGCACAGAAATGGCACCCATACATGCATGTAAGCACAATACGCATATGCATAAAAAAAAGAAAAAAATTCCAAAAGTATTTTTTTTTAAAGAATGCCTCACTTCAAATCTAGAGACATTTGGAGTAAAAATATCATATCAATGAAGAACTTAAGTTCCTGAGTCTGTATCATGTATGAATGAACTGGAGGACGTGGTATCACCAACCCTGACTTGCAGGGCAGTGGCCCCAGATTCTTGCTTCTTTTCCTGGTTCCTTTTCAGGATAGTGAGATCGATAGTCTTTTAAAAGATTGCATTACCAAAACACATATGTATTGGTATTAAGAATAAGTAGAGAGGAAGACTGGTGACATCTTGAAAGGGGCTGCTTAACTGAACAAGGGTATCTGAGTATCTTGAGAAATTCCATAGCCTGGCCTTCTATAGTCAAGGTGAAATCTATGTTACTAAAAGCATTTGTTTTCAATAGCTTATTTTAGACAAATTTTGACATATTTAAGGATTAAAAAATTATATAATCAGGCTTCTGTCTTTGTACTTCTTACATATCCTTTTCTCTTTGCTGACTTAGTTTTTCTCAGGTTAGATAATTAGAAAGTGGTTATAAAATTGTTTTGATCCTGGCGCTGGAGAGATGGCCTAGTGTTTAAGAGTGCTGACTGCTCTTGCAGAGGACCAGGGTTCGATCCCCAGCACCCACATGGTGGCCGAAAACCATCTTTAACTCCAGTTCCAGGGGAATCCAACATCCTCTTCTGACCTCCGCGGCATGGCACGATACGGGTGCACAGACCTACATGCAGACAGTACATTCATACACATACGAAAATAAAAATAAATAAATAAAATGTTTTGATCCTTTTAAAATCTTTCTATCTCTTCCTTATTCTAGGAACCACAGGAAGCCAGGTGTGTATATAGCATCCATCACTGCTCCTTGCAAACGCTGGAGAAAAAGACGTACTCCTTAGATGTCACTGTCCTTTGGTAGTGACTAAATTACAGTAGAGAATTTTTTGAAACAGTTCCATGGATAAAAAAGGTCAAGTTATTTTTTGAAGAAACGAAATTATTTTGTGTGTTACATTTCATTTGACTTTATTTATTTATTCATTCATTCATTCATTTATTTTTAGACAGGGTCTCCTTTTTTTTTTTTGGTCTTTACGAGGCAGGGTCTCCCTGTAGTCCCAGCTGTCCTGGAACTCACTCTGTAGAGCAGGCTGGCCTTGAACTCACAAAGATCCGCCTGCCTCTGCCTCCCAAGTGCTAGGATTAAAGGCATGCGCCACCACACCCGGCAGACAGGGTCTCCTTATAGCCCCAGCTGGACCTGGACTATATAGTCCAGGCTAGTCTTGGTCATGCAGTGATCTGTCTCCCTCTGACTCCAGAGTGTTAGGATTAATGCATGTGCCACTGTGCCTGGTCTTTATTTTATATTTTTATATTTGATGTGTATTAGTGTTTGCCTCAATATAAGTAGGTATATGACATGAATGCCTGGTGCTAGAAGAGGCTAGAAGAGGGCACTGGATCCTCTGGAACTGGAGTTACAAAACTGTGAGCTACCTGCCATATGGATACTGGGAACTGCACCCAGGCCATTTGCAAGAGCAGCAATGCTTCTATTGACTAAGAAATCTCTCTAGCCCACATAATTCAATAACTTTAAAAGTTTTGTTTCATATTAAAAGAAAAAAATATTCAGACAAAATAAGTTTAACAGTTTCACTTGAATTAAAAATTGTCCTGAAGGGCTGGAGAAATGGCTCAGTGGTTGAGATTGCCAACTGCTCTTGCAGAGGACCAGGGTTTGATTCCCACTCACATGGCAGCTAAGAACTGTCTTTAAGCTGGGCATGGTGGCACATGCCTTTAATCCTAGCACTCCGGTGGCAGAGGCAGAGGCAGGCAGATCTATGTGAGTTCAAGGCCAGCCTGGTTTACAGAGTGAGTTCCAGGCCAGCTGGGGCTATAAGGAGACATGTCTCAAAAAACAAACAAAACAAACAAACAAACAAACAAACAAACAAACAAACAAAGTTCTGAAAACCAGGGGAGCTCAGAGAGCTGCAGACAGCCACAGAAACAGGCAGTATTTAAACGGGGCAAAAGGAAGACACATACAGACATGACTTGATTATACATTGGCATTTGCCTTATTTGAAAATAGTATGATTAGTTGTAAGCTTGCTGTTGCTGGGAGATCAGCTCTCATGATTAAGACTCAGCTATTTCTTATAAGAATATATTCTAAAGTTACTCTTGTAGAGGTTTGGGTGGGGTGGTGGAGTTTATATTTTTTGTCTGTTTGAATAATAATGTTTTAGTTCTCTATGTAATAGTTCAAAGGGAGATTTAGCTCATGTTTAAATTGATCTTACACAAATGGTTAGGGACAGGCCCTACTGTCTTCAATATCCCAATAAAACTGTTTCATTAAGTCATCAGTTATGTTTCCAAATATGTAATAAACTCAATAGTTTGATGATGAATGTCTTGTCATATCAAGAATAACAGCTAAATTAATTTTATTAATAAATTATATAGTTTTTAACATATTATTCACTGTTACCTTGTGGAAATTTTGATATTTCTATTTTTCCTAGGGTTTCTTCACATACACATCATCATCATCATCTTTTTAATTACATTTTAGTTATTTATTTTTGGAATTTGTGGTGGGACGCTCATGCCATGCCACCTTTAGAAGGTCTGAGGACGACTTCTTGAAGGTGGATCTCTCTTCTCAGCATGTGTGTAAAAAGGACTGATCTCAGCTCATCAGGTTGGTGGCAAGTGCCTTCATGTGCTGAGCCATCTCACGGCACACTTCCCCCCACATCGTTTTAATAGACCTTTTTTATTTTAAAATAAATGGAATTGATAAATGTTAGGACATTGTCGAAACAACTATGTAGGGCAACCTCTCCCATCCCATGTTCAGTCACTTAGAACATGGGCCAAAAGTGTTACTGTCAGTTTATTTTAGAGTTTGTCAGACTTAGCTTCTTTCCTGTTCCTATGATAAAACATATTAATAAAAGCAATTTAGGAAGAAGGAGTTTATTCTGGCTCACAGTTCAAAGCATTTTCTCTCATGGCAGAAGTCAAGGCAGCAGGAACTTGAAGCAGCTGGTCCTATATTATCCACAATTGGGAAGCAGAGAGACACGAGTGTTATTTTCTACTACTAAGCTCTCTTTCTCTGTTTTGTATGGCCAGGATTCCCACCCAGTGAATGGTCTCAGTCACAATTAAGATGTGTCTTCCCGGGGAGTGGGGAGGGAGGGAGGGTGGGGAAAAAAAAGATGCGTCTTCCTGCATCAATTAATATAGTCAAGATATCCTTCACAGACATTCTCAGAAGCTAATATTAATGTAGATATCTGCCTTACAGATGTGCCTGAGTCCTGTCTCCTAACATATTCTAAATTCTGTCAGGTTGACACCTAAAGATATCCATCACAATCTCTTATCCTAGGAAGGTTAAACACAAGTAGAAACAGATATAACTTGAAATAGTCATAGTTTATTACTCCCAAATATAAAATATCCAGTTTGTCTTGAATCTTATTCTTATTTCATAAATTAATCTTCAAATCAGTCCATAGCAATATAGACTCATCCATAAGCTACATTACTTTTCTTTTTTTTAATTTTCATTTATTTATTGGTGCTTTGTGTATTTCATACATCATTTTCCAATTCAGTTCAGGCATATTTCCCTTCCCCTTCCCCCCACCTCACCCCACCCCATCCCAGATCATCATGCATTCTGCCATAACTGTCCTGCATCTTTCTCTCAGTTTTTTTTTCATTTAACAATAAGTGATAATTTATGAGTACAAGCATCCTTCACGTAAAACCAATTTGCAAGAAGTTGTGCCCAAACCCACACATTACTTTTCACTAATATTAGTTGTACCATTGTATAAATAAATTGTAATTTGTGCATTGAATATATAAAATTCAATGTTTTGCTACTGTTAGTATGTATGGAGAGTTCTTGAAGTTGAACTAATTGGTATGTGAGAGCATACTAGAATTATATTGATATTCATCATCAAATTTTTCTCCTCGAACCTGTGTGAACTGACATTCCTTTCAGCGAAGCTTGGGGTCCAGTCTTTCCTTTCTGTTTTCAGTAGCTGTTCTACTTTGCCTTCAATTGCTGTGACAAAATATTCTGACCAATACCAAGTTGGGGAGGAAAGGGTTTATTCATCTTACATCTCCTGAGTCACAGTTCATCCCGTAGGGAGGCCAAGTTAGCAGCGCAGTCCAGGAGCCTGGAAGCAGGAGCTTGAAGCACAGGCCATGGAGGAATGCTTCTTTTTGGCTTTTCCCCTGACTCATGCTCAGCCTTCTTATACAATACACAACAACCTGCCCAGTGGTGGCACTGCCCACAGTGAGCTGGGCCCTCCCACATCATTCAACAATCAATAAAATACCCCACAGACATGGCCACAGACCAGACAATCAAATGGGGAAAATTCCCCAGTTGAGGGTCCCTGAACCCAGGTGTGTCAAGTGGACAAAGCTATCCAGCATAGTAGCCTTGCAGGTTTTTCAAATATTTGTCCAGTTCTTTAAATAATGGGAGAGGTGATAACCCTCTTTTTTTTTTTTTTTAATCTATGTATAAGTTAGATAAAGGATTTTAAATACGTCTAAACACCCAATAGCTGTTTCAGATTTTGGTACTGCTGATTTTTCTTTTGAAATGCCTCTATAGAGATTAAAGAAATTTGCTATTTGTCAAATGTGTTTTCATTTTTTCCTACTGTTTGCTCATTAATTTTATGTTTTTGGATATTTGTAATTTTCAGGTAGTCAAATCAGTCAGTCTTTCTCTGATTATTTTTGTGTTTTTATTCTTACAGAGCCATTTATAACACTGATTACTAGTGAAACTAATCTTCCCATATTTACTTTTAGAACATTTATGGTTTCATTAAACCATTCCCATTTCAAAGTTAATTGGATAAAAGGAGCACAATAAAATGAATGTCATAGTGGTTACTTCAATACCTTTTATTAAATGCCCCATATTTTTTTTAACATCTATGTATTTTCTTTTTAAAAATATTTTATGTGTATGAGTGTATTGTCTGCATTTATGTAAGTGCACTTGTGTCATGGAGTGCCCCCTGAGGTAAGAAGAAGGCATAAGTGATATCTGAACTCTAAGGTAAATTATTTTATTAAAATTTATTTAAATTTTTTATTTGTGTGTCTTTCTGTGTGTGTGTGTATGTGTGTGTGTATGAGTGCAACTGCCCACAATGGCCAGCAGAGGGAAGCATTTCCCTTGGAGCTAGAGTTAGAGGTAATTTTGAGTTGCCCAACCTGGGTGCTATGAATGGAACTCTGATCCTATGTAGAAGTAGTACATGCGCTTAACCACCAAGAAAAGTCTTCAGTGACCTTTGATGTAATCTTATCTTGATGATATGATTATAGGTCAAATTTAGTTTTCTGTTTTGTATTTTACATGATGTAGCTATATTTATTGTTTTGACAAGTAAAATGAGTTTAATCTTAAAATTTAACAAATTAGGATACAGTAATTTTAATAATATTGATCTTATCCAAATATAAAGTAAATATTCCCATATATTCTAATATTTTTTAATTTTCCATAATAACATTTATAAACATTTTTTCTTACTAAAACTTTATATTTTTTGTTTCACATTTAAGGGACTTTTACAAATCTTTTGAAACATTTTATTATTTGTATTTTATGTGTATGAGTGTTTTGTCTACATACATGTAAGTGCACCATATATGCGAATGCCTGTGGAGTCCAGAAATGGATTTCGGATCCTCAGAAACCAGAGTTAAGGACAGGTGCTATCTGCAGTGTGGGCTCTGGGAATTGAACCCAGGTCCTCTGGAAGAGCAATAAATAATCTTAACCTCTGAATCATTTCTCCTGCACCAACTTTCACAAATCTTTTGTTTCCAGTGTGTATTGTAATTTTTGTTTGTATAAAGAAATGCAAAAATTTTTATTTTTATATTTAATGTATTCTGTCTTTATGATCAAACTTATGTTCTTTCATATATATAATATCAGCAATTAATGGGAACATTTCATTCTTAAGACATGTATTTTATTTATTTCTTCTGCTATTTATCTTGGTTAAATCTATTTAAGTAATGAATATCCCAATAATGGGAACTTTTGTTCTATTTGTTACAAATTTGTTTTCATTGCTGCAGAGTGAGGGTCTTGTAGACAAACTGAGCTGCGTCCCTAGCTTTCCTCTTCTGCCTGGTTATGTTTTTATGTTTTTTTCATTTTACCAAAATCTGGTTTAGAATTTTTGGCAATCCTCCTGGCTCAGCCTCCTAAGTACTGGGCTTACAGATTTGGAGTACCATGCCTGGCTAACAGGAGTCTTCACTAAATTAATGTTTTGACTTTTACCTGATGCCTATTAGTCTATAAAGATAATCATAAAGATGAGCATACTCAATGCTGAATCCTGGAAATAGGTTACTTTATTTTGAATCATCCTATTCAAAGAGGAAGCCTAATTTGTCAAAGTATATTATTATTTTAATTTTGTCTGTTGTATTCCATTTAGAGTGCTTTTTTTTGTTTGTTTGTTTGTTTTTGGTCTTTTTGAGACAGGGTCTCCCTGTAGCACCAGCTGTCCTGTAACTCACTCTGTAGACCAGGCTGGCCTTGAACTCACAAAGATCCTCCTGCCTCTGCCTCCCAAGTGCTAGGATTAAAGACATGCGCCACCACGCCCGGCCAAGAGTGCTTTGTTTTGTTTTGCTATTTAATGGCATCCTTACATTTTGTGTTGACCTGGTTTTGAGATTTATTAATTTTTATTTTACATGTTTAGGTAATTTTGCTTGCATGTGTATATATACCACATTCATGTAGTGTCTGCAGAGAACAAGAAGAGGGTGATAGATCTGGAACTTGAGTTAAGGATGATTGTCAGTTAGTCCCAAGTGGCTATGGGAAAACAAGCCTAGGTCCTCATGCAAGGGTGGTCTATGCTTTAAACTGCCGAGCCAACTCTCCAGCCATTTGATCTGGTTTTAGATGAGAAGAAACATAAGCCCTTTCTCTCCTTATTTATTCTGATGAAACTATGCCTCACAGGGAATCTGGTGTAACTTCTTTTTCATGAGGTAATTTGCCTGACCTTGGCTTGTCTCAAGCAATGGAAGGTCAGCATCTGGAAGTGTCTTGCTTCATCATTTCTCCTGCACACCCCATTCTTCTGGCTTGGCTCCAGGAAGATGTTAACTCCTCTCATTTTTTCAAACTCATTTTTTTCTAAACTACCTTTTCTTCATTTCTGCCTTTATCTTTATTTGTTTATGACGGCTGTGGCTGTACATTGTAGAGGTATCTGTTTGAGTTTACAAAAGATTTAAAAAGCACATTTTCAAAATCACTTTGTTTCTTTTTTTGCCCTCCCTCCCTCCCTCCCTCCCTCCCTCACTCCCTCGCCTCCCTCTCTCCCCTTCCTTCCTTCCTTCCTTCCTTCCTTCCTTCCTTCCTTCCTTCCTTCCTTCCTTCCTTCCATTTGCTTCTTTCTCTCCCTTCTATTACCCCCTCCCTGCTTGTCTTTCATTCCCTCTTCTTCTTCTCTTCTTCTCTCCTATTTTTTTAGAATGTATGTATGAGCTGGGCTCAAACTTGTAGACTCAAGTGATCCTGTTCCTCAGCCTAGTTATTTGGGATTTCAATATTTCATGAGTAAATCCTAGGCACTAAATTCCACACTGTCTTCTATACTGTGTAGTCATATTATGGAAAGTGGTACAACACAGCAACACATGTAAGTGTTCCCGAAGGGTGGGGTTTAATGTACAGAAATACACATGTGCATGGACATAAATATAAAAAGAAATTTAGAGGTAGAAATTTACCAAAATATGTTTGACTTATGTTTCTGTTTGAGAACATTTGCTGACACTATAAATATTCAAAGTTGATGATTCCCTGTGTGTATTTAAATAAACTGCATACCTGAAATTGTAGTTTGAGCCACCATATAGGTTCTGGGAAATGAACCTGGGTCTTCTATAAGAGCAGACAGTACTTTTAACTTTTGAACCATCTCTCTAGATCCCTCTACCCACAATACTTTTAAGGCTTTACTATAGAATGTCTGTTATTATACTTCAGAATTGCCCGTCATTTGTATTGCCATCTAAATATAATATGGTCATAATGTTACAACTGGGAAGCATAATTTCAACATGTGAGGGAAATGTTATCTCATAAAATTGTGGGGTAGGGAAATATTATCAAATATACTACAACTTGTCACGTTGTCTCTGTGGGTTTTGGTTATGAAGAATGTTATGATAGAGAGTATAATTTCCTCTTCACAATTTTCAAGAAAGGCAAGCAAGGAAAAAAATTATTTGGACAGCATCTTTGCTACTTATGTGATTATGGCATTAGTTTGAACCTGAACCTATGAGCAGTAGCTTTATCCCACTACACACAAAACCAACCACTCAATGTAATGGTAACAAATTTTTGCCAGGATTTATGAAACAATAATTTAAATCTTCAGGAAGTTTTGCCGTAGAGGTCATTAATATGAATTGCTGGAGATAATCTGATCTATAACCTTTCCAAGTTTGTTCTAATATAAATAGATGCAGCCAAACAGGCATTTAATTTCTATGAGGAATGCATGATCAAAAGCATATAAATATATATATGTATAAGTACAAGACCTCATTTAACTGACTCAATCTTGTTTGTCTTTACAAATCATTATGATAGAGCTATTTAATTTTTCTTGAAGTCAATTCTTTGAAAATTATCATATCTTTATTCTTTCCTATGAAGTTTCAGATGATTTTGCCAAATTCAAAAAATTCTATCACCAATTACATCCCATGTAATTAGATTTATTTAAACATATAGACATAAACAGAAACAATTTTGTAAAAGTTTCATACTTTATTTATTTATTTATTTTTGTATGTGTATGAATGTACTGTCTGCATGCAGGTTTGTGCACCCGTGTCGTGCAATGCCGCGGAGGTCAGAAGAGGGTCTCGGATTCCCCTGGAACTGGAGTTCTCCTGGAATTGGAGTTACAGACGGTTCTCAGCCGCCATGTGGGTGCTGGGGATCGAACCCGGGTCCTCTGCAAGAGCAGTCGGTGCTCTTGACCGCTAGGCTATCTCTCCAGCCCCAAAAGTTTCATACTTTAATGGTATAGGGTCAAATAATACTAGACCATGGAGCATTTCAGCACTTTAGGTCCTTTTGTACATCTTTCAATAAAATTGTAAGGTTTCCTATAATGAATTCTATTTCCTTCTTAAAATTGCCTGATAATGGTACTGCATAATCCATTCAGTTACATCTTAATTTACCAAAATGTTAAAATGATTTATTCACTTACTCATGTATTTCATTGTCTTTTCATACAATAATTAATGAGTCCAATGATTCATTACTTAAGATGTGTCATGTGCTTACCAGTGATTATATCCTTTTTTCAGAAGATTTGAGCCAATTTATCAAGAGTCTGAGCTGAGAGGTTCTTTGCATGCAATTTTCATAAACATCACATGCATTGCATTAAGATGCAAAAGAGGTGACATGTTAAGTGCAGCGCAATGTAGAAATTTTAATATTGAATTACACAGACACCATGCTCCTAATGATCACCTATTAATTATTAGTTATAACACCTAAGAAGACAAGCACATACAAGGGCACCAGATGCAAGTGTGATTATGACTGATATGAACAAAAGAAAAGAAAGAAAATCCTCAGTGAGAGTTTGTAAAAACAGATCCAAATTCAAATAGTCATTAATATAAAATTCTTTCAGAACCGAAGCTATTTTATGAGGGGGATTAGGACCCTTAATTAGTCTCTTCAGGGAGCGAGAGATCATCTTTTCCTATCTAGAGGGAAAAATAACAGATTGGCAACAAGTGCAATATTCTTCCATGGAAACCTGCTTCAGAACCAGCTGAAGCATGTGGCAGGCACAAATTCTTTGTGTGGGGCTTACAGCATGCAAAGGTAAAACTGGTGCAACACAAAGGCTAGAGGAAGAAAATGAAGGAACTTATGTCTCAAGATATAGTGGACTAATATAACAAGAAGTAAACATGTAATATGTAAAAATTATATTCTGTAAAGGCTGAATTGAACACTAAAATCATAAAAAACCAGCAATAATCATAACAACAACAACAGCAACCCTAAAACAATAAAGGGGCTGGAGAGATAGCTCAGCCAGTAATTGCTCGTCTTGTAAGCATGAGGACATGAGTTTGACCCCTAGGTCATGGTGCTGAGAGCTTGTATTCCCAGCTCTGGAAAGGCAGAACAGACAAATCTTTATGGGTCACATCCTGTTTAGCCCACTTCTTGACAGGCTTCTGGCCAGTGAGAGGCCATCTCAAAAGATGGATATGGACAGTGCCTAGGAAAGAGCACTTAGTACTGACCTATGGCAACACGGTTCTGTGACCCATATTTCCCTGCTAATAAGTCAACAAGTGCTGAGTGTAATAAAAACGCAAAATACACAAATAAGGAAAAATTAGACAAAAGGTAAATAGGAAAAAAAAAGTGTAACAAGGAAGAAATGAGAGAACAAACTCCGGAAAACCAAGGTCACCACTAACCCAAAGTAGACCGAGGTGGCCACTTTAATTTCAAAAATGTAAATTTTTAGATTAGCAAAAATATTTCCATGGATAAAGAAAATCATTTCACTATGATAAAGATGTCAGTTCAAATGTAGACATGACATCTTCAAACATGTTATGAATCTATGCAGAGTTAAAAAAATGAAATAAAAACCTCATAAGACTGTAGAAAAATAGACAAATCCACAATTGAATTGGTAAATTTTATTGTTTTTCTTTCCAAATAAAAGATTAAATAAGTATTTTATATAGTGGAGTGCAAGGGTTGGATATGTAGCTCAGGGGCAAAGTGTTTGCCAAGCTTGCTCAGGGATGTGGGTTCAGGCCCTAGGACTTCCCATAGGAATACCAAATAAGGAATGCTGATCCACACACTAACAACTCATGTAAAAAGTAAAGCTTCTTATAAATGTTCTCATAAAGATTCTGTGTGAACACTATTTCCATTCATTTCAGTAATGAAATGGTGTTTCTATCTATTTATGCCATATTTATAAGAAATTGTCAGGGCTGGAGAGATAGCCTAGCGGTTAAGAGCACCAACTGCTCTTGCGGAGGACCCGGGTTCGATCCCCAGCACCCACATGGCGGCTAAGAACCATCTATAACTCCAATTCCAGGAGAACTCCAGTTCCAGGGGAATCTGACACCCTCTTCTGACCGCCGCAGCATTGCACGACACGGGTGCGCAAACCTACTTGCAGACAGTACATTCATACACATACAAAAATAAATAAAATTAAAAAAAAAGAAATTGCCAAACTTTTATTGATAAGGTCCAATCTTTTAAATAGTGTTTTTCTTTTTGGATAATATCTAAGAAATGTTTGCAAACCTGTAGATCAAGCAATTTTTTTCTAGAACTTTTTAGTTTTAGTTTATGGACACATATCTATAATTCCATTTCATGGCAATTTTTGTGATGAATCCTTCAGTCAGATTCACCTTTTCAAATAAGGTTATTCAATTGTCCCAATAACTTTTGTTGAGAAAAGCTGCTTTCTTCATTGAAACAGCTTTGCAGTTAGTGACAAAGGTGTTTTGACTAGACTATAGAGGTTCAGCCTCAGGCTTGCTGTTTCACAATTACTTTAGCTTTTATATCCTGTTGGATACGGATAGTGAGCATTCTACCATTGGCCTTCTCTGAATTGCTCTATTTTATTCTTTTCTTTCTATTTACTTATTTCACAACTCAGACATGTACCAAGTCAACATGATGTATAATTAGATATGGATGCATATTTCATTTGCATTTAACTGTAAAATATATTCATGAAAAAATAACGAAAAGAAGATCATGTTAAAAAAATAAGGAAAAGTTTTCATCATAAAACTTGTAGTCTGATCTCCATAGTGAATTCCAGCTGTGGCTAGAGGGAAAGCCTGTCGCAAATACAAGGAAAAAAAGAAGTCAATGGAGGTCAATGTGCTAAAATGAAAATTCCACAAGTTTTCATATGGGCCAAGGCAGATGTCAAGATTTTATTAGTTCCTCAATTGTCACCATTTCTTAGGGAGTTTTGCTAATCAAAAATTATGGGAATTTATTGTCAGATGTTTTTCCACAGCCACCAGTGTGACCCTTATTGCTTAGGTACTCTCAGTGTGCTTAAGTTAGTTTACAACACACCACTTGACTTTGAAGAGCATCCGAACAATTGCTATAGAAGGGAGAAAAGTAAAGAATTAGGTTCAAGGGGCTGGGGAGATGATTCAGAAGTTAAGAGCTCTGGCTGTTCTTGCAGAAGACACAGGTTCTATTTCTAGCACCCATGTGGCAGCTAAAACTGCCTAAAACTCCAGTTCCAGGGGATCTGACGCCCTCTTCTGTCCTCTGCGAGCACTGCACAACATGGATGCATTTACATACATGCAGGCAATACACTCATACATGTATCAATTTTAATTAATTAATTAATTAATTAAAATTAGTTTCACTTAAAGCAGGAGGCTTATTTTTCTGCCCGTGGGAAAATAATTTTGTACAGCTTATTTCAGTTCTACTTATTTGATTGACAACTGTCTTCCAATCTAGGTAAACATGGAATGCATTTGTTAATGTGAGTTCTTCCAGAAAAGCACCCCACTTATATTTACAACTTTTAAAAAAATACATTTATTGTATGAGTGTGTGTTTGTGTGTGCATGGTGCATGTGATAGCATGAGTGTGGAGATAGGAAGACAACTTGAGAGATTTGTTTCTCTCCTTCCACTTTTTGGGTCCCAGGGCCTGGACTAAGAACTCCTGTGGTAGTAGCCACCTTTATGCACTCAACTTCTGAGAGACCATGTTTACTGGCTTTCATAGATCTTGAAATGACTTATGTTTGGACAGTATCATTTGATGACCATAATATTAGATAATTTTCCTGGCCTGGATATTGTTAAACATCAAGCAAGATGAGACACAGGGCTGCATGAAGGCTTGGCCTGGACCAACGCGGTGGCTTGATTCTGAGAGAACTAACACTCAGCTGCTGAGTATTCATGAGGTGAATAGATATTAAGAGTTACATTTCATCAGGAGGTGGTGAGAGCCCAGTGGCCATATAGCAATGCCATATGATTAAAGATTCCAGCTGACTCTGGGTCTCGCCTGCTTCTCATCCAGATGTTCCATATGATTAATATGAAAGGTCACATGGGTTTCAGGGAGATCAAGTAACTATAATTGGTTTATCTTGTCATAACTGCCTTGGGTTTTAAAGTCTCATTACTTTTCTCTTTCAAATTAAATGACACTGAAACTCTCATGTATTGGAGAAAGTGCCTTTATGAAATCCCCTCCACCCCATCATCCCATGTCAGCCTCATGACTCTCTGATGGGCTTTCTTTCTGTTATAAAATTAGTAGTGATTTTATAACATCAGTAGTGATTTTGCCTACTCACAAACCACTTTTATTGTTCTATTATGATATACAAAGCAGACATCTAAGGCTCTATATATGGCTCAGTGGTTACAATTACTTCCTCTTGCAGAAGCAAGTAATTGTACATGTGCACATAGGCCACCAACCACACATAATTAAAGAATAAAACAAAACTTCCAAATATAGATGTCTGCTTGTCTCTATGGTATCCTTACACTGTGTACCATTTTTTGCTGGATAGCTTTAGTTGTCAACTTCACACGCCAGCATAGAGGGATCCTCAACTGGAGAATTGCCTCCATTGTACTGACTGGGGCCATGTCTGTGAGACATTTTCTTGATTGTTGATTGATGTGCAAGAGTCCAGCCCACTCTGGACAGTGCCAGACCTGCACACAGAGTCCTGTATTGTATAAGAAAGGAGGCTGAGGGGCTGGAGAGATGGCCTAGCGGGTAAGAGCGCCAACTGCTCTTGCAGAGGACCCGGGTTCGTTCCCAGCAACCACATGGTGGCTGAGAACCGTCTTTAACTCCAGTTCCAGGGGAATCCGACGCCCTCTTCTGACCTCCGCAGCATTGCACGACATGGGTGCACAAACCTACATGCAGACAATACATTCATACAAATAAATAAGTAAATAAATAAATAAAATAAAAATTAAGAAAAAAAAAAGAAAGAAAGGAGGCTGAGCACTGGAGAGAGGAACAAGGCAGTAAGCAGTGTCCCTCCATGGCCTGTGCTCCAGGTCCTGGCCCAAGTTCCTGCCCTGTCTTCTCTTGATGATGAACTGTGCTATAAGCCAAATAAAATCTTTCCTCCTTAAGTTGGCATTGGTCAGTGCTTTGTCACAGAAAAGTAGAACATCACTGATGCAAAAAGGTTGAAACTCCCTGGTGATATCCTGCTGTCCAAGCAAAACCTGCCCATGACCTTCACAGTGAGATGCCTGATGGCCTACCTACCAGTCCAGGCCGTTCAGAGGATAGGAGTGGAACTGAACACCATTTGTCTGCTACTGCCCAAAATGACTGGGTTCTCTCCCCTGTAATGTTTGGCCAGGGCTTGGGCTCCACTTGTAAGTTCAAACAAGTCAGAGCATCTCTACTCATTCTTGCTTCATCCGCGTATAACTCTGCAGAGGTTCATGCACATGTATATACACACTACACACCACATGCAACACAGATATATCACATACACCATACAAAATACCACATACATACCATATATACACACTACATACATATAATACATCACCACATATACAACATATACCCCCACATACCACATGTACCTCATACCATACACATATATCATACACGTAACATAGATACATACCACATAAACACGATGTGCACTCACCACACATACAGCACAGCACATATATACACATACTACAAACACACCACACTCATATCCTACATACAACACATATCACACACACACCACACATAACACACACATACCACATGCACTATGCACCACACACCACATACACACTACATATACACACACCACACATACAGCACATATATATCCATACTACACTTACCACACCACACACACAAATATACAAACCACAGAAATACATACATACTCACCATAATTCACAGATACACACAAACCACACACAAACTACACATAAACATCACGCACTACACATACATACATGCACAACACACATACCATGCCCCCCACATATCACACACCATAACACACACACACACACACACACACACCAAAGAGCAAAACACACAAACATATCATGGATTCACTTTCTTTTCTTGATTAGGATTTTTGAATCCAGGAATTGGGTGGTCAGATCCAACTGCATTTTCTATTTATTTATTTAATTATATTTTAAGGGATTCACAATATTGGTGCTAGCTTCCACAGATGAGGGATACCATTCGTCGTTTGTTTTTCTGGGACTGTGTTACTTCACTCAGCATGATATCTTCTAGCTCCAGCCATTTACCTGCAAAACTCATGATGTCATCTTTCTTTGCTGCTGCATAGAACTCCATTGTGTAGTTATAGCACATTTTCTCTATCCACTAGTCAGTTGAGGGGCACTTGGGTTGGTTCCAGCTCCTTGCTATTGTGAAGAGAGCTGCAATAAACATAGCTGCACATGTATCTCTGTGGTAAGATGAGTCTTCTGGGTACATGCCCAGGAGAGGTATGGCTGGGTCAGGTGGCAAGTTTATTCCAAGTCTTCCAAGGGTTCTCCACACTGCTTTCCATAGTGGCTGCATGAGTTTACATTCCCACCAGCAGTGGATGGGAATGTAAACTCATTTCATTACAATCTCTCCAGCACTTGGAATCCTTTGTTTTCTGGATCCTAGCCAGTCTTATTGGAGCAAGATGATATCTTAAAGTGGTTTTGATTTGCATTTCCTTAATGATTAGTGATGTTGAACACTTTTTAATGTGTTTCTCAGCCATCTCTAATTCCTCACTTGTGAAGTCTCTGTTCAGTTATTTGCTCCATATACTGAGTGGGTCATTTGTTTTCTTTCTTCTTTGTTTTTTGAGTAGTTTATATATTCTGGAAATCAATGCTTTGTCAGATGTTTCTGTGGTAAATGTTTCCTCCCACTCTGTGGGATTCCAACTGCATTTTCATCAGCTTCCCCTGACCCTGAGGGAGTTTTCTCCCTTTCAACCATTATGTTTAAATTTTTTTTTAATTTTTTTCAAGACAGTGTCTCCCTGTAGCCCCAGTTATCCTGGAATTCGCTCTGTAGACCAGGCTGGCCTTGAACTCACAAAGATCCACCTGCCTCTGCCTCCCAAGTGCTAGGATTAAAGGCATGCACCACCACGCCTGGCCCATTATGTTTAATTTTAAGACAGTAGTTGGCTCCTGTTTGTCCCCAGACCTAATCTCACTTTATGATCCACTAAATTATACTTATTAATAATTTAAATAAATTTAAATTAAAAATTTAAACAAGACACCTTAGCTAGCTGCCTTCTCTATAAGACATATGTTTTTCTCCCTCTTCTATTCCACTGTTTTTAATATGGTAGCTTCTTTTTTTAAATTTTATTTATTTATTTTTTTATGTGTATGAATGTACTGTTTGCATGTAGGCCTGTGCACCCTTGTCGTGCAATGCCGAGAAGGTCAGAAGAGGGTGTCAGATTCTCCTGGAGCTGGAGTTCTGCTGGAATTGGAGTTACAGACGGTTCTCAGCCGCCATGTGGGTGCTGGGGATCGAACCCTGGTCCTCTGCAAGAGCAGTTGGTGCTCTTAACCACTAGGCCATCCCTCCAGCCCCATATGGTAGTTTCTTTGACCTGTTTACTTATATTTTCTTTCTTTACTTCATTTATTACATTTATTACTTGATTGATTGATTAACCTGAGCTGTCATTATGCTCTCCAGAATGGTCACATACTTATGAGTATAATTAATTAGTGGTCATGGCTTATTTCTAATCTATACCTACATGTCTGTCTATCTATCTATCTATCTATCTATCTATCTATCTATCTATCTATCTATCATCTATCTATCTATCTATCTATCTATCTATCTATCATCTATCATTATATGTTGCTCAGTTTGCCTTACTACTAGGTATTTGGTGTTAGCATCCACAAATGAGGGATACAATTCATTGTTTGTTTCTCTGGGACTGTTTTACTTCACTTAGCATACTCGTAATGTCTTCTAGTGCCACCCATTTACCTGCAAAATTCATGATGTCATCTTTCTTTACCATTGCATAGAATTCCAGTGTGGAGATGTACCACATTTTCTCTATCCACTCATTGGTTGAGGGGCACTTGGGTTGCTTCCACCTCTTTGCTATTGTGAAGAGAGCTGCAGTAAACATGGTTGTGTATGTATCTCTGCAGTAGGATAAGTCTTGTGGGTATATACCCAAGAGTGGTATGGCTGGGTCAGGTGGTAGACTCATTTTGAGTCTTTTAAGGTTCTCCATACTGCTTTCCATAGTGGTTGTACAACTTTACATTCCCACCAGCAGTGGATGAGTGTTCCTCTTTCCCCACAACCTCTCCAGCATTTGGTGTCTTTTGTTTTCTTGATCTTAGCCAGGCTTATCAGAGTGAGATGGTATCTTAAAGTGGTTTTAATTTGCATTTCTTTAATTATTAACAATATTAAACACTCTTTGAGATGTTTCTCAGCCATCTTTACTTCCTCACTTGTCACATCTCTGTTCAACTCTTTACTCCATCTCTTGACTGGGTCATTTGTTTTCTTTTTTGTTTTTTGAGTAGTATATATATATTTTGGATGTTAATGCTCTGTCAGGGGTATCACAATCCCACTCTGTGTGTTTTCTCTTCATTTCATTGATTGTTTCTTTTCGCTGTACAAAAGCTTTTGAGTTTGATGACGTCCCACTTGTCAGCTGTTGACCTATTTCCTGTGCAGCTGCTGTTTGTTTTAGAAAGCGTTATCCTATGCCCATGTCTTGTAGGTTGCTGCCAACGTTTTCCTCTATCACCCTCAGAGTTTCAGGTTGCATGTTTGGAGTTGCTTTTGTACAAGGTTAGAGGTAGGGGTTTAATTTTATTCTTCTACAAATGGTGATCCAGTTTTGACAGCACCATTTGCTGAAGATGCTGTCTTTCTTCCATTTGGTCTTTTTGGCCCCTTTGTCATATATGAAGTGGCTGAAACTGTATGAGCTCAAGTTTGGATCTTCAATTTTGTTCCATTGGTCTATGGAAATCAATGAAATAGAAACAAAGAAAACAATTCAAGGAATCAATGAATCCAAAAGCTGGTTCTTTGAATGGATAAATAAGATAGAGAGGCCTCAGCCTAGTTAACCAAAGGAAAGAAAGAGCAACTCCAAATCAATAAAATTTGTGATGATAAGGGAAATATCACAGCAAACAGCAAAAAGATCCAGACAATCATATGAAAATACTTCAAAAACCTATAATCTACTAAATTTGAAAACCTAAGAGAAATGGATGAATATCTGAAGTCCTGGAATTCACCAAAACTTAACCAAGAAGAGACTGACAGTTTAAACAGACCCATAATATATGAGGAAATTGAAAATGTAATAAGAGGGCTGGAGAGATGGCCTAGCGGTTAAGAGCACCGACCGCTCTTGCAGAGGACCCGGGTTCGATCCCCAGCACCCATATAGCGGCCGAGAGCCATCTGAAACTCCAATTCCAGGAGAACTCCAGTTCCAGGGGAATCCGAGACCCTCTTCTGACCTCCGCGGCATTGCACGACACGGGTGCACAAACCTGCATGCAGACGGTACATTGATACACATATAGAAATAAATAAAATAAAAAAAAAATTTAAAGAAAAGTATTAAAAAAAAAGAAAATGTAATAAGAAACCTCACAACTAAAAAAAAAAAACAAAACAAAAAAAAACAACTCAGGTCCAGATGGTTTCATGGCAGAATTCTATAAAACATTTAAAGAGGACTTAAAACCATCATTACTAAAACTGTTCAGAAGGATACAAGCAGAGGGAAAGCTCCCAAATTCCTCCATGAGGCCAGCATCACTCTAATACCTAAACCAGGCAAAGATGCAACCAAAAAAGAAAACTATAGATCCATTTCATTAATGGACATATATGCAGAAACTCTCAACAAAATACTTGCAAACCACATGCAGAACCAAGTAAAAAAGATCATCCACCATGACCAAGTTAGATTCATACCAGAGATGCTTCAATGTACATAAATAAATAAATATCATAAAACACATAAATGGACTGAAAGACAAAAACCATATGATCATCTCAATTTATGCAGAAAAAAGCCTTTGACACAACATCCCTTCAGGAAAACTAGAAAATAAGGATGAAAGTTCTAGGACAGTGCCAACTGGATTTCTCCATGTTTTTTCTCTGACTCCCACACTCAATGTCTTAATGTTAACTTCTGGAGGATAATCAAGAACAGTGGTAAAGCAAGCCAGTATTGTTTGAGAAGCTATGGGATTCCCTTCAGCAACAACTCTAAAACAGAGGGAAATGGACTTGTTTTATTCTTTTTTGTTTCTTCTTTTTTTATTTTTAATGTTTAATTTTTTAAATTTTTTTATTAATTTTATTTATCTCTGTATGTGTATGAATGTACTGTCTGCATGCAAGTCTGTGCACCCATGTTGTGCAATGCCACAGAGGTCAGAAGTGGGTGTTGGATTCCCCTGGAGCTGGAGTTCTCAATAAGTAATAATTTATGTGTACAAACATCCTTCATGTAAAACCAATTTTCAAGCAGTTGTGCCCAAACCCACACAGCCCCAAGGTCCCTCCATCCAGCTGGGGGGGCTTGTATGTTCAATCAAGTTGATCAAATAAGTGTCCAGTCTATATTGCTGTAGTTTCACCATTCACCCTAATCGCAGCCCTTACATTCTACCATGCCCCCTTTTCCGCAGACTGTTCCCTAGGCTTAGAAAAGGGGCATAGGTGGACAAGAAGCAAAACAGTCTACTTTCTCTGGAGATGTCGTTTTGGACTCTGATCAGTTCTGGCTGTTTCCTTTCATGGGCTGACAGTTTGTTCAGGAATAACCTTTCGATCCTACTAATGAAGCACAAGCAATTAGATATATAGGTATTTAAGCAGCACTAATAGTTATGGTAGGTTACTTTGGCATAGACACATAGAGGTTTTTAGTTTTTGACCCATGAGTCTCCAAAAGGCAGTTGTAGTACACATACCTATAGGCAGGAATCAAGGTGCAGATTTCATTAAATTCACCCAAGCTGTTTTGGGTGACTGTATGTCATTAACTTGGGAAGCAAACTTAATTCCTTAAGTTAAATCATCCTACAGGTAAAAGAGAATGCTACAAGATGATACTGTACAACAGAAAAAAAATTATAGAGAACATTTGCATGTGCCAATCCCAAAGTTATTGTTATACAGATTTTAAGTACAACAAGTGTGGACAACTGAACTGAGATGCATTACCATTTTTATCAAAACCTTTAAACAAATGTTGTTTAGTATACACATACTTACTTTTACTAAGTCTTAAAACACCATGTAACCTGTAGATAGAGTCTGGGCAAAATTGGATACTTGTTGAACTCTTGTCCATTAAATATACATTAATCGAATATAGACCAGTGTCCCTCTCCCGCCCCTCCCACACCTCCCAATTCACCATTTCAGTCAGTTTTCTGATGCAGTCTTTCTGTTGTTGTTTTTTAATATGCATCCCTCTCCACAAGAAATATTTACAACTGGGTTATTGGCACTAGCATTTTCAGATGAGGGATGTTTTTTCTGGGACTGTTACTTCACTTAATATAATATCTTCTAGCTCCATCCAGTTACCTGCAAAGTTCATGATGTTGTCTTTCTTTACTGCTGCATAGAACTCCACTGTGTAGATGTACCACATTTTCTCTATCTACTTGTCAGTTGAGGGGCATTTGGGTTGATTCCAGCTTTTTGCTATTTTGAACAGAGCTGCAATAAATATAGCTGTGCATGTATTTCTGCAGTAAGATGAGTCTTGTGGGTAAACACCCAGGAGTGGTATGACTGGGTCAAATGGAAAGCTCATTTTGAGTCTTCCAAGGGTTCTCCACACTTTTCCATAGTGGCAGTACAAATTTTCATTCATACCAGCAATGGATGATTGTTCCCCTTTCCCCACAACCTCTCCAGCACTTGGTATCATTTGTTTTCTTGATCTTGGCCAGTTTTATTGGAGTGAGATGATATCTTAGAGTTGTCTTAATTTGCATTTCCCTGATTATTAGTGACGTTGAACAGTTTTTAAGACGTTTTTCAGCCATCTCTAATTCCTCCTCTGTGAAGTCTCTATTCAGTTATTTGCTCCATCTTTTGAGTGATTCATTTGTTTTCTTTCTTCTTTGTTTTTTGAGTAGCTTGTATACTCTGGAAATTAATGCTTTGTCAGATGTATCTGCAGTGAAGGTTTCCTCCCACTCTGGGATTTCTCTTCACTTCCTTGATTGTTTCTTTTGATGTACAGAAGCTTTTGAGTTTAATGAGGTCCCATTTGTCAATTGTCAATCTTATTTCTTGCGCAGCTGCTGTCTGATTTAGGAAGTCTTTTTCTATGCCTATGTCTTGTAGTCTGCTGCCAAGTTTCTCTTCTATCACCTCCAGAGTATTGGGTTTCACATTGAGGTCTTTGATCCATCTGGAATTGACTTTTGTACAGTCCGAGAGGTAGGGGTTTAATTTCATTCTTCTACAGGTGGTGATCCAGTTTTGCCAACACCACTTACTGAAGATACTGTCTTTCCTCCATTGTGTTTTCTTGGCACACTTGTCAAGTATGAGGTGGCTGAAATTGCATATGCTCAGGTTTGGATCTTCAGTTTTATTCCATTGGTCAACTGGTCTGGTTTTGTGCCAGGACCAAGCTGTTTTTATGCCTATAGCCCTGTAGTATATTTTGATGTCTGGTATAGAGATCCCCCCTGTATTGCTCTTTTCCCTCAGGGTTGCTTTGTCTATTCGGGGTCTTTTGTTTTTCCAAATGAAATTGAGGATTTTTTTCCAAGCCTGTGAAGAAACTCTTGGGGATTTTAATTGGAATTGCATTAAATCTGTACATGAGTTTGGGTAGAATGGACATTTTTACTATATTTATTTTCCCAATCCATGAGCATGGGAGGTTTGTCTATCTTCTGATGTCTTCCTAAATTTCCTTCTTCAAGGGTTTAAAATTTTGTTGTAGAGACCCTTGGTGTCTTTGGTTAGGTTTGTTCCTAGGTATTTTATTGTTTTCGAGGCTATTATGAGTGGGAACGTCTCCTTATATTTCTTCTTCAGTTGCTTGTTGTTGATGTAAAGAAAGGCTACTGATTTTTCTAGATTTATTTTGTATCCTGCCACTTTACTGAAGTACTTAATCATTTATAGGAGTTTTCTCGTGGAGTTCTTATCATCCCTTAGGTAGACAATCATATCATCAGCAAAAAGGGATAGCTTGACTTCCTCTTTTCCAATTAGAATTCCTTTAATTTCCCTTCCTTGTCTTATTGCCCTAGCAAGGGTTTCAAGCACTATATTGAAAAGGAGTGGTGACAGGGAGCAGCCTTGCTGAGTTTCTACCTTTAAGGGGAATGCTTCTTTCCTTTCCCCATTTAGGATGATATTGGCTGTGGGTTTCCTGTATATGGCTTTGATTACATTGAGGAATGTTCCCTCCAGTCCAATTCCCTCCAGGACTTTAAATATGAAGGGATTCTGGATTTTGTCAAAGTCTTTCTCCGTGTCAATTGAGATGATCATGTGGTTTTTGTCTTTCAGTCCATTTATATACTTGATGATATTTATTGATTTTTGTATGTTGAACCATCCCTACATCTCTGCTGTGAATCCAACTTGGTCATGATGGATGACCTTCTTGATGTGAGTCTGTATGCGATTTGCCAGTATCCTGTGTAGAATTTTGGCATCTGTGTTCATTAGGGAGATGGGTCTATAGTTCTCCTTTTTGGTTGTATCTCTACCTGGTTTTGGTAATAGTGTGATGCTGGCTTCATAGAAGGAAACTGGGAGAACTCCCTCCGTTTGTATCCTTCTAAAATACTTGAGTAGTAATGGCTGTAAGTCTTTTTGGAATATTTTATAGAATTCTGCCATGAAACCATTTGGGCCTGGGCATTTTTTGGTTGGGAGGCTACTTGGTACATCTTCAATTTCTTCCTGTATTATTGATCTATTTAAGCTGTTGGATCTCTTCTTGGTTGAGCTTTGGTGATTCCCAGGATTTCAGATATTCATCCATTTCTTCTAGGTTTTCAAACTTAGTAAAGTATAGGTTTTTGAAGTATTCCCATATGATTGTCTGGATCTTATCATTGTCTGTTCAGATGTTTCCCCTTTCATCACAGATTCTATTGATTTGGAGTTGTTCCTTCTTTCTTCTGGTTAACTGAGCTAGAGGTCTGTCTATCTTGTTTATTCTCTCAAAGAACCAACTTTTGGATTCATTGATTTTTTGTATGGTTTTCTTTGTTTCTATTTCATTGATCTCTGCTCTGATTTTTGTTATTTCTTCTTGTCTGCTGCATTTAGGGTTCATTTTTTGTTGTCTTTCAAGTATTTTTAGCAGCAGTATTAGATCATTCACTTGTGCTCTTTCTGTTTTTTTAATGTAGGCACTTAGAGCTATAAACTTCCCTCTTAGGACTGCTTTTAAGTGTCCCATAGGTTTTGCTGTGTTGTATTATCATTGTCATTCAGTTCCAGGAATGTTTTTATTTCTTTTTTTATTTCTTCTTTGACCAATTCATTATTCAGGAGAGTGTTGTTTAGTCTCCATGTGTTCTTGTAGGTTGTAGGGTTTATCCTGGTGTTGATATTGAGTTTTCTTGCACTGTGGTCTGACAGAATGCATGAGATTATTTCAATTTTTTTTGTATTTGTTGAGTTTTTTCCTGTGTCCCAGTATATGGTCTATTTTGGAGAATGTTCCATGAGGTGCTGAGTAGAAAGTGTATTCTCTGGTGTTTGGGTGAAATATTTGATATATGTCTGTGAGGTCCATTTGGAGTATTGTATCATTTAGTTCAGATGTCTCTCTGTCCTTTGTCCTGTTGATCTGTCTAAAGGACTTAGTGGGGTATTGAAGTCTCCTACTATTAGTGTGCTGGGGTTAATCTGTGCCTTGCAATCCTGAAGAGTTTTCTTTATAAAGTTTGGTGCACTGGCGTTTGGTGCATATATATTCATGATTGTGAGATCTTCATTGTCAATTGTTCCTTTAAAAAAGATGTAATGGCCCTCTTTGTCTCTTTTGATTTCTTTTGTTTTGAAGTCTATTTTGTCTGATATTAGAATAGCAACACCCACTTTCTTTTTGGTACCATTTGCTTGGAATATTTTCTTCCATCCCTTCACCTTAAGTTGGTGCCTATCCTTGAAATTGAGATGGGTTTCTTGTAGACAGCATATAGATGGATTTCGTTTCCTAATCCATTCTCCCAGCCTATGCCCTTTGACTGGGGAGTTTATCCCATTAATATTTAAGGTTATAATTGAAAGATGGATGTTGTTTCCTTTCACCTTATTATCCATTTGGACTTTTAGCCTCTGATTCTACTCCTACAGTTATGTTTTTATTAGTTTCTTTTCATAGGTGTTTGAGGATTGTTGCTTCTCTCTTCTGCCCTTTGAATTGCTTCAAGTATTTTATGAATAGTTGGTTTTCCGGACATGTATTCTATCATCTTGTTTATGTCATGGAAGATTTTTCTCTCTACTTCAACTATAATCGACACTTTTGCTAGGTAAAGTATTTTGGGTTGGCATCCATAGTCCTTTAACCCTGGGAATGCTTTGCTGCATGCTCTTCTTGCTTTCATGGTTTGTGCCAAGAAGTCAGTTGTAATTCTGATGGGTTTCCCCTTATATGTGACTTGTTTTTCTTTTAGAATTTTGTCTTTGTTTTGGGCGTGTAGAATTTTAACTATGATATGGCGTGGGGAGTTTCTTTTCTCATATTATCTATTTGGAGTCCTATGTGCTTCTTGTATTTGTATGGGTTTGTCTATTTTTAGTTTGGGGAAATTTTCATCTATTATTCTGCTGAAGATCTGATTAATACTATTCTCTTGAGATTCTTCTCCTTCCTCTATTCCTATGATGTGGAGGTTTGATCTTTTCATAGTGTCCCATATTTCCTGGTTGTTCCACTTTTGTGTATTTTTAAATTTTTCATATTCTTTATTTGAGCTTTTTAGTTGCTCTGTGTTATCTTCCAGATCTGATATTCTTTGTTCTGCTTCCTCCATTCTACTTCTGAGGCTTTTTCCTTTCCTTTCTTCTTGGTTGGATGAGTGTTCTATTTCCTTTTTCATTTCATCCTGTGTTTTCTTTAGTATTTCCATTTCCTTTTTGAGCTTCTTAGTCTCTTTTTGGTGCTTCTTACTTTGTTGGTTGGCTTCCTTTTTCAATGTTTCTACTTCCTTTCAGAGTTTTTTTTTTTCTCCCTCTAGTTCTTTCTGGAGTTTGTCAGTCTCTTCCTTTAGTTCTTTCCGAAGTTTGTCATTGTATCCCTCTAGGTCCTTTTTGAGTTTTTCATTCTCTCTCTTTATTTCTCTGAATTCTTCTTTATTTTCTTTAATTTCTCTGCATAGGTCTACAATTATTCCTCTAAGATCTGTTCCTTGGGTCACCTCCAGGAGGAATCCCATTGTAGCTATCTCCTACAGGTTTGGTAGAGCCCAGTGCGAGATTATCCTGCACCTTTCCTATGTTGTCCCTTTGTGGTGTCCTTGGCATGTGGGTTTCCCTTTTGTGATTCAAATCACAAATGTCTTTTTACTATATTGGCAGCTGGTTTTGGTTGCCTCCTGCAGATGCTTTTTTTCCCCTGTGCTTCAGGAGCCCGCCAGGACAAAGACACAAAGGCACCAAACCCGGCACCACTGGCTGCAAAGGTGAAGGGCAGCTCTGCCCAGACAGCCACCCCCTTCAAGGGTTTAGAGTTGAGACCCTTTTCCAGGAACCAGGAGTCAATCTACCCTAAAATCTTCCGGGCTCCTGTGCTTCAGGGGCCCACTCACACAAAGACACAAAGGCATGGAACCCAGCACCACCAGCTGGACTTGTTCTATTCTTTACCTTAGCAAAAACCATTATCTCTGGGGCTTAAAATTAAAATTTGGTGTTTGCAGTTGGTTCAGTTTCCTGTATATTTCAAAGGGAAACACTGAAACCCTGTGGGAGATGTTGATCTACCTGATTTTGAACTGAACTGAACATTTGCCTATAGGTTGATGAAGAAGCCTCTAGGAGTAGATAGTATACTCAATAAATATTTTCCTAATTCCCATCAGAAAATTCCTCAAAGAAACATCAGTGCCAATCAGGGTTAAGAACTGTGATTTTTAAAATTTATTTATTTATTTATTTATTTATTTTTATTAAGAGAACTGTTTGTGACTTTATTTATCCTCTACATGACAGTAATAAATAATACCCACCTCTTTTCTGACTTTCATTTATACCGTAGTTTGTTTATATGGTTGCCATATTTTATAATATCTTGACTCTGTAAATCTTTTATAAATCAGGATTTAGTATCAGTCTTCTTTTCTCCTTTTTTTCCTTTCACTCTATCTTTTTTTAACATCTGAAATCTTACAAATATTAAGCCTAAAATGCTTGCCAGGTGAAATGCTACCAAGGCCTTAACTCTTTTTGGCAGGATATAAAAACATTTGCAGTGAACTCTTAGCGCTGTATTGATTTTTTAATGGGTAGTCTTTTCTTAAATGGACTCCGTTGCTTAAGTCCAGAATTCAGTCCTTTCTTGAAGGAACAACTTCTTGTTTGCCAGTAATTTCTGTTCTTTTTTCCACTTGTCTAAGAATCTGTACATTCTCTCAAGGAAATTTAAAGTTGGTATTCAATGCCAGAAATCAGAGGCCATTGGATATTAACAACCACTAAATTTCCATAAGCTTTGCCCAGATTTAACTTTATTCTACATAATAAACATTTTATATCTCTTGAAATTACTTTTGTTAAACCCTCTAGATTTGAACAGAAAAGACACTGTGTAATTTCCCTCCATTTCAGAAATATTTTGAAAAATTAGAAATAGTGTACATTTTTTAATAATATTACTTGGTCTTTTATATAAAAGAAAAAATATCTTCTATAAGTGAGGAGTCAGAATAGGCATTTGATCTGAAGATTTAATAATTTCTATTACTACTTACATAACCACTAGAACAATTTACCAATACCTTATGATTTATGGCCATAAATTATGATAGAAGGAGGTATTCTTTTATAGTTTTGCATTGTTTCTTAACCTAAGTAAGGTGGAATTCAGCTTTGTCTATTCTATCTCATTTCTTCTTAGCTGTATGAGTAAAATGTAGCCAGTCCATCCAACCATAAAATGGCCTTACTTATATATCTAGGCTACCAATTTTCTCTGGCTCTAGAAAATTGAAATTGCAGGATGTGATGGAAAATCACAAGTAGCACAGCATGTCTGTAATGGAGCATTCAAGAAACTCATTATGAGAAATTAAGCTGAAGAAGTTGAAGGTTGAGTTAGTGAAATAAACAAGGCAAATTTTTAGCTGCCTGCAATGCACGTTTTATTGATAAGGTGCCATATTCTATTTAGTGTATTGAAAGTGGACTCAGAGCCAGGTGGTCTCTGTGTCTCAGACTCAAGCATGTTTATACCATGTACCTTATAATACTACCTGTCATGGATCAGGCTGGTCCTCTGGTCCTATCGAAGTGTTGGGAACCCAAGTAGCTAAGGATAATAAAAACATAGTATCTGTAATAGTTGTGAAAAGGTCTCTTAAGCAAGTAACAGACAAAATCAAACTTCTGATGTAAAACCAAAGGATAGTTTGGAATAAGAACTAAAGAACTTATGAAGGAAAAATTCTAAAAGAATTATATGGACACACCTCATATATCAGAATCAGATCTAAGGGGAGCACAGACTCTGGCTCTGAACCATGTCATCATGCACCTGGAACAGCCAGTGAATGCTCAGAGATTTCTTGAATTTGAATGAAAGGTGAACCATACAATATGTGGTGGATTTCTTCACCTATGCTGTCTCCTTCTATATGCATGCCAGCTGAAGGGGCCCATGTTTATTCTTGCACTTACAGCTTGACACTCTTTGCTTGATTCCCTAGTCTATTAACTAACCAAAGGCTAGTTAATAGTTATTGTAGCTGTCAGTATGAACAATAATAATGGTCAAAAAAATGTGTCCTTGAGGACAGCTAGAAGGTAGAGAATTTCTAATAAAGGTTATTGTTTATACCATGGTATAAAAAAAAATGTCTGCAGTGGGAATAAGAATCCAGAAACTCTTCTGTGGAGACAACTCACTTCTCTTCATGACAGTCATGCTGGAGTCCCTGAGTAAAATCTCTGGAATAGCTTTTACTCAGGGACTCCAGCATGGCTGTACACTTCCCCAACTGATTTCTGTTGGATATTCTAATCACAAATTTGAAGATGTTATTTTGTTTGCTCTCTCAACTGGGCTTATTTGATGGGGTTTTACTATCTATGTACTGTTTCTATCTATCTGCTTGTTATTAATTATTTACATTTTATTACTTCATGCTTAATAAGCTTACTCATTCAAAACCAAAAGCATGGCTATCATAGATCATTCTCTGACTGTAGAGAATAGTGTTTATGCTGTAGAGTTTAAAATTTGAGGTAACATTTTAGTGATGAGTAGCACAGTTGTATGTTTATGAGGTATGGCATTATTTGTAATATTTTAAGATAATCCACTCTGAAAATTATGAAGGAAGCTCATAGGAAAAAGTAGAGATGATGCGTCAAGATAAAAAATTGTTTTAGCAACAGGAGCCTGGAAGTCACTCCAGACAGGTGAAAATGTCACCAACTCAATGGCTGAGAAAGAAAAGATACAGCTTTGCATTGTGTAGGATGTACCAGGAAGTGCCAGCAGAAAGGTTAGCCTGTCTGAACATTGAAAGGAAGAAAAGCCTCAGACTGCTACAGGCATCAAACCCCTCTGTGGATCCTATTTGTAACAATTGTTTATAATGAGTCCTAACGAAACTTACCTTCTAGGTGCCGCAAAGTTTTAATATGAGAGACTTTCTTACTTCCCCTTCATAGAACAAGGAGGAATATGATGATGATGAGGTTGTTCTCTAACTGTAAATTGGAGCCAATTGTTAAAGAGGTAATCTCTTATAAAACTGGTAAAACTGCCTTCTTTAATTGACTAATAGACATAGGAACTGTGAAAAGGATTATTCTCTATTCAGAACCAAATATAATACTAAAGACTCCTTAAGCTGTGCATTTAAGCAAAATATATTAATACAGGAGAGCTCTGATATCAGCAATGGATTATTCTACCAAGGAGATGCTGGCCAGGGGATCTAAGCCCCCCAAAAGGTAAAGGCTTCTTGCCTGTAAACTGGGATACCTGCAAGAAGAGAGGTGTTAAGGCCCTGCTGTCAAAGACCTGAAGTAAGCATGGGAAAGACTTATTGAGACTGCACTTGCAAGTGTACAGTTGGTCTCTGGAATACCAGAGAATGTTACCAAAAGCCACTAAACCAATAAAGCAAATATAGGTCTCCTTGAGTCAAGCAAAACTCCTCCATCAGCACCAGCTACACCTCACCTGCCTGGAAATACTGTGCAGCAGTGGCAGCCATATGTCTGTATATCCCAAATCTAATTGGCTATTAGCTCTCTCCTTGGAGGAATAACCCACGGCTGATTCCACAAGCTTAAATCCTCTAGTGGTTAGGAGATGTTATAAGCCACAGTAAGACCCTGTCATATTTTACAGAAAAAACGTAATTCATGGATTAACATACCATCCAAACATCTGTGTTTATACCAAAGTAACCTACCATAACAATTAGTACTGTTTAAATACCTATATATCTAATTGCTTGTGCTTCATTAGTAGGATTGAAAGGTTATTCCTGGACAAACTGTCAGCCCATGAAAGGAAACAGCCAGAATTGACCAGAGTCCAAAATGACATCTCCAGAGGAAGTAGACTGTTTTGCCTCTTGTCCACCTGTGCCCCTTTTCAAAGCCTAGGGACTAGCCCAGGGAACAGCCCCCCCCGAGAGGGCATGCTGGTAGAATGTAAGGGCTGCGATTAGGGTGAATGGTGAAACTACAGCAATATAGACTGGACACTTATTTGATCAACTTGATTGTATATACAAGCCCCCCACCCCCCCAGCTGGATGGTGGGACCCTGGCGCTGTGTGGGTCTGGGCACAACTGCTTGCAAATTAGTTTTACATGAAGGATGCTTATACTCATAAATTAAATAAAGAAGTAATAGAAGAAAAAATTGTTTTAGCAACTAAAAATGCTGAAGTAAAAGGGATAGACTACAAAGAATTGATTTAATAAAATAGCCAGTATTTGTTATTGGACAATAGTGATATAGAAAGATCATATCGAAATTAAGTACAGATTCTTTTTCAGCCACTGAGTGATATTTGAAATAGTTTTACTTTATATACCAATACATTTTAAAAAATTTAGTTAAGTTGTGTTATAGGGAATTAAAAATAAAATTAAAGAATTATAAATATCCTCAGAAAATTTTGTAAAGAATGAAAGAAAAAATAAGAGGACACTGGAAAGTATTGGTAAAGTAGAAGTGGAATAAATAAACATAGATTGAAAGATAGCCTGTGAACTCACAAAAGATGGGCCACGAATCAGTTTTACACAAAGGTGCTTAGTCAGTTATTAAATAAGAAAACAGGGGCTGGAGAGATGGTGGTTAAGAACGCCGACTGCTCTAACAGAGGACCAGGGTTCGATCCCCAGCACCCATATGTCGGCCAAGAACCATCTTTGACTCCAGTTCCTGGGGAATCCAACACCCTCTTCTGACCTCCGCGGCATTGCACGACACGGGTGCACAAACCTGCATGCAGACAGTACATTCATACAAAAATAAAAAAATAAAAATAAAAAAAGAAAACAATTATCAGTCAATGAGATCTGTGAAGTTTTCCAGATGGAACCTACAGAGCTGGTGCTACAGAAACCCGTAATTCCTCTAGGTCCAGCAACCAGCAAAGTTCACATCTAGGCAGCAATGCCATTCTTAAAAGAGGAAGGAGAAAGGGACTAGATTTAAAAAAAAAAAAAAAACAGTGCAGAATCAAGTCTTGCCGATTTGTTAAGTGATACCATGTTTACATGGATTTCTCATTTTTCGAAATAATCCCTCAGCATTCAGCAATCTTTGGCCATCTTGGCTTTTAGCTCTGAGAGCCAAGAAACATGTACGTTTTAGCATCTACAAGCTTCTTTTATGTAAACGAATTCCTCTTTCTGGTTTTATGGATGGAACCCTTCTGTGCATATGTTGGAAATAGGGAGGTGATCAAGGTATGACTTCACAAGTCCCACAGTTGATCAAATTTTACGTAGGGTCATAAAACTCACAACAGAAAGATGGATGTAAGCAAAGCTCTCAAGAAAGGCCCTCAATCTTTAAATATATCAGCCACTCATTGTGTGAGTTCTATAGTTACTAAAGTTTGTTTCCTTAGAGTGGAATTGGCTCTGGTGGAAAACCAAGTTTAATGAAATAGAGAGTTACATTTTTCTCTGAGTGCATCTTGGAAGAATTTGTCCCTCTACAGTGGGAATTGTCAAGACGTGAATTCTTTATGCTAGAGCATGGGAATGGCTTTGGCATGTGAGAGTTCCAGGCTCCACTTCTTTTATACTTTCCTGTTTAGTGAACTATAGACTTTTAAATTATGTTCTCTCAATTCTGTGAATCTCCATAGTATCTATTGCAATGTTTCCCTGTTCACCTATAATTTTATTAATTTGTGTCCCTTCTGTCTTAATTTTAGATAATTTCATTAGGGGTTTGACAGATTATGGAGCAAGATTTAAATAAATCCATAACAACCAATGTGATAGAGACAGTAATATGGCCACCTTCCTAGACCAATGTAGTTTATTGCTATATTCTTTTTAATTTTATGTGTATGAATGTACTGTTTGCATGTAGGATTGTGCACCCATGTAGTGCAATGCCGTGGAGGTCAGAAGAGGGCTACGGATTCCCCTGGAACTGGAGTTAAAGATGGCTCTCAGCTGCCATGTGGGTGCTGGGGATTGAACCCAGGTCCTCTGCAAGTACAGTTGGCACTTTTAACCACTAAGCCATCTCTCCAGCCCCCTATTGTTATATTTTAAATACTCATATGCGCAGATGAGTGTGACTCTCACCACTCATTATGGGAGCTTGTTTTTGCAACAGATGAAGACTATTACAAAGATCTACAACTCTTCAAAATGCATAAAATTAATGACAGTTGGGTGCTCAGCACTAATTGATACATCTACAATGCAACCCCTATACAAGAGGCTCAGGGAAACTCACAGAAGAGGGGACAGAAAGAATGTATGAGCCAGAGAATCAGGATGCCAGATTATGCTTCCTGGACACAGTGCGGAAGCTGTACCCATGATCTCCACAATGCAGTAGCCTACCATTACCTGAGTAATGGCAGCACAAGTTTACATTACAAGGAGAATGGGGAAACTTTCACAGGGTCCCAAGACTGTATGAAGAGCTACAGGCAATCAGTGGATGCTGAGGCATAGAGAATCATTTTTCTTCAGGGGTCAAGCTCCTGACAGGTTATCTAATCTCAAGTGGTTAGCTGTAAACACATGTACACACAAGCACCTCTAAATGGACTGAGTACATTATATATGTATATATATATATATATATATGTATATATATATGTATATATATACATAATGGTGTGCATATATGCATATCAATAATATAAAAGAGGACAAGAAATTGAGAGGGCATTGGGGATGGGATAGGGTAAGAGGATAGGGGAGTGTGACATGTGGAAATGATGCACATGCAATATTCGTGTATTTTTGTTTTGTTCTGTTTTGGCCTTTTTGAGATAAGATCTCCCTGTAGCCCCAGGTGGCCTGGAACTCATTATGTAGACCAGGCTGGCCTTGAATTCACAGACATTGATCTGCCTGCCTCCGCCTCCTATGTGCTGAGATTAAAAGTGTGCACCACCACATCCAGCAATATTCATGTATGAAATTAAAAAATGATATATAAGGTTGTCCTTTATAAATGGATGGAACTGGACACCGTCATCTTGAGTGAGGTAATCCAGACCCAGAAAGGCAAAAATCACATGCTGTCTCTTTCATAAGTGGATGGTAGCTTTAAATCTTTAGATGTATTTGTTTCAGTTGGAAAATAATCCAGCGAGGCTAAGAAACTAGTAAGACATCATGAGGGGGATTTATGAGATTCACTAGGCAAATCAAAACCTGATGCAGGAATGGGACCCCTGTTTTAGAATTTTTGACTAGGGCCATCCCATAGACCCTCAAAATAACACTGGCTACTGCCATTGCCCTTGGTTACCCTGCAGAACCAAGGCAATGGGATTGACTGTAAGATCACACTGCTGAAGGTACTACAAGTGAATCATAGAACAAACAAAGAGAAATCACATTGGTTCTGACAGAAAAGCTTCATCTCTACTGGTTGGCTTTCCTAGTGCTGGAAGGTTCTGTGCATTCAGCTGTGAGCCCTAGGAGCTACAATAATGGATGACTTGAAAAAAATATGCCTACTGTGTGATAGTGGCACAAATGTTATGTGAGAAACAAATCACTTTTTATTTTTGGACTCAAAGACCATTTTACAGCTGGGCATGGTGGTGCACACCTTTAATCCTAGCACTTGGGAGGCAGAGGCAGCCAGATTTTTGTGAGTTCAAGGCCAGCCTGGTCTACATAATGAGTTCCAGGATAGCCGGAGCTACAGGGAGACCCTGTCTCAAAAAGACCAAAAAAAAAAAAAAAAAAAAGAAAAAGACCAAAAAAAAAAATGGTGTCACCATTATCAGGGCTAAGAACCTAGGACTAGACAGATCACATGGTGTAGTGGAGTATGTACTACTATTATTCTGCTAAATGCTCATACTATTAAACTGACGCCCAGTGACTTACTGTTATACCCATAATTTACTGCATCTCTTAACTCTCACTAGAGAAGCTCCTTCTTGCAGAAGAGAACAATGAACATATTGATCCACAACTAGTCAATGTTCAGAGTATAAGAGATTGCTGAACATTCAGCCCTAAATGGCATACCTGTATCATACCCTCTACTCCCAAGTTTCAGGGATCATTCTGGTAAAGGCACTGGAAGGGTAAAAATAGCAAGAGGTAGCAGATAACTACTAGGAAACCATGACACAACATGAAAGTCACACATAGGGACTCACAGAGCCTGTGCTAGCAGCATTAGATTTACTGAAGTTCCAGTCTGATGAAATCCCACTATGGATTTAGTAGGTGGACAAGAAGCCCCAACCAACACTGAGAAATGATTGTCAATAGCTGCTGGGTGTTTTTGTAATGACTCTGCTCTTTATTTATGGTTGCTTATTTAGTGTCATGTCTATATACAAACTGAAGGCTCAAACTTCATGCAAAGCACATCTGCTTTGTTCCATGTTATTGCCTATTACTCTTAAGAGTCCCTGTTCAGAAAATTCTTGTTAAACCAAACATTTAAACTAGGACACATTTGAAATGTACTTGAAGAAATGTGTAAATGTTAAATTTTAATTAAATGTAATAGAAATGCTAGAATTTGGATTTAGAAGAGTTATGGTGTAGATGATTTAGTAGCTTATAAAATATATGAATCATAAATTCTTTTGACAATTAAATTTATTAAGTGTTACTTTAAAAATGTTCAATCTTTAGTTCTGCACTAAAGTGCAAACTAAAATTTTTCAATCTTTAGTTTGGCACATGACAAAATCATTTGGCTTAAAAGTAATTTATTATTAAATAACTTTATAAAATTTGTCAAAAATGAAAAGCATTCATAAATAAAGGAAACTTTCATTTGGGGCAATTTAAGATATTCCCATGCTGCTTATTTAACAAAATTATACTGCAATATACAGTATAAATGTTGCATTTCTGAATTATTTGGATTTGATTTACTATTAATGTAATTTAACTATTTGTGGCAGAATTGAATATACAAAAAACAGTTTTCAGAATCTGATGAACTGCCTGAAACAATTATATCATTTAGTGTTCCAAAGGTGAAATCTTTTAGCATTTGTATTTGTTTCTGAATGGTAAAGGTGTTTCTTTTTTCTTTTTGAGACAGGGTCTCTGTAGCCCCAAATGGCCTGAAGCTCACTATGTAGACCAGGCTAGCCTTAACTCTGTCACCTGAGTGTTGGGATTAAAGTTGCATGCCACCACTCTCTACTAGAGTGGGATTCTTTCAGGCAGCCATGTTTAAGTGTGT
The DNA here is from genome assembly GCA_009823505.1 of Rhizomys pruinosus. NCBI lineage: Eukaryota > Metazoa > Chordata > Mammalia > Rodentia > Spalacidae > Rhizomys > Rhizomys pruinosus. Next base: position 1,061,520 of record VZQC01000498.1, read on the forward strand.
CTCAAAAAACTGGAACCTGAGGCCTCTGGTTACATAAAATGAGCTGATGAGATACATTTTCCTCCTGCTCCTCTTCCTTTCCTTTTAAAAAGAAAAGAAGAAAAGACATAACATCATAAAGGCAATGAATAATGGACTTATATTTCACCACAAGTTTGCAAGTTAAGTATTTGGTAACAGTAATGAGTGGATTGAGGGAGATTCAGTGTTCTACAGAGTTGGTCAAAGGGCTTAAGGCTTGGAGACAAGGGGTTTGAGACCAGCAATTTAATGTATAAAGATAAGGGGAAAACTTGTGGCACATAAGAGTAGTAATTTTGAAACTTTACTTCAAATTTTTCCCTAGAAATTCAAAGTGAGATGAAGGTAAGGAGAGACCTTGGCTAGGAAGAAATGAAACACTTTCTGGACTTTCAAGACATTTCCATACTACTCACTCCAACCTCCATCATCCATTCACAGTACTATTTTATACTTTCAAGACAGTCAAAGGAAAGCACAAATTATCTACAACCTCTGATTAAGCCATCCCTATTTGATAAGTCTTATAAGATTGGGTGGTACCTAGAATTGGACAGGCACTAAGAATAAGAAGTCTCGGGACTATGGACAGGCAGCGTAGTGCATGGATACCAACATTCCAAGAGAAATGTGGAATCGATGAAGATGGCAGGAATGTCCAAGAATATATACACTTAAGGAAATGTTGGCAACTCTACAAGAACAGGATGGACAACAGTAGTTGGAATCATGCTTTAAGAGTATGACTGAAAAAGCAAGCACAGGTTAAGCAGGCTGAGAAGAGGATGGATGCTATGATAAAATGCTGATGGGAAATAAGTGTTGCCATTTTTGGTACCAAGTAAGAAGCTTAAATAAGCTCATTGTGTGGATAAAAATAAGTCCTAATCACTTAATTTATTGATCCCACACATTATATACAGTGTAGAGCCCACTGGTGACAGTCACAGTTACTCTGGGGAAGATGGCCTGGCAAGGTAGGTCTGTGGTCCTTTCTTCATTTCTGGTATTGCATCTGTCTCTCCTCATCTTTCCTGAGCATTACTCTATTGTTATTCCACACAAGATGACTTGATCAGCCATATTTTATGTGATCAAGTGTCAAGACCTTGATACACTTTCTATTTGTGGACACACAGTGTGGGAAAATTCAAAAGCCTCTACATTTTCATATTGAGATTCTCAACAAATGTTTTATCATTTTTTAGAGTGCTAAGGTAGTTTCCTATTAAATATTACAGCATAACAAATACTTGCTTTCATGAAACAACCCAAGTGTCCCTCGCTGATGAGTGGCTAATGAAAATGTGGTATATCTACACAATAGAGTTCTATGCAGTGGTGAAGAAAGACAACATCATGAAATTTGTGGGTAAATGGATGGAACTAGGAGTGTTATGCTAAGTGATGTAACACAGTCACATAAAAAGAAATGATGTATTTGAGTCCCTCGTTTGTGGATCCTAGCACCAAATCCTTATATGTAAGTCAAAGTGGGTATTTTTTATAAAAATCATACAACGTTGACTGATGATACTATAGCTATAGCTTGAAGTTTATGTTTCTATTTTCCTAAGTTCCAAGATTTATGAGAAAGAATAAATCTCTTCTTTAAAAGTACATTAAAACCAGGCTGGAGAGGTGGTTTAGTGGTTAAGAGCACTGACTGTTCTAGCAGAGGACTCAGGTTCGATTCCCAGTACCTTCTTGGTGGCTAACAACCATTCATCCATAACTCCAATTCTAGGGGATCTGATGCCTTCTTCTGACATCCGTGGGAATTTCAGACCACAGGTTCACTTACACTCAATGTAAGCAATACATTCATACACAGAAAATAAAAATTTAAAAGAGTACATTAAAACATACATCAACTTGTTATGTAGCTTAGAAATGTAAAGTTATATTTCTTTTTACCGGCATGCAACATTACTGCTAAAATGTGAATCCCAAATGTGTTTTGGAATTAACTGATAGTTTATTTTTGGACTCTGTCATTTTGGTATATGTGTGGAGTGCATAGATGTGCATATTTTGTACTAATATAAAATTAAAGGAAACAAGAACAACAAAAGATTTGTTTAAAGTACTGACCAAAACAGTAAACTTCTACATCAAAAAAATTAAAAAAGACTAAGAAAAGATACAAGACAGTACTTAACATGTATGGAAGAATGAATGAGCTGTGGGGGCTGGGGGAATGGATGGGGAAATAGGTCTAAATTTGATTGGGAAATGTTGCATGAAATGCACAAAAGCTCAATAAAAATTAAAAAATTAATTTTTAAACACATAAAACTTACTCATTTCTAAACAAATACCTTACAGTACAAGCATAACAGTTTGATTTGCCCACCAATGAAAGCCATGAACCTTATTCAAGTTCAGTGGACCAGGAAAATCTGTATTATTAATGCGGCCTCTAAGGAGTATATACTTCTTTCATCTCTAACCAACATATCATTTTGGTTTTTGGAAATGGATCCTTTTGTATTCATATAGTCATACCTGTCTTCTTACTAAGAACAATAAAAAATAACTAAAAAGAAGTCTTTACATAGATCCTTGTAACATTTTCTTAGAGGAAATTTTTGTCTCTTGGACCCTCACAGAGCTTATAAATTTAGCTGTTGTGGTTTGAATAACAAATATGTTACATGGCGTCTGAGTATTTGAGCACTTTGTACCTACTTGGTAGTGTTGTTTTGGGGGGTTAAGGATGCTTCATAGACTTGCTCCCTTTCCACCATACTCTCTCTGCTTCCTTCATATTCCTAAAGATGTAGACTTTCCACTTTCTCTCCCAGTTGCTTCCTGCCATGACTCCCGGTCACAATGGCCTGTACTAGTCTGGAATCATAAACCAAATGAACTCTTCCTTCTGTAAGTTGCCATGGTCATGGTGTTTTATCACAGCTACACAAAAGTAACAAATACAGACATCCTTGGAATAAAGAATGGCTTAATCAGAGGAGACCAAAGAAAGGTCAACATGAAAAGCCTGGAATGACAATAGCTTTTACAATGATGTTCAAAGATACAGGGCAGGATCTGGAGAAATGGTTCTGCAGTTAAGAGCACTGGCTGTTCTTGCAGAGGACCCAGGTTCGATTCCCAGCACACACATGGTAGCTAACAAGCATCTATAACTCCAGTTCTGGGGAATCCAACATCCTCTTCTGACCTCTGTGTGCATTGCATGGCATGGGTAGAGTTATATTCATGTAGACAATATACTTGTACACATAAAATACAAAATGATAAATAAAATATTAGAAAAGATACAGAGCAGACATTAGATAATTATATACGAGGGAATAACTGAACCACATGAATAAAGTCATATGTTGGAACAAATAAATAGAAGGTGTGATGTCAGGGAGTAGCCAAGAAGATTTTTGGTCAAAGGACTGCAAGAATAACAGGGAGGGACTTTGGTGCCATTCTGACTTCACTGTATTTCTTCTGACACTAGAGGGACCACTTTAAAGATGTCAGCGAGAAGCTTCAGTTGTCAGCTAGATCCACCTAAGAGGGAACTTCAAAGGGGGAATTTTCCACTGATTGGCCTGTGGGCATGTCAGTGAAGCATTTTCTTGATTGTTGAATGATGTGGGAGGCCCCAGCCCACTGTGGACAGTACCACCCATGGGCAGGTTGTCCTGGGTTGCATAAGAAAGCAGACTGCACACAGGACAGGGGACCAAGCAGGAAGCAGCGTTCCTCCATGGACTCTGCTCTCATGTTTCTGCCTCCCTGTTCCTGCTTTGAGCTCCTGCCTTAACTTCTCTCAGTGCTGGCCTGTGTTCCAGGAGATGCAACATGAAATAAATGTTTTCCTCCCCAAGTTGTTTTCTGGTCAATATTTTATCCCACTGACAGAAACAAAACTAATTCAGCATTCAATAACTTTGGGGAGTTGCTAAGAAAACACATCAATAGATGGTCCAACCCCAGCTTTAAAGCCCAAGAACCATATTAATGACCTATCAATGACCAGTACAGCAAACAAAACTGGTGCCATACTGGCACTTTTATCTTGGGCATAATCATCAGCTACCTAATTGGAATTAAAGACTACTTACTGGGAAGGAAATCATGTATAGTACTGTAAACATAGCCAACTACACATGACTGAGAGATCATAGATCTTAGAGAAAACCCCATGGATGTCACATCCCTAAACTAATGTTATTTCTTATTATGTGCAAAATATGGATCCTTATGTTTACAGACATGTATCCCAGTCATAATTCATCAAATAAGATGGAGATTATTACAGAGTTCCACAACTCGTCATACACAGAGATTATGAATTTCCCATGCCTAAGTGACATATCCACAATGCAACCTCTACACCTAAGACTCAGGGAACATAGAATAAGGGGTAAAAAGAACACTAATGCATCTCTCAGTTCTCATCAATGAAGCTTCCTTATGCAACAGAGGGGCAGGAAAACAAAAGGTCACAAATGACAAAGCATGAAGAAGAATCTACAAGGAGTGAGTCCTTGGACAGGACTCCTGTATTAAACTTTATCCACCCAGGGCTCAAAGACCATTATGGAAAAGGGGGCAGAAAGGATGTAAGAGCCAGGGAGGAAGTGCATGGCCATATAGAAATAGACTCCTATAGACTCTGAGGACCTTGGTGATATAAACCTAGAGCAATGGTGTCAGCATGCCCAGGACCCATGCAAACTCAGAAAACAAAACCCCAGCACAGAACTGTGGAAATGGGTACACACACACACACAAACACACACACACACACACACACACACACACACACACACATATATATATATATATGTATATATATATATATATATATGTATGTATGTATAACTGATGTAGGACCTCAGGTAGTAATGAATGTACACAGGTGAAATGAAAGCGGTGTTATCTGTAATATTGTTGTTTAAACAAGAGGCTTGAAATAACTTTTAGAAGATGCTATTGGTGAGAAAGGTAAGTAATGCTGAGGGCTTCCCTGAGGAATTATGAAGAAGAGGGATGAGGTTCAGCAGCTAATCCTAAGAAGTGTCTGGACAGCAATGCCCATTTAACCTTTATTGTACATCTGCTTTATAATCAATAAGTGAACAATACTTAGGGAAAACAATCATGAAAAAGCTTTAGTGACAAGATGAGTTGGTCATCAGCATTTAAATCAGGGTCATTGAATCTATAGAAAATATATAAAAATTGAGAGATGTATTTAAGAGTGATTAACTTTGGGAGTTAGACAAGTGATTTTTTTCTCTAATTATCCCTTAAATCTGATTGTAGTTTGGAAAAATGTTTCCAAAACGCCCAGGTTGCCCACCAGTACATAGTACAATAGTACAATTGGAAGGTGAAGGAAACTATAGGAAGTGTGACATGGTGTGAGGAAGGCATGTCACTGTTCGGTGGGATGTCTTCTAAGGTAATATTGGGATCCAGCCTCTTCTCTCCTTTTCTTGATCTGTATGGAATGAGCAGCCTCCTCCACTATCTGCCATAATATACTGTTCTTCCATAGGCACAAGGGGATGTGGCACACTGATCATGAACCTATACACTCTGAAAGAGGTGGAATCAGTCTTTCCTCCTTGTGAGTGGATCTTTTCAAGTATTTGCTATTCCTTTGGAAAACTGACTAGTGCAGATTCTGAATATCAACAATGACTAAATAGTGTTTTTCCAATGAGAATTAAATGTATCATGCCTTTTGGAAATTTTACATTCTCAATTGCTATCTTTCATTTGTTACTGGAATAAGTTTTTCGTATCAGTAGTCATACAGAAAGAATACAGAAACATGATCTCATAAAGTAGTTTATAGAAAATATACATATGGTTAAAAACAGCCAGCCAATACCTTAATTCAGCTGAGTAGGGAGATGTCCAAAGTACTGGAAATAAAGCCAACTAAGGCTTTACTCTGATAACTAAATTAGCTAAATAATTGTCATTTGGAAATAAGATTTCTTAACAACCTGAAACTATCCCAAGCAAAGTATCATTGTATGGTAGAGGACAGAGCCCAAAGTTGATTAGGAACTGTAGATTAGCACACTTTCCTCCATTAGCTAGTGTAAAATCACCAGGACAGTGCTCTCCTCTTCAGGAAACCAGGGTCACAAATCATTTTTCACTTACAATGTGTCCAGTGCACCCTTCATGAAGGAACTTCCTCCTCCCATGATTCCTTGACAAGAAAGGAAATCATTCTATTCAATAATTATATCATTCCTTTCAGGAAATTAATATAAGGAAGTGACTCTGTCTTTTACCTAACATCTGTATGCCTATATATGCTTTGGGAATTTGGATAATCTGAGTTTATGATAGAGTCTAGTAAGCCTAGAGAAATTAATTGGTGCAAGTTGGGACTCTGTTAATTTAAAGCCAAATTCTGAAGGACAGTCATAACTTCTCTCCAGGATCCCTGCTAGCTGGACTTCCCTGGGAAAGCTGAATGATTTATTTTAAACTAAACATTACAGTAACATTCATTTTAAGTTTCCCATCATAAAAGGAGCAATGAGTCTGGAATCTATCAAAATTATCACTTCATCTGGATGTCCTTACTGATAAAATAACTTCAAATTTTCATGTGCTGTCAGAGATAAAAGGTGGGTTGCTGTAGGCTGTGAATAACAGATTGTCATTTTATTGAAATGAGAGCATGGTGCTCAAGCATTTTAGCTGATTTTTTTTTTTTACTTAATGTGGTACAGAAATTCTGACTCAAGATGAGAATTTTTTGTTTAAATAAAACAAGTTAATTCCATTCCTTGAGAGCAGGCTGTCAATTTACGTCAACATGAAAAAAGAAATTAAACTACATTCTCTTTCTTAGTGACTAATGACAATAGCCACAAAGAGCTATTTAAATCATTTGACAGATTTTAAATGTAGCCATATGTTGGATAATAATGAAATTTGAGTGACCTTATGCTCTGGATCTACTCTGCAAGATATTCACTTTTATATATTATTGTTCATTTAGGAGATTACGGCAGGTAGAGTGCTGCAAACCAAGGAACATATGAGCAACAACTACTGGAAAAACAAAACAAAGCCCTATCAACCAAAATTTCTATATCCAGGAAAAGCAGTTTTCAAATTGTGAGATATCGATCTTTTCCAATACAAAACTGACACAAAATTCCTTGCCATAAATTGGCAGTGTGAGAAATGTTAGAAGCTCTGGGAAAAATCCGATTCTGCCTGAGTAATTGAAGTGACTAGAAATTGTTAATAAATGAATACATATTTAGTATTTACTTTAGTGCTTTGACATATTTAAAAGATAGTTAACAGTATAAAAGAAAAATAACTGTGTAATGAGGGTTGAAATATATACTATATCAGTATCTATATCTATATACTATCTATATTATATATATAAGGCATGAAGATGATGCTTACACTCTAAGAGGGGAAGAGAAAAGGACATGTGAGGATAGAATATTGCCTGAAGAGAGTTTGAAAAGCTGGAGACGGGGTCATGGATCTATATCAGTCACTACATGCCTTTAACAACTAGAAAAGTAATAGAGGGACTGAAGAGATGGCTCAGTGGTTAATAACATTTGCAGTTCTTCCAGAGGACTTTGTTTCCATTCCCAGCTTCCACATGGTGATTAACAACCATCTGTAACTCAAGTTCCTCAGGATCTGACCCCTTTGGTCTCTTGACTCTTTTGCACATAGGTGCACTTCATATATGCAGACAATTCTCATACACACAATACAAAAAGAACCAAATAATTTATATAAAATTATTTGAGCTAATATGAAATAAAATGGTATAAAATAAATAAGAACATAATAGGTGATTATAAGAGATGCAAAATAGCCAGGTGTCGGAGGCGCACTTGGGAGCGAAGCAGTGCAGATTCTCTGAGTTTCAAGGCCACCTGGTGCCTGGTCTACATTAGTACGATCCTGAACAGGAGGCTCGGTCTCAGAAAGACCAAAAAAAAAAAAAAAAAGCAAAATAAAATAGGAGAAGAAAAAGTGGAATACAACAAAATGTAACAGAAACAGTGGAGTCTCTACAAAACACACACACACACACACACACACACACACACCTCAAATAAAAGAAATAAAATCAGACATAGCAACTAGAAAACACATAGTAAAGGAGGGAGGAGAGCAGAAGACTCTTGGACAAGGTATGTGTGTGGCGGTTTGAATGAGAATGTCCCACCCACTTAGGCTCTGTTCAGGAAGTCAAGGAGCACTTAGGAGGTGCATCCTTACTGGAGGAAGTATGTTCCTAGAGGTGGGTTTGAGAGTTCATAGCCTTGCTCAATGTCCAGTTTCTCTCTCTCTCTGCTTTCTGCATGTGCTAGAAGATGTGAAGACTTAGCTTTCAGCTCAGGCTGCGTCCTACAATACCTCCCCTGTTGTAAAGGACTCATCACTCTAGTTCTGAAGCCTAATAAACTCTTTTTTCTACAAGTTTCCTTGGTCATGGTATTTTATCATAGCAACAGAAAAGTAACTAATACAGTCTACTGGGTTTACAAAGAGACTGGCAGACAGTCATCACCTTAGAGTAAGCTCATTCTTTGTACCAGCCTTAACTCCATTGTGATATATGGTGTGAGAGTGACTCTTGATGGAGACAAGCCAGCACTGGAGAAATTTATTTTGCCTCTGTTACTGGAATAATATTGTATAATATAATTATAGAATTCAAACTTACCATATCAGGCTAAGGTAATACCAAGATAGAAATCTCTAATGAACAACTGACTAGAAGAGTTTGGAGTTTAGGAGAGGTCTGGCATACAAATATCCATTAACATATGAATAGAATTTAAATCAACTGGCTTGGAGATTACCTAGAAACAGTATATATTAAGATCTGTGACTAGTTAGAGTTTCAGCAAGACAAAATTCAAAGTTAAGAATGACAAAAAACAGCAAAGGAAGAAATGAGTAGCAGTCCTAATGATGAGAGGAAATGCAAGAGGATGTGAAACCCAATGAAGAAAAGGTCTCAAGGAAGATCCTGTGATTTTTCTCTTCCAAATAGGATAGAGGCATCAAGCAAGAAGGAAACCAAAATATGACCACTATGCTTATCAACATCATGGTCATTGCTTTTGAAGTAAGACTTAAAAATACATATTAAGAGGCTTAAGAGATGTGTCATATATTAAGATCAATGGGTGCTTTTGCAGTGGACCTGGGTTCAGTTCCCAGCACCCATATGGTCTGTCACTTCAGTTCCAAGGGATCTGACACCCTCATTTTAGCTCTGTGAGCACTGCACAACACGGGTGCACCTAGTTACATGCAGGCAAAACTTATACACATAAAATAAAAATACAATAAAATCAGCATTCAGAAGAAATTGTTGTTATGCCCAGATCACAGAGACCCCAGAAAGACCAACAGGACACTCAGCTCTGATGCAAATACAAAAGAGTCTTTATTCAAGCTCGAGCTTGGGCTGCAATCCTATCCCACACAGAGGAGAGGAAAGAGCAGCCCTGGTCTAGGAGAGTTGGGGTTTTTTAAAGGGAAAAATCGCAGGCAGGGAATTTTCCAGTTTTGACATTTTGTTATTGATTCATAGCAACCGAGGAAGCATAATCTTTAAACTGATAGGTCAGGGCCACCTGGTGGCTTTTGGTGGCACCATGGGGGGAGATCTTTACTCACTGAGTACATCCTGGTGGAAGAACAAGCATGTTTTTTAACGTTTGGTCCTTCCCAGCTAGCTATTGAGATATTCTGTGGTTTTTCCTGGAATCTGAGGGTGAGGGGCTGTTTCTTAGAAATGGTGTATTTCCACAAAATAGAAAAATGGAGTCTATCTTGTTCCCTTATAACTGGTCCCTCTTTACATTGTGATGAGAAATAGACTGAGTACAGATAATTCTCTAAAAGCCCATTTTTCTTTGAATCTATCTATATACATTCTCTTAATTTACTACACCCTGGTTAGGTGCATTAAATATCGATGCACAGATGCATAGATTCACCCCAAATCTCTCTCATCATCTTGTATTATTTTTCCAACTACCTCTTCCCTCTCTCAACTCAGATTTCTTTTTTTAAATTTCTTCCTTTTTTTATTGGTGTTTTGTGTATGTCATACATCATTTTTCAATTAAGTTCAGGCATATTCCCCTTTCCCTTCTCCCCACCCCACCCCACCCCAGACCATGCATTCTGCCATAACTGTCCTGTATCTTTCTCTGTCATTTTTATGTTTAGGGATTCACATTTTCCTCCATTAATTTTATATTACTCTAAAATATGGATACATACTCTCCACCCATATACAGTAATTACAGAGTCTGAGAATAATTGGTGAGTGGATTCTAGAGCCCATTGAGAGATTCACATTATAACAACATAGTTGTTTTCAGATAAACAGAAATATGACAATATTGTCACTCAGGTTGCCTTTCATCTGGGGGATCTGGTGTTAGCATCCACAAATGAGGGAAACCATTCTCTGTTTGTCTTTCTGGGACTGTGTTACTTCACTCAGCATAATGGCTTTGAGCTCCATCCATTTACCTGCAAAGTTCATAATGCCATCTTTCTTTACCACTGAATAGTACTCCATTGTGTAGATGTACCACATTTTTGTCATCCATTTGTCTGTTGGGGAGCATTTGGGTTGGTTCCAGCTCTTTGCTATTGTGAAAAGAGCTGCAATAAACATGGAAGTGCATGTATGTTTGCTGTAGGATGAGTCTATGGGGTATATATCCAGGAGTGGTATGACTGGGTCAGGTGGTAGGCTCATTCTGTGACTTTTAAGGGTTCTCCACACTGCTTTCCATAATGGTTGTACAAGTTTACATTCCCACCAGCAGTGGATGAGTGTTCTCCTTTCCCCACAACCTCTCTAACATCTGTTGTCTTTTGTTTTCTTAATCTTAGCTAGTCATATTGGAGTGAGGTGATATCTGAGAGTGGTTTTAATTTGCATTTCCTTAAATATTAATGATGTTGAACAATTTTTAAGATGTTTTTCAGCCATCTTTACTTTCTTACTGGTGAAGTCTCTATTCAGGTCTTTACTCCATCTTTTCAGTAGGTCATTTGTCTTCTTATTTCTTTGTTTTTTGAGTAGTTTATATATTCTTGATTCTGTCAGATGTATCAATGGTAAAGATTTCCTCCCACTCTGTGGGTTTTCTCTTCACCTCCTTGATTGTTTCTTTCACTGTACTATTAGTGTGTTAAGATTAATCTGTGTCTTGAGGTCCTGCAGAGTTGTGTTTATAAAGTTAGGTGCACCAGAGTTTGATGCACAGACTTTTAGGATTGTGAAGTCTTCATGCTTCATTTTTCCTTTGACAAGGATGTAATTGTCTCTTTGTCTCTATGATCTAAAAATGCCTCTTTGTCTCTACTGATTAATTTTATTTACTTAGAGATCTATTTTGTCTGATATTAGAATAGCCACTCCAGCTTGTTTGTTTGTACCATTTGCTTGGAATATATTTTTCCATCCTTTCACTCTAAAGTGGTGCCTGTCCTTGAGGGTGAGATCAGTTTCTTGTAGACAGCATATAGAAAGGACTCAGTTTCCTAATCCATTCTCCCAGTCCATGCCTTTTAATTAGGGAGTTTAGACCTTTAGTATTTATGGTTATTATTGAGAGATTTGTGTTGCTTCCTTTTACCTTATTTTTTGCTTGCATTCTTGGTCTAGGTTTATATTTACTCTGTTATGATATTGTTGCTTTCTCTTTTTAATTGCTTAGGGATAGTTGCTTCTTTCCTCTGTTCTTTGGATTGCTTTGAGGATTTTCTGAAGTGTTAGTTTCTTAGACATGTATTCTTTCATCTTGTTTATGTCATGAAAGATTTTTCTTTCTCCTTCTACAATTGACATTTTTGCTGGATATTGTAGTCTGGGTTGGCATTTAAGTCGTTTAGCACAGGGAATACTTTGGTCCACGTTCTTCTAGCTTTCATCGTTTGGACTGAGAAATCTGTTGTGATTTTGATGTGTTTCCCCTTATATGTAACTTGTTTTTCTATTGTGGTTTTCAGTATTTTGTCTTTGTTTTGAGCATCGAGTATTTTAACAATTATATGTTGTGGGGAGTTTCTTTTCTGGTCCTGTCTATTTGGTGCTCTATGTGCTTCTTGTATTTGTATGGGTTTGTCTTTTTTCAATTTGGGGAAATTTTCTTCTATTATCCTGTTGAAGATCTGGTCAATATTGTTGTCTTGGGATTCCTCTCCCTCATCTATCCCTAAGACGTGGAGGTCTGGTCTCTTCATAGTGTCCCACATTTCCTGGTTGTTCTACTCATGTTTTTATTTAACTTTCATAATCTTTATTTGAGCTTTCTGGTTGCTCCATATTATCCTGAAGGTCTGATATTCTTTTTTTCTGCTTCTTCCATTTTGCTGCTGAGGCTTTTTCCCATCCTTTCCTGGTCATTGTATGAATGTTCAATATCCCTTTTCACTTCATTCTGTGATTTCTTTAGATTTTTCCACTTCCCTCTGGAGCCAATCATTCTCATCTTGTAGCTCCTTGGTTTGTTGGTCATTTTCTTTTTCATTTTGGCCTTGGATCTTTTCAGTGTTTTAACTTCCTTCTGGAGTTTGTCATTTTCTCCCTCTAGGTCCTTCTTGAGTTTTTCAATCTCTCCCCATAGTTCTTTCCTTCATTTGTCATTATCTCCCTCTAGGTCCTTCCTAGTTTTTCATTTTCTTCCCTTAGTTCTTTGATTTCTTTGGATGTGTCTACAGTTGTTCTTCTAATGTAGGTGTCTTGGCTTCTTTCCTTGGTGATCTCATTATAGGGATCTTCTGTAGGGTTGGTAGAGTTTGGTGTAGATTTATTATGAGATTTTCCCATGTTGTTTTTTCTTTGTGTCTTTCCCATGTGGATTTGTCTGTTTATTTGTTTCTTTGTATTCTTGTCCTCTGCACCAGAGCTCCATCAAGATGAAGGGGACGGGGGCATTGGGTTGGGTTGCTACTTTGGCCTGTGCATCAATAGGCCCCCCAAGGATGAAGGCAGGTCTGCCTTGACTCATCAGAACCTCACTGACTCCAGGTGGGTGTCTGGAGTCCGAGCTGGGACTTCCGGGGGGCGAATGTCCTGCCCCCCAGGGACAAGGCGGGTCTGCCTTGACTCACTGGAACCTCACTTCAACTCAGATTTCTAAATGATGCTGTAAATCGAATGTATCTGAAGCACAGTCTGAAACTCCTCATAGCTCATCTCCATTCCTAAACTCTTCTTCCTCAGCATCTCACCTTAGTAACCATGTTCCTCATGTTTACTTACTGGGTTCTTCATGTGTTCCTTCAGTTTTCATGTACTAGCATCTTAGAACCATCCATGACTTCATTTTGTCTTTACTTGCAACAATGAATTTGTTAATAAATTACTACTAATGTGACTCCAACTCTACATCTTGGACTTATTTTGTATTTGTTATCATTGTGGTTTATTTTAAGAATTAGCTTTATTGAGAAACAATTTAAAAGCTATCAAATTAATCTAGATTTTTTTATTTAAAGTTTTACATGAGTCTTTGTCCACAGAAGTGAGAACGGGTTGTCAAATCTCCTGTATCTGGAGTGATAGGGACCTGTGAGCTGCTCAATGAGGGTGCTGGGATCTGAACTGCAGTCCTCTGATAGAGCAGCAAGTGCTCTCAAAAGCTGAGCCGTCTTACAGACCCCAAGTTCAATGCTTTTAAGTGTACAGTTAAGTGTGTGTGGAGTGTTAGCTTGTCTATAGAGGTCTACACTTGTAAAAATCAACACTATCCAAATTTTAGAGGATTTCTATCATTTACCAAATAAATTTTAAATCATTTGTAGTTGTGATGGTTAATCCTGGGTGTCAACTTGACTGGACTAAGGAACAAATAAGAGAAAAAGGGTGTTCTGATTGGACCGCCTCAACCCGGATGGCCCACCCCAAATGTGGGCGTTACCTTCTGCCAGCAGGTAGTATTTAAGGCCATGGCAGAAGGAGCTGGTCCCTTTTTTCTCCTGCGGCTTGCCTCTCTCATCTGGTGAGTTTGTCTTACTGCTGTGATCAACCTTTCGGATCCCAGTGTGTACTGAGACCGGCAGATCTCCTGGAACCCATTTGGGCCTTCAGCACTGGATTGGGACTACTGAGATATCCAGCCTTGTGGACTGAGCAGTTCCCTGGATTCTCGTCTTGGCCTTTCCAGTGAATATATATATATATATATATATTATATATATATATATTATTCCATCCTGTGCTTCTGTTTCTTTAGAACCCTGACTAATACATATTTGGTACCAGAAGTGGGGTGGTGGGGTGCTACTACATCTCCATTTACTCTCCAATTTGGCCTGTGCAAAAAGCAGATGGATCATGGAATGATGACTTGAAACTCAAGTATATCAAACACATCAAGCGCGTAGTAACAAAATGAGACTAACTTAAACCAGATGATGTGTCCTTCTTGAGCAGATTTAATGTTCCTGGTACTGGTATGCCGCTCGCTCATGATCTGGCATGCTTCTCTCAAAACCGGTCATAAGGACCACCAGAGCAGATCTTGCTTTCCAGCTGGCAATGGCCAACAGTGTACCTTTACTTGTCTTACTCCAGGGTATGTTAACTCTCCAAAGCTTTGTGCCATAACTTATTTGAAGGAGATCTTGATCGCCTGATCTTTTGCCAAAGAATATACACACTGGTCCACTAATTGATATGTTATGCTGATTGGACCCAGTGAACAGGAGGTTCAGCTAGTCTAGACTTGTTGTAAAGCATATGCACATGAGAGATGGAAATATCAAACTAAAATTCAAGGGCCAACTACCTCAGTGAAGTTTCTAGGAGTTCTGTGGTTGGAGCATGCAGAGACATTCCTTCTAAGGTGAAGAATAGAGTTGTTGGGCACGCCTGGCCCCTCCCTCCACCAAGCAAGAAGCAAAAACAATGTTGGTGGCCTTTTTGGATTCTGAGGCAGCACATTCTCATCAGGGCGTGTTACTAAACCCATATACCAGGTGACTTGGAAGGCGCAAACTTTGAGTGGGGCTGGAACAGGAAAAGGCTCTTCAACAGGTCAGGCTAGCAGAGCAGGCTGCTTCTCCTTATAGGGCCATATGATCCAGCAGCACCCAATGGTGTCTTGAGGTGTACAGTGGAAGATAGTAGATGTTCTGGAGTCTGTGGCAGGCTCCCTAGGGGATCACAGTGGAGGCCCTTGGGATTTTTGGAGAAGGCTCTACCTTCATCTGCAAACAACTATTCTCTTTTGAGAGACAGCTCTTAGACTGTTATTGGGGCTTAGTAGACATTGACGTTGACAATGGGCCACTCACGTCCCATGCGACTGACTGACCCATCATGGCTGGGTGTTATCTGACCCACCACCATAAAGTAGGACGTGGCAAACAACAGTCCATTGTCAAATGGAAGTGGTACATAATGACAGGGCCCGGGACAGACCCTGAGGGCGCAAGCAAGTTACATGAAGAAGTTGCCCAAATGCCTATAGGTTCTACTTCTGTTACAATGCCCTCCTGTGCTTAGCATAGCACCTATGGCTTCATGGGGTTTTCCCTATGATAGTTGACGTGAGGAAGACACAGACTAGGGCCTGGTTATACTGATGTTGGTACACCTATGCAGGCACCCCAGAGGTGGACAGCGCAGCATTCCAGCTATTTCTGAAACACACCTAAAGGACACTGGTGAGGAAAGTCTTCACAGTGGGCAGGACTTCGGGCAGTTGCACATGGTTGTGCATTTTGCGCTGAAGGAGAAATGGCTAGAGGTTTGATTATATACTATTCATGGGCTGTAGCCAATTTGTTTGGCTGGATGGTCAGGGACTGGAAGGGGCATGACTGGAAAATCGGTGAGAAAGACATTTGGGAAGACTGTGATATGTGGATAGAGCTCTCTGAATGGTCAACGGATGTGAAGATACTTGTGTCTCATGTAATGCTCATCAAAAGGTGATGCTCCAGCAGAGGATGGAGTTTAATAATCAAGTAGATCAATGATGACATCATTCTGTGATCGTCAGCTACTTCTCCAGCTTTCCTGTTGTTTCTCAATGGGCCCATGAAACAAAGTGGTCATGGTGGCAGAGATGGAGGTTATACATGGGCTCAACAGCATTGACTTTCACTCACCAAGGCTCATCTGGCTACAGCTGCTGCCGTACATGCCAGATTTTGCCAACAGAGAGATCAAACATTGAGCCCCGATATGCGTGCTATTCCCCGGGGTGACCAGCCAGCAATCCTGGTGGCAAGTTGACTACATTGGACGTCATTCCATCATGGAGGGGACAGATTTTGTCCTTTACAGGAATAGATATATATTCTGTGTTATGGATTTCCTTTCCTGCATGTGAATGCTTCTGCAAAACTACCATCCCGGGACTTCAGAATGCGCTTAATCCACCGTCATGGTATCCTCACAGCATATGCTTTGACCAGGAATTTTCCTCACATGTCAAGAGCAAAGAAGTTGTGACTTGTGGGCCCATGGTTATGGTATACCACTTGGTCTTACATTTTCCCCACACCCAGAAGCAGCTGGCTTGATAGAACAGATGGAATCGGACCTCTTGAAGACACAGTCTACGCACATCTAGGTAGCAATATCTCTGGAGGGCTGGGGAGTTCCAAAGCAGTATATGCTTTGAATCTAGCTCCACTATATGGTACTGTTCTCCTATAGCCAAGAATTCTGGGTCCAGGAACAAGGTGGGTGGAAGTGGGAGATATCCATTCATATCAGCTCCTGGTGACCCAGTAGGAAATTTTTGTTTCCTATAGCCACGACCTTTGTGTTCTGGCTGGTCTAGATGTTTGGCTCACAATGGGGGGAGTGCTTTTGCCCAGGAGATACAGCAAACGTTCCATTGAACTGGAAGCTAAACTTCCCTGGTCACTTGGGCTTCTACTGTCCTTAAGCAACAGTGCAGAAGGAATGAATAGTATGTAGGGGGAGTGATTGATCCAGTACTTCAGGGAGGAAATTGGACTTTTTTCTGCCACAATGGGGGCAGAGAAGATTATGTCTAGGAGCAGGAGATGCTTGTAGGGCGCTTCTGGTGCTACCATGTCCTAATGATTAAGGTCAATGGAAAACTCAACAACCCAAACCAGTGAACAGGACAATAACATGGCCCAGACCTTCAGGGATGATAGGTATAGGTCATTCTCCGGGAAAGAGCCAAGCTTGCAAGGTGCTTGCATGATGTGGAGAAATACAGAATGGTCGTAGAAAAGGTAGTCATAAAAGATAGTCATAATACAATGCTGAGGCCACAGGAACCAGTTGCAGAAACATGGATTATTAATAGATATTAACTTTGTTTCTATTTGGTTAGAATGTGCTTGTTATATATATATATATATATATATTATAGATTAATATAATTATATATTAATGGATACTATTTGTTGTTCCCTTTTGAATGTGCAACTGAGATATGTGTTAAGTGTTGTCATATTTAGGTTATTAGATACTGAAGGACTAAGTTCTTCTCAAGGACATTACCACCTACTCTAAGATATAATGCTTTGCTATTGCACATGAGATACTTATAGCATGTTAGGTGGAATTATGACCTTGTCATCATTTGCAATTGACATTTAAGCATAACATAAGGAGAGGCTATTTATTGGGTGTCAAGTTGACAAGTGGTGGACTTGTGATGGTTAATCCTGGGTGTCAACGTGACTGGACTAAGGAACAAATAAGAGAAAAAGGATCTTCTGATTGGACTGCCTCAACCCGGATGGCCCACTTCAAATGTGGGCGTTACCTTCTGCCGGCAGGCAGTATTTAAGGCCAAGGCAGAAGAAGCTGGTCCCTTTTTTCTCCTGCGGTTTGCCTCTCTCATCTGGTGAGTTTGTCTTACTGCTGGGATCAACCTTTCGGATCCCAGCATGTACTGAGACCGGCAGATCTCCTGGAACCCATTTGGGCATTCAGCACTGGATTGGAACTACTGAGATATCCAGTCTTGCGGACTGAGCAGTTCCCTGGATTCTCATCTTGGCCTTTCCAGTGTGGTGCAGCTACTGTTGGAATCCTTGAAGTCTGTCACGTGAGCAAGTCAATAAATTATATTTATATATATATACATATATATATATATATATATTCATCCTGTTGCTTCTGTTTCTTTAGAGAACCCTGACTAATACAGTAGTCAACCTGATTTTTATGCTCAATCCTAGGTGAACACTATCCTTTTTATTTTCTATATAGATTTGGCTGTTCCAGACATTTCTTAAAATGAGATCATACAATAAATGTTAATATGAGTATGACTTCTTTTATTGGCATAATGTTTTGGTAAGAGTTGTACAGAAGTTTCTTTTTGCTCTTACTGTTGATTTATTTTCAATGCCAGTCTTGGCTACATAGTAAGACCCTGTTTCAAACAACCCAGGGCTAACCTTACAGCTCAGAGTACTTTGTCTACGATGTTCAAGTTCCAGGATCCAGTCCCTATCCCAGTTATTTTTTATTTTTTAAATTTTATTTATTTTTTATGTGTATGAATGTACTGTCTGCATGTAGGTCTGTGCACCCTTGTAGTGCAATGCTGCAGAGGTCAGAAGATGGTGTCGGATTTCCCGGAACTGGAGTTAAAGATGGTTCTCAGCCACCATGTAGGTGCTGGGGACCGAACCCAGGTCCTCTGCAAGAGCATTTTACACTCTTAACCACTAGGCCATCTCTCCAGCCCCCAGTTATTTTTTAATTCTACCATTTTATAATATATCATATTTATTATCTTACTGATTATCTTTTTTAAAGTAGAATGCAAATTTTTTCACAAACATTTTTATCTTATTTTCTCACAGTGTTATATATAATGGTTAAAATACTTCATGGTAGATACCTAAAACACATTTATATAATTAATAAGAATTTGGTAAATTTCTTTGTGTAGGATATGTAGGTGTGAGTGTATATTTCTTGGGTAGAAACATGTACAATTTTTTAGACAATCTCCACATATTTATTATTTTGAGATCAGGATGTGCTCTGCCTTAATCTATTCCATATTACATAAATTCATTGTGCCTTGCACAAAGAGACTCTAATTTAAGGATGAAGGTTTCTTATGTGAATAACATTTTTTGTTTGGCACTGGCCAAACTGGCAAGAGACATTCCTGGGTTCAGAAAGGGTACCACACTGTAAATTTATTGGGGTAAATTGAGAGCATAGGGTCATATGAGCATATTAAAATCATGTCAGGGAAATCAGGTCAAAGCACTTACTGAACACATCAAGAGCAAAAAAAGGGTGCAACTCTCTCATCCGGAAGCCATAAGAAAGTAGATATCAAGAACTCCAGTGGCAGTCCCTCCACCACCAAGCAGTGTGTCCATCTAGAACCAACAGGCATAACATGCTCTATTTTCTCTGGGACCTCACTTTGGCTGTGTTCCTACAGTTGACATGGCCTACTCAATATTCACCTGTCTAAACCTGCCAACCATCCTTATGCTTGTTTTCTCTGTGAGAACTGGTCCTATCCTTTCACCTCTTCAGCTGGACTCAGCTTTGCAGCTTCTCAAATGACCCACAGTGGCCTGACTCACAGAAGCAGCTTTGTTCTTGCAACTTGGTTCAGGTCCCTTTTCAGTATCAAGACCCTTGATCTCAACTTTGGCTTCTTAGCCTGCTTTGAAACTGCTTGCCTCTTTAACTCTTTGTAGTCACTGTAACCTACTTATATATTTATTGTTTTATATGATCTAGTGTTAATATTAGTAATTAAGACTATAGTAAAAGAATCTGTATTTGCCTTGGTCAGATTTTCAGGAATAGAATGGATATCTGGCAAGTTACTGCCATCAAGTCCACCACAAACAGAAACTGAGGAAACACACAAACATGCCCATTTACATTTCACCATAGCATGCTCCCAACATTAGCTTTTATTAGCAGCAATGTAGTTTTTGCATTGATTATACAACTTTTGTTGTAAAGGTTCAAAGGTGCTTAGATGGTCTTGTCATCATTTTTTATATTTTTCTTGAGACAAGGAGATAGGAAGGTAAGATAATACCAAAAAGAAAAGGTTGAAAATGAGGATATGTTTGCCAATGGAATATGTTTATTAAACTATGAATTTCTGATTTGCACTCAGGTTGACTGACATGACCCTTTTCCAGAGCTTCTTATTCTTTCTTTATATTGCCAATGGGAAGCTTGTGTTCCATTGACATTTGCCATGATAACAAGGTTAGGTCCAGATGAATGTAATACCTTATTTGTTCTTGAAATTCAACGAAGGCATGCTACCATTTAGGCTAAATATCATAGTATTTCTCATATGAAAAACAGAGAAGCAATGAATATAGCCCTTTCAAACTACATATATTATAAACTAGGTATCAGGCAATCATTGTCAAAGAGCACATTTTTCCATTCTTTTTTCAAACAAAACATGTTATTTCCAAAGACATACTTTATTTCTCCTTAGAGATATTATGAAGCTAGCAGTGAATAGAAGGTTGCTAGCACATGACTTAAAAATAAACCAAGAAGAAGGTCCCTAGAAAAATGTCACAAGAAAACCTAAGAAAACCTGCTGCCTTGGAATTTTAGCTGTAGTCATAGAGTGACAAATGATTTACTTCAAAGCCTATGATATATTTCTTAAAAATTGTTATTTGCAGATTTAAATACATTATGTTAAATAAAGACAATATGAAACTGTGGGTGGATGATTGGCAAAACAACCTAGAATTTGAGATCAATGAGCTTTATTGTTATTCCAGAATAAACATCCAAAGGAAAATAACCATTCATTAGACTCCATCATAAGCAGAAACCACTGCTGGCATGGAGCTTATGTTTCAGGAAGGTGAGCTTCCCGGTTTGTGCAGTCTTTTTTTGGGGGGGGTCTTTCTGAGAAAGGGTCTCACTGTAGCCCTAGCTGTCCTGGAACTCACTCTGTAGACCAGGCTGGCCTTGAACTCACAAAGATCCTCCTGCCTCTGCCTCCGAAGTGCTAGGATTAAAGACCTGTGCCACAAGCAAAGCTTCCGATTCCTTTAACAAGACAGACTGATTTGCATTTCCTGGTCTTTTTCCTTTTCCTTTAACTTTCATTTGTTTTCTGATATATGAGCTCATTTTTCTAGTTGAAGGAATGAAACAATGCCTATAACACAGTGAAAAATTAAGTTTTTGATGATGAATAATGGTAATGTGTTTACTGGATTACTGTATCCACATATGTTGCATGGATACATTTTTCCATATTTTTTCAAATTTTAAAAAGTAACTTATTTGAAAATTTCATGTGTGTAGATGACCCACTCTGGGAACCATCACCGTTACCGTGGCTTATCCTCCTCATACTCTCACAATGGCCTCCTTCTCTACCCAAGGTCTTATTCCACTTTCATTGTATTTGTTTCTTTTTAATACATATTTTTAAATTTTATGTGTGTGAGTGTAATGCCAGCATGTAGGAAGGTATACCTGAATTGTGAAATTCCTGTAGAGGTAAGATGAGGGTGTCAGATCCCCTGGAACTGGAGTTATGGGTGGTGGTTAGGAGCCATGTAGGTGCTGAGAATTGAACCCAGGTCCTCTGCAAGAGCAGCCAGTGCTCTTATCCCCTGAGCCATCTCTCTAGCTTCTCATTTGTTTGCTTTTTGATTTGACTTTATGACCATCACGTGGAGATGGATGTGGGGGTGAAGCATGAGTTAGGTATCAGTGGCTACATCACTGAAGATGATGGTGTCCTCTCCTCCAAAAGCTCTCAGTTGCCATTATCTCCCCTGGGCAAGGGGAAATACAAGGAAAGGAAGACTGTATCTAGGACTCAGTGGCAACAAAGCAGAAGAGATCATAAATGGAGGAATAACCCATGGCTGATGCCACAAGCTTACATCCTCTAGTGGTTAGGAGACATTATAAGCCACAGTAAGACCTTGTCATAGTTTACAGAAAAAACACAATTCATGGATTAACATACCATCCAAACATCTGTGTCTATACCAAAGTAACCTACCATAACAATTAGCACTGTTTAAATACCTATATATCTAATTGCTTGTGCTTCATTAGTAGGGTTGAAAAGTTATTCCTGGACAAACTGTCAGCCCATGAAAGGAAACAGCCAGAACTGATCAGAGTCCAAAACGACATCTCCAGAGAAAGTAGACTGTTTTGCTTCTCATCCACCTGTGCCCCTTTTCTAGCCTAGAGAACAATCTGCAGAAGAGGGGGCATGGTAGAGTGTAAGGGCTGCGATTGGGGTGAATGGTGAAACTACAGCAATATAGTCTGGACACTTATTTGATCAACTTGATTGAACATACAAGCCCCCCCCCCCCAGCTGGATGGTGGGACTCTTGGGCTGTGTGGGTTTGGGCACAACTGCTTGCAAATTGATTTTACATGAAGGTTGCTTGTACTCATAAATTATTACATATTGTTAAAAAATGAAAAAAAAAGAAGTAATAGAAAAAAAAAGTAATCCATCTCATGCTCTTAGCATCACTGAACCTTTGGTCATTAAAGAAAGATCACTTTTCTTCAGCATTTTTTGTCTGTTCAAATTTGATGCTACTAAGGAATTTTGTAAGGGCAGAAGTAGGGGTGGGAAAAAAAGAAAATTCACCATTTTACACTAAATATTAGAAGCATTACTTCCAGTATCCTGGAAAGAAAATGAAGCATTTCTGTCCCCATTGTTTAGTACCTCTAGATTTCAAGGTACCTTTGAGTCTATGAGGAAAGTTTGATGGGGCAGGAGAATGCAGTTCCACTCTGGTTTCAAACACAAGTCTGTCACTGTCAGTTTTTAGTCTTCATGAATCTACTCTGTACTTTGTTAGGAGAAAAAGTGTAGAGTGACCTTACTGTGTTCTTCCTAGACCTCTAATTTCTACAGAAATTACTTGGGAAATAATTTGAACTAACATTTTGTACAACACGGCTAAAATCTAAAATAATTACTAGCATTAAACAAATAAATTTCTCTGTATGTATTTGATGTAATGAAAACACTATATCATACTCTGTATTTTAATACAGTCCATATTTAAGCAATCACATTTTAACTTAAACCAAACACTTGCATTTGGTAGATTTCATGTTTTGAAAGTTAGAGAGGTATTTATGTTTGTAGGAAGTGTATTCCTCCAAAAGTACCTGTGAATATTTGTTAAAATCAGACAGAAAAGAACTGAAGAACAGAAGGAAGAAGGAAGGGGAAGAAAACATTGGGAAATAGTGCTGGGATTAAAATGTTCAAAAGCTGGCTGCTGGGGAGAAAAGTCAGCGCTGATCTTTCCAAGCTGTGGATCTTTTAAGCTACAACACCAACGTGCCAGGCAAGAGGCATTTAGTTTGCCTCTTGGCGCAGCTGTTTTGGTGCTAATAACTGTCTTCTGATTGTACTTGAGTGCCACTCAGGAAGAAGGAGTTCCTGCCCAGTACTGTGGACCTGTTCAAAATCCCAGGCATGGGGGTTCTGAAACACTGAAGGTAAGCTTATTATTCTTGTTTTGCTAAATGGACGTTGTGCTGGATAGCTTTAGTGTCAACTTGACACACCTGGGTTGAGGGAGCCTCAATTGGGGAATTGGCTCCATTGGACTGGCCTGTGGCCATGTCTGTGGAGTACTGTCTTGATTGTCAAGCAGTGTGGGAGGGCCCAGCCCACTATGGGTGGTGCCAGCCTGGGCAAGTTGTTCTGTATTCTATAAGAGGGCAGGCAGGGCATGAGTCAGGGGAGCAAGCCAGTAAACAGCATTCCCCCATGGCCTGTGCTTCAGCTCCTGCCTCCAGGTTCCTGCCCTGAGTTCCTGCCTTGGGCTCCCTAAGTGATGAACTGTGACCCAGGAGATGTAAGCTGAATAAACCCTTCCCTCCCCAAGTTGGTGTTGGTCAGAGTGTTTTGTCACAGCAATGGAGGACAAACTAAAACAGAAATTGGTACCGAGAGTGGGGTCCTGGGTCTCAGAAGAGATTTTGGACTATAGACTTTTGAATAGAATTGAGACTGGTAAAGACTATGGGGACTTTTAAGGTTGGACTAAAATGCATTTTACATTTTATATGGTCATGAGCCTATGGGGGCCAGGGAGTGGAATGTGGTGGTTTGAATGAGAATGTCTCCCATAACTTGATGGTGCTTATTGTGAGATGTGAACCTCAGCTTTCTGCTCCAGCTCCAGATCCAGCCACCATGCCTCCCAACACAATGGACTCCAATTCCTTAACCATCAATCATAAGGTCAAATAAACTCTTCCTTTTATAAGTTCCCTTGGTCATGGTGGTTTTATCAGAGCAACAGAAAAGTGACTGATACAAATGTGTTATCAAACTGTCTCTTAAATATTTACCCTTATGCCCACAGACTAATGCTGTCCTCTGCCTGATCAAAGCCGCTTTTCTTTTCAGTGAATACTGGTTAATGCAGAGACTCATCGATGATGAAGGTGTGGAAAACAAGTGACTGTTGAGTGCTCAGCCTTAAACCAGCCACTGACATCACCTCCTCTTACACTCCGGGAAAATCATAGAAGAGGAGATGGAATAACTGTAAGAGCCAGAAGAAAGAGAAAACGGCTGTGAAACACTGTCTAATGGGTGTCACATGATCAAGGTACTCATGAACTCACAACTGAGTTGCCTGCATGGGACCACCATCAGGCTAGGCCCATAAATATTCAGTTAAAGATGGAGGAGGAGCTCTTCGGACCTTGCCCTGGGGATATAATGGCAGCTGAGGGCTTTTGGAGGAGAGACCACCATCATCTTCAGTGCCATGCCCACCTGACGGTCACAAAGTCAAAACAAAAATCAAACAAACGAGGAACTAGAGAGATGGCTCAGGCGATAAGAGCACTGGCTGCTCTTGCAGAGGACCTGGGTTCGATTCAGCACCTACTTGGCTGCTAATCACCACCCATAACTCCAGTTCCAGGGGATCTAACACCCTCTTCTGACCTCTACAGGAATTTCACAATATGGGTACACCTACCTACATGCAGGAATTACACTCACACACATAAAATTAAAATAAAAAATAAATGGACCTAGTCCCCCAAAGAATACAAAAACCTTGAGAACTATGAATACAGCACTTTTCAGGTCTCACATAAGTTGTGGGGTATGAGAAGATTTCCACAGGAATCATAGCATAATCAATATAGATTAGAAACACTGACTTGGTCTCCAGTGAAAAGAAAGAAAAGATCCCCTCTGAAGAGTTAAAACAGGTCTAATCCCAATTTGGTTGTATTTTCATGTTGAACATAAAGTGATTTTTTTTTTGTAAAATTTGCTCTATTTATTTATTGTAATTTTCTCTTTTTCCCTTTCTGTATCTTATCTCTCTATGTTGAAACTTTTCATTTCCCATTTGTTTCAATATTTTATTCATACTTGAAGCATACTTGTAACGTCTGTGTTTTAAGGCTTTGATAATTCTAAGATGGGGTCTTCTCAGTATTCCCATCTACTGTCTTCTCCTCTGTTGGAGATATTGGTTCTTCATATATGTCTGCACCTAGTTCTTCATCTAAACTAGATCGTGGACATTTTTAGTATTAAGCCATGAAACCCTGGGTCTTATTTAAGCCAGTGAATATGAGTGGAAACAGGCTGGTTGTCTAATCCCTCCCTCCATTGTTCTAGGGTAGCATGTTTTCCAACTTATAGGTGATAATGTCCGTTCTTCACTCTTTTTGTGTGCTGCCTGATTTTTGACTTTGTACTTAAGAATCTGAGGACCCATTGTATTCACTTACCTGGTCTGGAGCTCACTCTGCAGATCAGGCATCCTTGATCTCACAGAGATCCTCTTGCCTCTGCCTCTCAAGGGTTCTGATTAAAGATATTTATTACCACTCCAGCTTAAAATAAAATTTGTCTTGATTCTTTGATTTTTTTCAGACTCTATATCTCCTCTTAGATCAATCCCCATGTCCCCATCCCCCTCACTCATGATCTTTTTTTTTTACCTTTTAAAGGCCAATCAAATCTAACCCAGGTCCACAAATGTTCTTGGATGTGGTTCCATCCCCAGGAGTCTGGTCAACCTAACCAGCATCACAACTTTGATGAAAATGGACTCCTAAGCTAGGGCTGGATTTCCTTCTCATCTCCCCATCCATGCTAGTGTTCTGTTCGGCTTGTGATTGCATAGGTGTTGTGTATTATGTCACAAACACTGAGGGTTCATATGTACAACTCCCTTGTTGTGCCAGAAAACATGGTTTCATTGAAATCATCTACCACCTCTGTTTATTACAGTTTTATCTCCCCCTCTTTCTCAATAAGCACTGGGCCTTGGGAGGAGACTGTGAAATATAGGTGTCCAATTTAGGACTGAGAACTCTGTAATCTCTTTTTCTGTGCATCAGAGAGTTATGAGTTTCCGTGTAAATTTCCCTCTGCGGAAAGAAAAAAAAATACTTTTGATCAGAGTGAAATAATGCACCCATCTATATCATTAGGAGTTTGTTTAATACCAAGTCCATTTACTGAATAATAGTAGTAAGTTCTCCCCTATGATATGTGACTTGACTCTAGCCACAGATTATTGGTCCCCAAATAGTAGAATTGTCCTTAAGTTCAACGAAAAGTGGTTTGCTACTCTTGTGCCATTTTACCACTCTTGCAGTGGTGGGCATACCTTGCCAGGCTTATTGCAGCTCCAAGATTCCCATCTTGGAATGATTGATGATTACTTTTCTCTTCCTATACTTCCTAGCACCTTCCAGTATTATGGGAGTGAGCTAACAGATGAAGCTTCAAGGTCAGCACCAGCTTCATTTCACCATGTTAATCCTATGACTCACAAATGCAGTATCTTCAGCAGTAGCAACTTACCATCAAGTTGTAGTGGGTAACCAAGAACAGCGGCAGTACCCAGTGTTATTTGACAGTCTGTGAGAACTCTCGTCGACAACTCCAAAAGAAGGAGGCCATTCCTGGCACTGGGCTTTTTATGTTAGCCTGTCGTGTCTAGTACAGGCATTGTTACCTCCATTTTAAGGTATCCATTAACCTTTTTTTTTTTTTTTTTGGTCTTTTTGAGACAGGGTTTCCTTTTAGTCCCAGTTGGCCTGGAGCTCTCTATGTAGACCAGGCTGGACTTGGACTCACAGAGATCTGCCTGTCTCTGCCTCCCAAGTGTTGGGATTAAAGGCGTGTACCACCACGCCCAGCTCCATTGACCTCTTTTTGTATAAGCATATGTATATATTTTATGAAGCTTCTACAGTACTGTGTCCATATTTTCCAGATGAATTTTTCAAGAGGCCGTTAGTGTTAATTATCCCTCCGAATAGTCCCTCCTTTACTTTGCCTTCCCATCCCACCACATCTACCGTCTATAGCATATTTCCTTCTCCCCTTTACATCACTGCATTTTATCTCCTCACCCATGAGGTTTCTGCCATGACTCCTTTCTAGTTTTCTCACTGGTATGGATTTTCTCACTGAAACACACATATCTAAAGACTCAAAGCTAGCATCCTCCTAAGAGAGAAAATATATGGCTTATCTTTTTGGATCTGGGTTACCTTATGCAGGGTGATTTTTTTCCAGTTCCAACCATTTACCTTCTAATTTTATAAATTTCTATTTCTCGACAGCTTAATAATGTTCAGTTGTATAAATATACTATATTTTCATTATACAATCATCAGCTAGTGGACATCCAGCTTGCTTCTATTTCTTGGCTACTGTTAATAGAGCAGCAATGAACATGGAAGGGTGGCTATCTCTGTAACAGGATATAGAATCCTCTGAGTGCATGTCCAAAAGTGGTATGACTGGATCCTGTGGTATATACCTATTGTTAGCTTTTAGAGGAAACTTCACATTGATTTCCACAGTGGCCGCACATCTGTCCATCAACAATGATTAAGTGTTCTTCTTTCCCCAAGTCTTCACCAACATTTGCCATCATTTGATTTTTGGATCTTAGTTATCCTGACTGCGGTCAGATGAAATCTCAAAGTAGTTTTAGATTACAATTTCCTGTTGGGTAAAGAATCTAAACATTTAAAAAACATCTCTCAGCAATTTCATGCCATTTTTGGAGAACTCACTGTTTTGGTTCCTTGCTTCAATTTTACATTGGATTGTTTTATGAGTTAATTTTTTTTGAGTTCTTTTTATATTCAAGATATTAAGCCCTATACATCTGTCAGATGTATAGCTGAGAAAGGGTTTTCCCATTCTGTGGGCTGCCTCTTCACTTGAAAGATCATATCCTTTGCTGTATGTAAGGAATTTCATTCGTCTAGAGATATGGCGGAGATAGGATTTTCTGGAGGATCTATGGCCCCTCTAACCATTTGTATTTGTCTTTGTTTACAGTGCCACCCACGCATTTCCTCCCATTGAGAAAGCTTTAAGTACAATTGGATAGCTATTGATTGATTACCCTTAGATAAAAGTATCACTACTACACCAATAGAGATAGTTTGCTGTGCCAGTCATTGTGGTTATTAAGTTTCATAGCTGGGTTGGACAACTGATTGATTTCTTCCCTTAGCAGCTTTCATATTATCCTCTAGAACTATGAAAGCTAATCTTCAGGGAGAAGGCTTCTAGATTAGTTCCAACTCCATTGCTCCAAGTCCTGTATTTGAAGTATGTCCTGTCTTCAGCTATCAGGTCTTACTTTAAGTTCTGGGAGGTAATCAAGGGCTGCGTTGTTTTGAAAGTCTCTTGAACTATTCTTACCAACTGGATGGTGGTTCTTCCAGTCTGGCACAGTATTTCTTGCTATGTGCCTTCAGGTACACACATGCACTCATGTTCAGATATTGTATGTGTATTTTTTCAGGGGGGGAGTGAGTTAACACTTCCCTCTGGCTTTTAAGGCCAAATCAACTTTATTTATCTTTCCCTTTCCCTGTCTAGCCTCCTTCCTCCCTCCATAGTTTTGGTAACTCCATCTTCTCCTTGATAAAACCTGTCTCCTATTATACCCCTTTGTTCAGTTCCTTCTTGCCTTTTACCTCCTTGATTCCTTATATGTCCTTCATTCCTTTCTTCCCAGTTGAGTGCCCCCATTTTCTTTTTTATTCTTATTTCTAACCCCAGACTCTAAACCTGTCTGTCTTTCCTACATGTGTACTACTTTCAATACCACCCCCACCAGCCTCTATGCCAACAATGCCCCCAAAACACACTAAAATGTCTGGACAGATTGATATTGTTATTAATTTCAGTGTCTCTTAGCAAATTGAGTGGATCCGTTTGCCCCCAATTACCCTTGAATATCCTCCTGCTGATTTCATTATAGTAAGTCAGAATCTAAAATTACTTTTTACCACCTAAAATCTGCTAATCCTATTTCACACAAAAACACCAGCATCAAGAACATTGCTTAGAATATAGGATGTGGCCAACAAGTATTTTAAATCAAAGATGAATGGAAGAATGCTCTTTCTTATTTCTATCACAGGGAAAATGGATCCTCTTTGATGAAGGGGGAGTACCACAGATTTAAGACATTTAATCTCAACTAGGTAATTCAGTTTGTTTTGTTTGTTTGTTTCTAGGAATCATTTCTCTCCTACCTTCACAGGGTTCTGATTGCTTAAGTTCCAAATGAGCCCTTCCAAATACCTTGGTTTTGGGATTTCCCATACTTTCCAATGACAGACTAGTTTGAGCCATTCTTTTCAAATGAATTGAAAAGATGAAGCCAATTTCATAGACTGATTGTCTCAGTTTTCACTGATTTTGTTTGTTTGTTTGTTTGTTTGAAACAAGGTCTTCCTGTACTTCCAGCTGGCTAGCCTTGTGCTCAAGAGATCCACCTGCTTCTGCCTTCTGAGTGTTGTGATTAAAGGTATGTACCACCATGCATGGTCATTCATACTTTTTTCTTTTTGGTCTTTTTGAGACATGGTCTCCCTGTAGCCATAGCTGGCCTGGAACTCACTGTGTAGACAAGGCTGGCCTTGAACTCACAGAGATCTGCCTACCTCTGCTTCCAGAGTGCTGACTCATGCCTTTTGTAAGTCACTTGTTAATAAAATAAGTTTTTTTTCCCCCTAGAGCAAAGGGGTTAACATAACATGATTTTGGCTCTCTGCCACGAAGACGCTCAGAAAAGGGTCATGGGTGCACAGCCGCGTGCTCAGGCTCCTGCACGGTCTGTTGTCCACTGTGATGCACAGCCTTTGCTCTTGTCCTCATTGCTCACTGTACAACTATAGGGTGTGTGCTTTCCATGGACTTTCCAGTAAATTAGAACAATAAATGTGTTCCCCTTTCACAATGGCCTGGGCAGCAAATCCTTGCATTAAATAGTAATTAATCACTCCAATGTGGCTGCTGGAACTAGGGGCCAAATTTAAATTTTATTTAATATTAATTTCAGTCCACTTTTAGAATAAAATTGGAATATCAATTTGGACTGGTGCTGTATTGCTCAGGACAGATGTAGCAACTTGGGCCTTTTATACTTTCCATTCCTTTGGTCCACACAATAAGTCTTGTTCCTTCTTAGGACCTCTAAATAATTTATCATACTTGAAATCCCTTATGACTCTCTCAAAAATGTTTCTAGTTGGCTGTTTATTTTCTCTCATGGCTTGCCTTAGTGAAATATCACTTGCCTCCTGATCTGTCTATCCAAATTAAGAATTTCCTTATCTTTTCTATTCTCCTTTATTGTTTCCTTCAGAGCAATGATCAAAAGAAAGTATTTAACTTATTAGCCTACTTTCTTACTTATAATGTATTGTCATCCTCAGACTATAAGCTTATTGGAGATATGGGGCAATGCATCTCATATAAATCCTTATGAAGAATAAAAAGTGTTTAATTTATGATAAGAATTTAAAATTAGTTTTGAATAATTGTGTACTCACAAAATGGCTATATTTGAGATGTACAGAAGTATTGTGAGAACATAGAAGTAATGAAAAGGCTTCCTAGGGCAGAAGCAGAGAGAAGGTTCAGTGATGATTTTTTTACGGAAGTCATATTTGTACCTAGTGAGGAAGATAGTGATTAAAGTTCTAAGCATACAAAGTATTTTGTATAAATGAATAGAGGTAAGGAAAGCATGACCCATGTAGGAACAGTGAGAAATTACATGCTACTGGAGGATTCTGAGAACAGCTTTTCCTCCTCAGGTAAAACAATTCTTTCTAAGACATTGTCAGCCATTGCATGACTGGCTTGGTATGTCTCCCATTGCCCTGTGGGATATGTTATATCAACTATCATTTTATCAATTTCTTTATTTCCACTGACTTTCTGGTTTCATGAACATGTCTGCTAATATTCCATCAGGTGGAACCAATCAAACCACAAATACACCTTCCCAGGACATGCATAAAAAAATCTCTATAGCTTTTTCCATTCTTATAAAATCATTTGCATACCATCTGCACTTTACCAGCCATTTGTCATCATTTTGGTTGACCACCTGATTTTCTGAAGACAGAACATTTCTGAAGATGGAACATGTTTTCCAATGCCTGAAAACCCTAATGATTTTTTAGGGTCCACTAGGTTAAATATGAACTTTCACATTTTGGGTTTTAAAACTTAGTTTATCCCTGAAATGGTCAGGGATTGTCTTATAAAATGGTTTTGTCCTGCAACCTCATGAAACTCCTATGGAAAGCAGTATAGAGAATGTTTAAAAAAAACTAAAAATGAACTTAGTGTTGACCCAGTTATATCACTCCTTTGCATATATCCAAATGACTTGTGGTGGTTTGAGTGAAAATGTCCCCCATAGGCTTCAAGTATTCAGACATTTTGTCCCCAATTGGTGGTGATGTTTTTTGGGGGGGGGTCTTAGAAAGTGTGGCCATGCTAGAGGAAGTAAGCCACTGGGAGGTGGGCTTAGAGAGTTAAACAAGCCTTGCTAGTCTCCAGTGGCTCTCTCTTGGCTTCCTGTGCTCATTGGAAGATGTGAACCTTAGCTTTCTGCTCTAGCTCTTGCCACCATGCCTCCCACCACAATGGACTCTAATTCCCTGGAACCATCAATCCTAAATTCAAATAAACTTTTCCTTTTGTAAGTTCCCTTGGTCACGGTGGTTTTATCACAGCAACAGAAAAGTGACTAATACAGGATTCATCCAACTGCAGAGATGTTTCCACATCCATGTTTGTTGCTGCTCTTTTTACAGTAGCTAAGAGATGGAGGCAACCTAAGTGTCCCTCAACTTATGAGTGGACAAAAAAAATGTGGTACATTTACACAATGGACTTGTACTCAGTAGTAAAGCAAGAGGGCATCATGAAATTTTCAGGTAAATGGATGGAACTAGAAACGTTTATGCTAAATAAAGTAACAGAGCCTCAGGAAAACAAACAATGTATGTACCATCGCCATCACATGTGGCTCCTAGCACCAAGTCCTCATGTAGCTGTGGGACCAAGGAAATGGAAAGGAACCAGGTAGGTAAAGAAAAGAAGGAACCTGGGAGAGAAGACTAGTAGGAGACAGGTGTTCCTAAGGAAGAAATAGATAAAATGGGAATATTTAAATGGGAGGGGAGAGTAAGGGTTACAGAAGGAAGTTTGGGAACAAACAGAAAGAAGGAGCCCAAGAGGTGGGAGCATGGGAGACTGTCATTATCAGGGAGAAATGAGAAAATGGAGAAACGTAAATGGAGAAGGCATGGAGGGAGGACTAGACATGGACGGGGAGAGAGGAGAAATACATATTTCCCAGTTAGGGTAAAAAACCCCAGGGAATCATATTAGACTAAAAATCGGATGACAAACTACACATACAATATCTCTAGATGAGTCCATGTGCATAAGGGCAGACAAGAGAAATGTTCTTTTGAGTTGTTGGCTAGGGTAGTCCAAGAGACTTCCAAAATTAGCACGGGCTATTGCTGCAGCCCTTTATTGCCTCTCAGAATCTGAAGGTAAGGTCCTATTGCTGAAGATGGGACATACTTGGGGACTGGATTTGGAGCAATGGAGTGGAACTCACCTGGAAACCATCTCCCCTGAAAGCTAGTTCTCACAGCTTTGATGAGCACTACACAAGCGACTAAGGGAGAAGAGCAATCGATGGTCCAACACCAGATTTAAGACCCAGTATCCATGTCAATGTCTGGCACGACATACAACATTGGTTTGGTAGTTTTAACTAGGCACCAATAAATGACTAAATAATTGGACTTAAAGCCCATTCAGTGGGAGGAAATTCATATGTGGTATTATAAACAAGAGGTCATAGATCTTAGAGAAATTCCCAAGGCTATCACATCCCTAGGCTAAGGCAACTTCTTACTACGTGCAAAATAGATATCCTTATATTTACAGGCAAATATCCCAGACAGCACTCAATAAAGAAGCTTCTTTTGGACCAGGCTCAGGCAGTTACAGAGTACAACTGGTCACACACAGACATTGTGACTTGCCAAAGAATAAGCAGCATATCCAGAATGCAACCTCTATACCTAAGGCTCACACAACATAAACCAAGGGGCTAAGAAGACAGTAATTAACCTCTTAACTCTCATTAAGGAAGCTCCCTCATGCAACGGGGGGGCAGGAACTCAAAAGGTCACAAATGGCCAAACCACAGAGATTAGGACTCTGCAGAGTGTGCATTCGTGGATAGGCCTCCTATATTCACCTTCACTCATCCAGGGCTCAGGGAATAAAATGGAAGAGTAGGTGAAAAGATTGTAAGAGCCAGGGAGGTGATGCAAGATAGAATAGAATCCTACAAACTCCTGGGACCCTGCTCATATGAACCCACAGCATAGTGTCAGCATACACAAGACCCATGAAAGCTCAACTAGACAAAACTCCAGCAGGGAGCTGGAGAAATGGGCAGCAGAACCCGATTTTAAGTGAAGAAATATTGGTATCTGATTACTGTTGGGTGAGGAAGAACTGGCCTTCTTAAGGAGAAGGTCTCTGGATAGGTTGACTAGAGCTCAGAGGATGAACTTGCACTGAGGAATGACTGGGGAGATTAATTTGGCACAATGTCTTAACACAAAATGACAGAATTATGAATTCCAGCGTGGTGGGGGGGCTGTGGGAGGGTATCAAAGGATAAGAGGGTATAAAGGTGATTAAGACTGATTGAGATGTTATGTATGAAACACAGAAAAATTCAATTAAAATTTATGCAAAGAATGGTTTTGTTCTTAAACCTTTTAATGTAGTGAAATTGGAATGTTTAGTGAGATGTCTTCTGAGGTGAGGATGTAGCTCAGTTGGTAGAGTTTAGCACATATAAAGTACTTATTTAGATCCCTAATACTACATAAACTGAGCAGAGCTTGGTACTGTATGCCTCCACTGCCCAGCACTTAGGAGAAAGAGGTAGAAGAATTATAAATTCAAGGTCATCTTCAACTGCATAGGGAATTAGATACCAGCCTGGAAGTTATGAGATCCTTTCTCAAAATAACAATAACAATCAATAATAGTAATAATGGTACATTTAATAACTACTGAGAAGTCACATGAGCGAAGAAAAAAATGAGTTAAAAGTTGACTTCATAATTAAGAGAAACAGAGTGTAAGTGTGTGGGAAGTTTCCAAGTTGACCCTGGGAAGAGTGAAAGAGCATCTTAGGGTGAGTGGACAAAGGAGGAGGACACAGAATGTTTTATTTCAGCTTTCTGAATATGAATTATCATCTTGGATTACAGATTTGCCTGCTATAACTTGCTAAATTTGTTTGGAAGTACCTCCTTTTCCAAATTCCAATTTCAAATATTTCTGAATGTGTGTCCTCTGAAATAAAGTACCATTGGCTGACAATTACTGTTCATCATCTCTGTGGGGTGATTACCTCTACTTCCCCCACTACATCAGCCTTAAAAGAATGGACCAGAAATTTTAGTAGAACAGATTTTCTCATATTTGGCCTTTTTATCTGGGAACATCACAAGAAGATTTGTGAGAATTTTTTTCTAACCAATTGAAGAAAGTTCTTTAAATATAGTTCTGAGGAATAATTAATAATAATAGTACACACACTGATAAAATTCTATAAGTTATAAAATTCTGGAGTCAACAGACAACAAGATCTGAAGGCAAGATGGTGAACAAGATTTCTTATGCTTTCTATTTCCTCAAATATAGGAGAAAAATTGGGTGGAAATTAAGACTAGATTTGCCCAAAGAACAACTCACACTCAGTATCTTGACATATGCTTTGCTTCCTTAAATTTATCTGTAGATGGTAAAGGTGATGTGGTTGAAGGTAGGGAGACTACATGTTCAATTTAAAGGATGCAAAGATAACAAAGCGATTCATCTTCAACATTCAAGACAGATAATGTAAAAAGTACATTTTCTTGAAATCCATGTTACTAATCTAAGTAAATGTTTTCTAAATGCCTTCAATCTTCTTTAAGTATGTTTTCTATCTGAAAGGCTTTTTGCCCTATATAGAGAAGAGAACAAAATCATGCAGGCTAGCAAGGATAAAGGATTTTCTGTCTTCTTAAAGAAACTTTTATTTTGTTTTTAATTATGTGTATGTGTCTATGTGTGGTTATGTCAAAATGAGTGCAGGTTTCTGAGGAGGCCATTGGCATTGGATCCCCTTGAGCTGGAGTTACAGACTGCTGTGAACTCTTCCCCTCCCCCACAACCCCAACACGTGCTTGGATCTTGACTCAGATCTGCTACAAGAGTGATGTGGGTTCTAACCACTCAGCAGTCTCTCCATACCTCAAGTGCTTTTGTGTCTTAGAGCAAAAGCACGTAACCCATGGTTCCCTTCACAGACTTCAGCTCAAAAGGAATTTGTTGGGAAGGGGTTGGAAGGAAGAGAACAAGGAGAGAGAAAAAAAGATGATGATAACTCAGTATTTGTAGAAGAGGATAATTTTCACTTAACTTTGGATTTGTGACTCTGGGAAGCAGCCTGGTTGAAGTTAACATAATGCAAATGTGGTTTTTACCTTTTTGGAGAAGCTGTTGTTTTCAGTATTTAGAGAAATAAACCATAAGTATGAGAGTTTGTGTGGATTGCTTCCTTGCCAGAGGGGACATCTAAAGGGATTGAAATAACTTCAGTGATGCTACAGAACACTCATTCTAGGCAGGGGTTGAATTGTCCATAGCCAAATCTCAGAGTACTGGAGTTGAATAAGGCCAGGCCCTCCATCCCTAGCCCCTGGGCTTCAAACAAGCTTTAAGAGACTGCTAAGTCACTGAAGACTACTTCAGGCAGCAGTTATATACACAAATGCAGGCCATCAAGCAGTACACAAACTGAGAATCAGAACCGTGTGGGATTGAAAGAGCTGACCAATATCTAACCCAGGAGAATCTTTGCCTCTCCTGTGATATTGCAAATATCTACACATTGTCTTGAATGAGAACTTTTAGGGTTGGTGGTAGAGTATGGAGGAATCAAGAAAGACCAAATGATCAAAATAGTCCTGTAAATTAACCAATACAGTCAATGGAACAAATCACACGAGCAGACTAAGCAAAAGTTAAAGCACTGTTTATTGTTTACATTGTTAAATGACTTAAACTTGCTGTTCTATCAAGCATATTATATTCACTGAAAGACTTTGCACAATTGCAAGGAAGAGAATAGTTTCCAGGTGGATGAGTGAAACACCACCATGCCCAATGGAAGAATGTTAAAAGAGAAAGGACAGCATTAATGTTCAACCATGCACACAAGCATAAACCAGGATTTTTTCCAAGCTGTAGGAATGCACCCTGCAGAAGAAAGTCAAATTTTGAGCCTCTGGATACCCACTATCAAATGCAAGAAAATTTACCAAATATTGAAATAAAGTTGATCTCTAAGCCTAGAAAGTGAGAACTATCTAGGATGCACATTTAACTACATTTTCTAGACCTTTATATAGTAAAATACAGTATCAGTGAGCAGTTACTACCATTAACTGAGTGAGCAGTATTCCAAGAGCACACTGTTACAGTCTAGGCAATGATAATCTTGAACACACAAGTTTAGTCAATTCTATAGTAAACAAAAAGCAAAATAAGAAAAAACATCATGCTAGCGTTTTTCTCTGTTTACTGAAACGTCCTTTCCTTCTCACGTGTTAACTATAAATAAATAAGGCTGGTTTTCTGCCCTTGAGTTGTTGTTTATTATTATTAAATAACTGTAACTTAGAGACAGTGGCATAGATTTATACCTACTGGTTATTTAAACTTCATGAAATGCCTTCCGCTCCCTGGAGAAAATGCACTGGATACATATAAAATAATAATAAAATAATAATATGCCCAAGGATAAACCGTGCTGCTGTGCTTTCATCCTGAGAGCATCACGGGTATTTTCCAGTACAGGTTGCTTATAAATGAGGCCCCCAGCTGTTGCTGAGAGACTCTGGCAGAAAACGGGAGCAAACGGGGGGGATAATAATCCTGATTATAATAGGAGGCTGTTTCTCTTGTGAACCAGGGTGAGTTACATTCTCCCTAGGAGTAAACTGCTCAGTCAGTGGCTCCTACCAAGTACCATGTCTAAATTACCTCTTTCCAGGTACTAAATGGCACCTTGATGCCTCAGAAAAATTAATGGGTGAGTGGTTTACCCTGCAAGCATTTTATTCCCTGTGAGCCAGCATAGAATTCTGACCAATTAAGTTTTGGAGGGCAGCATTTGCCCTAGAAAGAACAGTTTAAAGGTTTAGAGTTATAGAAGCAATATAGAAACTAGTCCCTGATGTATAGTAAAGATATGATTTTTCAAATTGGGGAGGCTTTCAATATTAGCAGGGTATTTTATTTCCCTCAGGGGCCAAGGAAATAGGCAAAAATGGCGGGAGTTACTATTAAAACAAGAAATAGGTTAACACATTTTTAAACATTTATCTACAGTTGATTGATTATCTCCTATTCTTTTTTTCAAACATGCCAAGCCAAGTCATGTGGCCTATCATAGGGTTGATGATAATTCAGGATGTTCCTACAACAGGAAAAGAAATGTTTCTTTTTTCTAGAAATATATTTTCTACATTGAATGGCTTATATATTCATTGAAGCATCACAGAACTCAAATGTGTGGGCTAGAGGCATTATTGGATTTTAAGCAAGGTTTTTGTTGTTGTTCTTTTCTTTAAATGGAGAAAGCCAAAATTCCATTTTTGTCAGCTTTATCTAATTATCTCTCAAGCTCTGTGCTACAGTTGTTGAAATTAAATTAACAGAATTAAATTAATGAATTTTAGAAAAGGGCTTGCTTTGAAGAATTCAATATTATGTTCACTTAAGCAAAATAGTTATATCTTTTCATATAAAAATGCTCACAAAGTCTTTGGCCGTAGAATAATCAGAAATCACATATTTTTTAGTATATATGAAGTTAAAATATTTATTTTTAAAAATTCCCACCTGCTTTATTTTTATTAAACTTTTGAAAAATTTGTACAATATTTTTATCATATTTAAACTCCCACCCCATCTTCGCCTTTTTAATACCCTGTCCAATTACACGTATATAATATATATGCATATATACATGTTATATATAATACATTCTATATGTATACATCATACATATTAAGGCCAGTCCAGTTTTATTTGTGTCCCCAAATGCCTTTAGGAAAGAAGCTACTAACATTATCCTGTCAAAGGGACATAGAGTTCACCTGACACCTAATGAATTATTGTGCCCATCTCCCCACACTGAACAGTGTTGTTTTCTAGCCTTGAAACGAACGGGTCTTGTGCACATTGTCACCACTATTCTGAGTTCGGGTCTTGTGCATGTTGTCACCACTATTCTGAATTCAGGTCTTGTGCATGTTGTCACCACTATTCTGAATTCAGTTGTATCCAGATGACAGGATTTTCTTGGATTCATCTTTCACTTCTGGCTTTTACAATCTTTCCAGGTCCTCTTCTGTAATGGTCCTTAAGCCTTGGGAGAGGAGGATGTGACATAGCTGTCACATTTGGGATCAAAGCCTCTGCAGTCTGTTATTCTCTGCATTTTGACCAGTTGTGGTTCTCAGTGTTAATTGTCATTTGCTACAAGAAGTTTCTCTGGTGAGAGCTGAGACATATACTAGTCTATAGGTATAAGAATAAGCCCAAAGTAGCAATAATAAAAAAACAAATAAAACAGAAAGATCATGCTGCAAAAGAAATCCGGAAAAATCATTCCATTCACAACAATTTCAAATAATTTAAAATAAAATGCCTAGGAATAATCTAACGTGTAAGATAGTTCTAATAAAATCTTTAAGCCAAATTTGAAAAAGACTTTGTTAATTGGTGTCAGTTTAAAATGATATGCATTCAGGGAATAATAGTAGTAGGTTCTCCCCTATGGTCTGTGATCTGTCTATCCATAGGTTCCTGGCCCCAATAACAGTGCCATGTATGGACTCCATCTTATGAAGCAGACCTTAAATAAGATCTTAAATTGGTTGGCTACTCCCATATCATTCAGGCCACTACTGCACCAGTGGTCACATCTTGCCAGGCCAGTTGTTATTTTAATTCATATGGTTCATAGCTGTGTAAGGTAGATGATTACTTTTATGGTAGGCTAGCATGCATCACATTTTCTAGTATTATGAAACCTAGCCAGTAGAGAGGAAGCTTCAAGGCTTGTAGCAGCTGGATTTCTCCTTTTCATTCCATGACTCACAATTGTGTAGTGTCTTCAGCAATAGGGTCTTATTCTCAAGTTCTGGGGTGTAATTAAGAGCAATGACAATAACCAGGATTATTTGAAGGTCTGTGGTACGCCCTGGTCAACAGCTCCAAAAGAGGGAGTCCATTCCTGGAAATGGGCTAGCCTACGTGTCTGATAGGTGAATGAACACCTGTTATAGGGCAACTATATTTAGAGTCCTTTTAAAGAGTATATGTATACATTTCAAGAAGCTTGTAGAGTAGTAAGTTTTTCTATGTCTATTTTCAAAAGGCCTTTAGTGTTAGTTATCCCTCTCTTTCTGCATTTCTAGTTATGAGGGCCAAAGAGTTCAGCTTCCTCCTACTCCTCCAGGGCAGCTTTCCTTCAAAACAAATTCTGACCACACACCTCATAGATACATGGAAATAAATATTAGTGCATATATTTACTTTACTAAAACTTTTATGTAAAAGATAATTTATACAAAGTGGGGTTGGAGAGACGGCTTAGTGGTTAAGAGTGCTGACTGCTCTTGCAAAGGTCCCACATGGCAGCTAATAACTGTTCATAACTTCAATTCCAGGGGACTCAATGCCCTCTTCTGATCCCTGTGGTCACTGCAATACAAGGGTACAGTTATATGCATGCAGGCAATACACTCATATACATATAATAATAAATAAAATACTCTAAAAAAGTTATACAGTGTTCTTTTAATACTGGTTGTTGGATCAGCTTTCTGTCAAATCCACTTACGTGCCCTGTAGTAATCCCTAGGTTAGATTTCATAACTGCAAGATGGAGTAAAAAGTGTGCCTCGTCCAGTGGCTACAAGCATTATGATAGTTTTATCCATTTAATGTACTTAGCACCATTATTTAGCAATGCCAAACCCTTGGTATATGTTACCAATATTATCACATTGTTATTGATAGTACAATGATTAATTTTTAAACTGGTTCTGATCACTACTACGGAGAGTATAGATGAAATAGGACCCGAGGATTCTGCAATGTAAGGAAATTCCTTGCAGTTAGGGAACAAATGTTCACAAAATAAGAAAATGAAGATATAAGATCAAATATATGATAAAGTGCTATATTATAAATGATATAGGCAAGGCATATGATAGTTTATCAGTGTCAGACTATAGTTATTGATTTCATCATTGTGCATATCTTATCAAAATGTATCAACTAATTCAACAGACATGTCCTTGAGTTCCTAAGTTGGAGAAGGTGCTTTTGTTCAGATGTAGAGAAAACATTAATGGTTTCTGTTATCATCGTTCTTGGTTGTCAAATTGATTAGATTAAGAAAAAGGAGCTGCGGAAATGGCTCATTGGTTAAAAGCACTGGCTGCTAGTGCAGAGGCTCTGGGTTTGATTCACAGCAACCATATGACAGATAACAAATCCATAACTCCAGGTCCAGGGGCTCTGATGCTGTCTTCTGACCTCCACAGACATTGCACTTACAAACATGCAGACAACACACTCACACAAATAAAAGAAAAATAATAAATAAAATATTTTTAAAAAGAAAAGGAAGGGGCTGGAGAGATGGCCTAGCAGTTAAGAGCGCCGACTGCTCTTGCAGAGGACCCGGGTTCGATCCCCAGCACCCACATGGTGGCTGAGAACCGTCTTTAGCTCCAGTTCCAGGGGAATCCAACAACCTCTTCTGACCTCCGCGGCATTGCAAGACACGGGTGCACAAACCTACATGCAAGACAGTACATTCATACACATAAAAAATAAATAAAATTTAAAAAAAAAAAAAAAAGGAAAAACCTAGGGGATTAGTAATGAATACCTCTGAGCACATCCGTAAGAGGATTTCCAGAGATAATTTGATTATGAGAGCTATCATCTAGTCAAAATGGCTAATCTTTTGATGGCTTTGTGGGGGAGGAGGTACAGGGTGGGAGATGGGGCTTAATTGGACAAAGCAGGGTACTGGGCTATGTTCTTAGAAAGTTTTGTTGGTATAAAAGGGTCTCCAACTACAGTTCAATGGATGGATACTGCAGGAATGATAATGATGTTTACTCACTTGAGAATTGGGCTGATAATAAAGAGCCAAGTGGGAATGGGAAGGCAGGACAGTGTATTTATTTGGTAGGATGGATGAAGAAAATGTCTCCTAAGCTGTTTGTAGATGGGAGAGGTAAAATTAGCAGAGAGGACAAGATTTAAAATGTAAAGGAAAAAAGAAGAAATTGCTAGTATATTGCCTAATTAATTAGAAGATACTCTTTTCCCCTCAATGACTGAAGCAATATTGGGTGATATTCCTAAATTTGCAAAGTGAGATCTTCTTCAGAAACTTGGGCCACTGAGTTCCTCAGTCACAGCTCACTGGCCTAGCACTCTTCTGTCTCTGGTTCCTTCTCAGGGCTCTATTCCTGCTCTTCTTTCTAGAAGGATTCCACTTGCAACAAACTCCTCATAAGGTTTTCAGAGTCTCACTGAATGCCTTGTCTCTGGATGTGGTGAAGATGAGCAGCGGCGAAGTTTAATCATAAAATATTTCCCTGGCTGTGCTGTGCTGCTTTCCGAGGCTGAGGCAGAGCTCCAGCCGCCACTACACTTGTGTGGTTTGCTGGCGTTGTCTCCATTGTTGGGAAACTTTGGGACATTGACCGGAGTGGAAAATTATGGATGTTTTCAACTAACTTTTGTGACTATGGTTTCAGGACTATTGGAGCTCTTTATGAGCAAAGGGGATATGCTTAACTTTTAGTTTCTTTTTTTTAAATTTTTAAAATTTATTCTTGTATGTGTATGAGTGTACTGTCTGCATGTAGGTTTGTGCACCGGTGTCGTGCAATGCCGTGGAGGTCAGAAGAGGGCGTCGGATTCCTCTGGAACTGGAGTTAAAGACGGTTCTCAGCCACCATGTGGGTGCTGGGGATTGAACCCGGGTCCTCTGCAAGAGCAGTCGGTGCTCTTAACCGCTAGGCCATCTCTCCAGCCCCTTAACTTTTTGTTTCTAACTCAAATGACAATTAGCCTTATACTAGCTGAACTTTTTCTCCTTTACATTTATATTTTCAAACCTATATTTACTTAGGAAAAGGCTTTCAAGCTCCCTAGAAAGTAGATATAAATTTCAAGACATGTTTTTAGCCTTCCTTGTCTTACCTACCTCTCTAAATTCCTTCTTAGATACTAAGAAACTTGTTTTTCAGTGCTTTTACACCTAAACAAAGGGATAGAAATTGTGAATGGCCACTCTCTTTCCCTTTCTCTGCCTCATCCCCTGTGCATGCCCAAGTCTCCAACCTGTAGTCACTGTATCTTCTGGCTGGCCTTGCACATATACTGTCTCTTTAACTTCTGTTCTTATTGTCCACATTTCCTCTTAGCAGAAAACTCACTCGCGTTTGTGGTGGTACATAAGGGAGAATGTGTGAGAAAAATTCCTGAGCAGTTAGGACCTAAAAATAGATGTGCTTAAAATTTTTTTGAGGAAATATTCTACATACATTTCGGAATCTGAAACGATATTACTTTCTGAATAATTCTGAGTGAATTACACATGAAAAGTAGGTAAAATTATAGTTGCCTAAATGTCTTCCAGGGAGAATAATGATTTGCTCTTAAAAATTCTTTTATAAGCCCATTTGAGACTCGCGGTCTCCAAAGTTCATAACACAAAGACATTTCCTCGTAGCTGTGTAGAGCCAAGAGGCATAGACTTGGCTTGACACAGGATGGAAGAAAGGACAATTCAGAGGGAGAGAAAAGGCAGAGGAGTGGGAAAGATCAACAATCATTTACTGTGTGATATGCGTCCTTCTCATGTCCT
The DNA here is from genome assembly GCA_009823505.1 of Rhizomys pruinosus. Classification (NCBI taxonomy): domain Eukaryota; kingdom Metazoa; phylum Chordata; class Mammalia; order Rodentia; family Spalacidae; genus Rhizomys; species Rhizomys pruinosus. The sequence goes on from VZQC01000498.1 coordinate 1,104,936, forward strand.
TAAACATTAATAAAATTGTAAACTGTGAAATATAGGTTAGCAAAAGTGTAAAACTATGAAATGTAGTATGTGAGATTACTTTACAGTAGAAAAAAATTTTAAAGAGATAACTGCAATATCTGGAGAATTTGGGCTCATATTGAAATGGTTAACAGATCATGTATACAGAAAATATATTATGTGCTCAGTTTCAAACATAAATGATTTGGGAAGTTTGGCAATTGTACTGATTTTTAGCTCATGTTATACACTCTTTAGAAGCTTCTAAGTTATAGATTACAGGGCTAGATTTGAATAGAGGGCCTCCTTATTACTTACAGGCTTTGTGAACTTCTGTTTTGGAAATTTAAATGATTTTTATTTAGAGAGAGTAAATGCACAGATTAATATTCAAAAAATAGTTCCTATGATGATGATAATGATATTGACAATAATGTAGCAAGCAATAAGCAGCAGCTTATTGATAAGTTATAAACACTCCCTACTACTATAATTATTTTCTTTGGTGTAGCCTAACATTATTCAAATGTTAAGTGAAGTTGTTTTGTCTGTTGACACATATTTAAATAAGAAACTAAAAATATGTGTGAGTATGTATGAGCAAATGATTCCCCCATCTTTAAATTGGCAGAATTATTAATTATAGAATTAAAACGCCTTAGAAGCAGAGGTTGCATTCTTTCTACTCTGTGTGAAATTCTAGAAGAATCTGTTAGATTCAACAGAAGACTGAGATCAGAAGTTCCTGTGACACATAAAGACTCCTAATACAAGTCTTTTTCATTATGAACATTTGCCATAAGTTTTCTAGTAAATTCATATTTGAAATTTTTGTAAAAATATTATATGATACTATAATATTATAGGTAGGTCTTCCATAGGGCCATTGACATTTTAGAGAGGTGTGAATGCTCACAGACCTCTGCACTGACACAAATACACAAGCTTAGTGTTCTTTGGTGATGAAAATTTCTGGAAAATGGAAAATTTGGCTATTGAAAAATACTTTATAGCAGACTCCATACTTTAATTACCTCCATGTAAAGAAGAGGCAATAAAGGGCTACAAATCAGCTTACTGCAAGTCACAGTTTTTCTGTAAAACTGGTGATACCATCACATCTTCCTGAAAGTGTTTTCATCATAATGAAGGTCACATGAAATTGTTCAAAAAGCATCCCAGTATTGAGGTGAATACCCCTGGTCATATTAGCCTGTGATAGACCGACAGAATTCTCCACCTCTGTTTCTCTCCTTAGATAGGGATATCTCAACTTTTTATTAAAGAACTTGTTAATTTAAAGAAGTTAGGCAATGTTCTTTACAATCAGTAACATCATATGTAGTTTCTTTACTTTCTTTTGATTCTTGTATGGGTCTCAGAAATATAAACTTTTCCTACTTTAGGTAGAAATAAATATGTGTAACTGTAATAACATTGTTGAAATCCCTTTTTTCATGACAAATTCCATCTCTTTTACACTTAGATTTCTAATGTATCTTTCTAATTTTTGTTGTACTCCAGCTTTCTCTTCCATTTTTATTTGAAAAATTCTAGCACATGATTTCATGCCAGAATTTTTTCTTCTTCTTGAAAGCTGGAAGAAATCATTTCAAGTTTCAAGACTGTGAAAATTGACTGTGCCTGACTTTTCCTAAAATGACTCGCAGTGCTTTTAGCCAGCAAGATTCCAGGACTAGTTAGTTTATGATCAAAACTTACAGATGGTACTTACTGAAGACTAGCCAGTAGGGCATTTTTGAGAATGTCAAGATCAAAAACTATAATTAAAGGTTGTTTTGGGAAAAGCCAGAGTCACTATCATTAGATTCCCCTGTAAGGAAAAAGAAAAAGAATAAAACAATGACTTTGTGGCAAAGTAAGTAGTGACAAATCTATTGCAGTCCTACATGAATTTTGAAAACAGCTGACTTTCTAGTCTTTGCATTCCAGAAGCCTGGTGTTCAGGTGATGATGTCAGTTGAGAAAGCCATGTATAATGCTGACTTTCCTGTAACAGTGGAGGCTATCTCACAGTTCAGTATTGTGACTCTATCTTCTCTATCACCAGCTATTGTAGCTCATCTCTGCTGGCTGATATCTTTGCACCAAATCCTCATCATATTTAATCACTCCAACATGGAGGCTATGTGATGATAAAGCCAGTGATGAAGTGATGAGATTTTCACCTCTTAACAATGTACAAGTGGAAATTTTATGCACGGCGGCAAAAGCAGCAAAATAATGAATGTCTGTAGTTTAATTTCCATGCATCACTGCTTGTGGCAGTGAAATAAATACCAGTGTGAAGTAATAGAGTAGTTACAGGGGTGGGTTAGTGGTTTGAAGAAGAGAATTAATATCTATGATTAAAATTGCATGTATCACTGCCAAGGGCTGTAAAATATGTCAACTGCATGCTTGTCTATTTCAGAGCCAGAGGAGGAACATTTAAAAGTAAAAAATAATTACTCTCTTTTATTATATAAAACAAACCCAAATTCTGGAGTGATGCTAACGAGAAATAAATTCCAGGCATGTCTGCTTTGAAAGTGATGAACTTTCACAATACACATATGTTATGGACGATTAAGTTATAAAAAACTTTTTTTAATTTAAAGATCTATGTAGACACACCTAATCTTGTATACCTACAGGGCCAAATTTTATAATCCTCAGGGATTCTAAAAATTCCAGGTCCTAATTTTATGAACACAGAGTACTGAATTAAACCTTGCTTTCACATTTGTGATTTAAGTTTATATGCTTTATAACAGTCATGGGCTTATCCTGTTATTAAGGAAAATGGAAAAGTGTATTTTCACTATTATTAGTTTACAACATTAGCTTTTGTAACTACTAATCCTGTACAAGTCTAAATTGATTCACACAGAATGTTCATATTATAAAATGAAGACTGTGTAGCAATAAACTTGATGATTCTTTTGGACTGAGACTGTGTCTCAATTTTATTTACAGTAACTACCACAGAATCTACTTGTTAAAGCATCCCCAATATTCATATTTACCACATTTCAGAAGTCTTGCTTTCCATCAAGCATTCATGTGAAAAAGTAGATTTACAAACAAGGACTAATTTGCAATCTTGGAAGAACACCAAAAAAAAAAAAAAAAAAAAAAAAAACCCACTAAGTGTATATTCTTTTTCTGAGAAATTTTATTCTAAAAAACACTGCTAATTCATCACAAAGGGAAACTCTCTACTCTTTATGTCTGAGGACCACCTAAAATTCATTAATATTCTCATTATCAAAACCAAGTATTTCTCTGTTTCTCTGTCTCTGTCTCTTACCTACACACACACACCACACACACACAAACTACTCAGGTTCTTTTTAATACTGTCTTTTTATATTCTGTCCTCTGAAAGGGGATGATTACTGTATCTTTTGTGTAGTTCAAAATTATTTGGTCAGCCCCGAACAAATAATAAGTCATAATGACAAGTTCTGAATCCAATTTGAAACCCTGAGGGGAAATTCAAGTGGTCCCAAATGCCAGTATTCTGAGTTACTACCATCTGTGGAGGCGCTAAAATTCCAGACTTTTATGTTCGTGAAATAATTCAAATGATTCTCTTCTATTTTTAACTTCTGGACGGGCCAAAGAGATTTCCACACTGAAGATCACAGCCGTGGCGTTCACCAAGCTGAAAAAACAAGCTCTAATGTGATGATCCACACAAGACCAAACTTGATGAGAAATGTAGGGTGTTGCTATGGCAATTCCACTCGTTGGAACTTTTCTCTGTTGGCTTCACTCTGACATTAGAGTCTGAAAAGAATCACATGAAAAAGGTGCAGCGGCTGTGCAGACAAGCGCGGAGCGAAGGAGATGACTCTTCCCATCTAACCTCCTCAGGAAGGGAGAAGGTGCGGTCCTATTGTGCAGCTGCCCTCAAGGCAGGAGGAGAAGCTGCCATAATATTTCACGGAAACTCTGGCTCCTATTTCTGTTTGGTTTAGATAGGAAATTGGCAATAGCAAGGTTATCAGCAAATTTATGATGTGAAGAATGAGGCTGGGGCTCAACTGAAGGCAAAGCAGGTTCTGGCTCTTAAGAAACACAGATCTGTTTGGTTGTGTTTGTGGTTGCTTTATTTTGTTTAATTTTTAGCAAATGTATGCTGTATTAAAACTTCATTTAAATCTAAGTGTAGTTAGCATTGGATCCCAGGTTTGACTATCTCTGGTAGAGTACAGGGAGAATTATTAACTAACTTCATGCCATTTATTTTTTTGCAGATCTTCCTTTCTGGAGCAATCAGTCCAACTTCTTAGAGCAGAGATCTCAGCCATAATCTGATGACAGTCATTGGGCCCAGCATTTTTTTCCAGTTAATCTCAAATTCTCCTCAAGAAACCCTATATAGCAGACACTGTAGTCAACTTTATCTTGTACTTGAATAACACATAATTCAGAGAGAATAATTACAGAGATCAGTCACCTAGAAAAAAGGACATTTGGGAGATAAATCCAGAACTAGCATTTCATTGTGATAAGACAGTGGGAGAGATTTTCCTAAGAAATTTACCATTAAACCTGAAAATTAAACTTTGTCATTGCTGAGTAAATACCTTTTTGTCCAAACTAAAATATAACTAATCAAATAAAAGTTGAAAATCATTTTCAGAGAATATTTTGTGTCAAAAAGAATCACTCTTTTCATTTTAATTCAACAATAGTTACTTACTGTGGTCTAGCCATGTATTGTAAGCATTAAAAGACTTAGAAATGTTGAGCCTAGTAAGATAGCACATACTTTTATCCCAGACAAGAGGATCTCAGTGAGTTTGAGGCCAGCCTGATTGACAAAGTAAGTTTCAGTCCATTCAATAGCATTGCATCAAAATAAACCAAACAACAAACAACCAAATATCAGTGACCATGAAACTCATGTCTCCATTTGTCACCTGTGGGCTCAAGCTTACCCCAGGTTAACAGTGTTTGCCATCTAGCCTTCAGTTCCCTAGTCTACTCCTTCCTCACAGTGCAGTGCAGTGAGAAGGACCATTGGCCATGAAGTCTGAGCTCTTAACTATTTTTTGTATATTGATATGTCACCCTGCTGACTGCTAGAGGATGTTGAGATTGATACTTCCACTGGAAGGACAGCAGCACATTTTAGGTACAGATTATTGATAGAAAAGACAAAATTACTAGATGCCTAGTTATTTCTTTCTATTTCTCTGACCCTGACAATGCTCAAATAGCTAAGGAAGAGATCTGACATATGGACTGAGGTTGCAGGTTTTACGGAGATGTTCATATACATGATTAATTGCAAAACAATTTTGATTTGTCAAACGTTATAGAGGGCACTAGGTCTTTGAGATACCCAGGGGTGATATATAAATGATTGTAGATAAGTTGTCAAGACTTCCTTGCAAAGCCATTTGTGTTTGGGTATGAGAGAGATTAAACAGGCAACAGACTTGAATGAAGCACAAATGAAGAGAAGTAGAGGTGGAAGTGATTTAAGACATATAGCTCCTTTTTATTGGGGAGTTTAGACCATTAATATTTAAGGCTATTATTGAGAGATGTTTGTTGCTTCCTTTCACCTTATTTTCTGATTGCATATTGCTCCTTTGATATTTAAGCTTTGCCTAGGTGTCTGGTGCTTTGCAATTTCTGTCTAGTACCTTCTGACAAAATCAACTGTGAACTTTCAGATATGGTCACTCTGCCTAAATTGAGTTTTTCCTCTCCCCAGCTCTTTAATTTTTCCAACTTTCTCCCATTTATATTTCAACATCTTTTTAAGAGGCTCATCTTCGATTAAATATTTTGATTGCCTTTAGAGAAAGAAATAATCTTTTCCTTTACACTATGGTTTTATTTCATGTATCATTTATTTATAAGATGTATTATATCCCATTGAAATTCTGTATTTATTTCCTATCTTTCCTAGTAGATTATGAATTGCAAAAGGATTCATGTTTTAATTATGCATAAAATAATAAATATTTGTTGAACAAATGAATCAATACATTCTCAAAAGAAGATAGTTTGTTGTGCTGTATTAGAAAAATTTCAACTATAGATCTATATTTTACTTAGATCTCATTTTCATATATGCTTATTAATTTAAAGTCATAAAATTGTGATAACATAATTATATATGTATTTTATCTAAATATGTAATTAAATGTAAATCTATCATCTATTATCTATCCATCTAGTATTTACATATCTATTTGTCTATTCATCTGTTCATCCATCTATCCATCTATCTACCTATCTATCCATCTATTCATGCATCTATCTATCTATCTGTCCATCTATCTATCCATCATTAACTATGGTCTGGATGTGGTTTGTCTCCCAAGAATTAACATATTTAAAGCCTAATATTGTCTGGTCATGCTAATAGTTGGTAGAACCTTTATGAAAAGGAGTCTTGTGCAAAGTCATTTGGATGCTGCCCTTGGAAGAGATTAAAGTAGATCTCCTGAGAGACCCTGGTTAGTTATTGAGAAAGTGTATTGTAAAAAAGAAAATGCCTTCTCCAGTCTGGGTTTCTACCCTGCCATGGGAACTTTGCTTCCTGCAAGTACTCTTTTTTGTTGTTATTTTTTGCTTGAGAATTTCATCCATGAGTACTCTGCAGGCATTCTTAATGATACATACTATCTACCATGACGCCATGCAACTGATAGAATCCTCATGCAAAGCCAGTGCCATACTGTTTGGACTTTCATACTTCAAATTGTAAGTAAAATAAAATTCTTTCCTTTACATGTATCTAGCCTCCTCTGTTATTGAGAGAGCAATAATAGTAGAAAGCAGACTAGTAGAATAGCCATGTACAGCTAGGTTTATGCCATGTATAATCAGTTCATCATGCTTGTAGCTAGGGTACAACAATGCTCAAGGTAGAACATTGGAGTTAGGTTTAATGCTGTATTTAAATAAACACTTAATTTAATCATAAAAATTTCCAATTATACTCTCATTCACACCCCTCTCCCCACAAGCTGCTCTATTCTTTTTGTTAAAGTGGATATTATTGCCTGGCATGGTGGCACACGCCTTTAATCCTAGCACTCGGGAGGCAGAGGCAGGGGGATCTCTGTGAGTTCAAGGCCAGCCTGGTGGACATAGAGAGCTCTAGGCCAGCTGAGACTAAAGGGAGACCCTGTCTCAAAAAAAATACCAAAAAAAGGATATTATTAAAATATTGTCTGAGGCAAGGAAACCATTGAAATCTTTCTACATTGTATCTGGAAGAAATTATTCATTTCCTAGAAATATAATGAAGAAAAATGCACAAAATATGTTGCTTGATGAGGCACACCTATTAAGTAGCTCCTAGGAGAAAATAAAACACATTAGTTTCAAAAGCACAACTCTCTGATTTACAACTAAGCTAAAAACCTCATGTTGCTATCAAAGTGTGGTCTGGACAGAAGTAGTGGACATTATGATGAGCCTCCCTAGAGCACAGTAAGGAGAGGGCTGTGTGCAGTTGGGCTCCAGCTCTCAAGTAACATGATAGCAGGGTATCGGCATAATGGCACAAAGTGCCCAGAGCTCTTCTCCCTTGAGTCTGGAAATGGATGTTCCCTGGGAATATAGGAGAGAGTGCTTCCTTGTATCCTTTAGAAAATCTCCCCCAGTGTTTCCTTTAGGGAAGAACTGCTTCATTCAAACCCTAAATAAAGCAAACACTGGCTCTTAGCTTCATTTGAAGGACATATTAAAAGAAATCACATCATTGTCTCAATTATGGAAAACAAAAACTTATGTGTTTATACGGTTTTAAGGAAAATAGCCAATATGTTACTCCAATATACACATATAAAATAGATAAAAATAAAAAACACAAGTATGATTTACATAGAAATTACAAATATCTACTTTATAAATTACAAGTATTTTTATAAGACATTTAAATACATGAAAAATATGTGGTTTTGTATGTATATATAAAACAGAGAATGAAAATTAAATAACATATATGTAGTGATTCTTCTTTCTTGAGACTTAGATTATGCCAATCTAAATTTTTCTTAGGAATTAATTAACTTATGAGACGGTATCTCATGAGTCTGGCCTTGAACTTGCTATTTTGAACTGCCGATCTTCCTGTCTCCATTTCCTGGTTGCTTGGACTACAGGTGTATGCTACCAAGTCTTGTGTAAGCAACACGGAGGACTGAAACCAGGGGCTTCTGTATGCTCAACAAGTATTGTACCCTAGTCTCCTAAATTTCCCAAACTTATTTATAATTTTCTAAATCTGCACAATATTGCTTCCATTAACCAAAATAAATTGAACTAGTAGTGTTTAAGTGGCTTGATAGCCTATCACTGACTGTGACTTGAACTCGGGGTGGGATGAGTACTGTGGAAATCTATGCCTTCATACTTCTGTGGTTAAATAATTATGTCCAGATTGAGTGTTTGCAGAGTGCTCGGGTGAAGCTAGAAGTCCTTTCTCTACACTTCCTCAGTCTCTGTGTGAACGCATTTACACTAAATTTATGTAGGACTGCATATTGGTTTACATGTGCTTGTTCTAGTTTGTCTTCCATTGCTGTGACAAAACACTCTGACCGACACCAACTTGGGGAGGAAAGGGTTTATTCAGCTTACATCTCCTGGGTCACAGTTCATCACTTAGGGAGCCCAAGGCAGGAACTCAGGGCAGGAACCTGGAGGCAGGAGCTGAAGCACAAGCCATGGAGGAATGCTGTTCACTGGCTTGCTCCCCGGGCTCATGCCCAGCCTGCCTTCTTATACCGTACACAACAACCTGCCCAGGGTGACACCACTCATTGTGGGTTGGGCCCTCCCACATTGCCTGACAATCAAGACAATACTCCACAGACGTGGCCACAGGCCAATCCAATGGAGCCAATTCCCCAATTGAGGCTCCCTCAACCCAGGTGTGTCAAGTTGACACTAAAGCTATCCAGCACAATTGACCCCTTGTCAACTTGACACACAAAACACATCACTATTAAACCACCACCTTTCCAGTTCTTGTCCCCAAAGTACGATGTTAACATTAACCACAACCTAAGACAGTACAACCTTAAAAGCCCCACAGTCCTGAAAATGTCCCAACACTTAAAAGTTCAGTCTGTTAAAAGTCTCTTAACTGTGGGCTGCTGTTAAATCCAAAACAGGCACTGTCTTATTTCAAAGGGAAGAATCAGGCACACTCAAACAAAACCTAAGTCCAGCAAAGTAGCTCAAGGCTGGACACCTGGGATTCACTCACGATCTTCTGGGCTCCAAAGGGTTTTGGCAGCTCCCCTTCTCTGACTCTGCCATCAGTGGCACACACAGCTCATCTCAAAGGCCCAGGCCAACTCCATTCCACACCTGCCGCTGCTCTTGGTGGTCGTCCCGTGGTCCTGGCATCTCCAAAAAGCTGGGGTCGCCACTGAAACTGAGGCAGCACCTTCACCAATGGCCTCTTCTGACCTCTCCTGGTGCAAAGCCTCAGCTTCTCTCTATGACCCCTGCAATCCTGGGGTCTTCACAGCAATGGAGGTGCACTTCCACCAATGGTCTTTCCTGACCTCTCACAGTGCCAAGCCTCAGCTGCTCTCTGTGACCACCTCAAATTTCAACACCGGAACCATATAGGAGACTCTTACACATTACCAAGTCCTGCTTCTGGCTTGAGATGGAGGCTCAGACCCCTTCTGGATCACAGCTTCTGTGTGTTGATCCTGAAGAAATTCTTCCCAAAAGATTTCACCACAGTGATGCTACTTACAGCTGATTCTTCAGCCCCAGCTAACCAGCATCAATTGTCTCAGTACAACAAAGATTTCACTTCAGGTTCTGGTCTCTTGTTACTTACAGCTGATTCTTCAGCCCCAGCTGACCAGAACCCACAGATTACACAGTCCTGATGATCTCTGTTCCCCTTTGAAACTAGAAACTTCACAAGCCAGGCCTCCATCTTCTACAAATCCTTCAGCAAAACTGCTCCAAGCTCCACAGCAACAATCTTTAGGCATTCAATGATCTTCCCAGCTCAAAGTTCCAAATGCCTCCACAATCCTTCCCCAAAACACCAAGGTCAGGTCTGTCACAGCAATACCCACTCTTCTGGTACCAATTTCTGTTCTAGTTTGTCTTCCATTGCTGTGACAAAACACTCTGACCAACACCAACTTGGGGAGGAAAGGGTTTATTTAGCTTACATCTCCTGGGTCACAGTTCATCACTTAGGGAGCCCAAGGCAGGAACTCAGGGCAGGAACCTGGAGGCAGGAGCTGAAGTACAAGCCATGGAGGGATGCTGTTCACTGGCTTGCTCCCCTGGCTCATGCCCAGCCTGCCTTCTTATACCATACACAACAACCTACCCAGGGTGGCACTACTCATTGTGAGCTGGGCCCTCCCACATTGCCTGACACTCAAGACAATACTCCACAGACATGGCCACAGGCCAATCCAATGGAGCCAATTCCCCAATTGAGGCTCCCTCAACCCAGGTGTGTCAAGTTGACACTAAAGCTATCCAGCACAGTGCTTTTTATTAATCTTTGGCCACCTTCAGATTAATTTAGAACCTTGGTTCAATTCTGGGTACCAATTTATAGTCATTGCATAAATGATTAAAGGAAGTAATGAATGGAAACATGGACAAATAAATGACCTTCTCAACAGCCACTTGAGAAGTTTGCTAATATATTCTCTAATCTGTCCCTTAATAACTTTAGTTTTCATAATACATTAAAAAAAAACTTGAGTGTACTGTATCAACTTAAAACAGAAATGTCTAGTAGAGAAAGTAGAGAGTATTGGAATGAAAGTAGAAATCAGACTTTAGAACTCACACTTGGGAAAAAGTGCTTTTAAAACCAAGTAGGTCTGTATAAAGAAATAAAATTGGCTGACATAGATATCTGGCATGAAATATGTATCGTTTGATTTTAAAATCTTACTTCGAACCCTGAGCTAATGAGATAATCATTAACTCACTTTTCCCAGCATTTGGGTGGCAGAAGAAGGGGGGTAGTGAGGTTGAGACTAGCTTGGGCTGCATCATCGTAAGACCCTGCCTCAACAAATTAGAAACAATTAACTTTTAGTAAATAGTATTTTGGATATATAATGGAGGTTATTAGAGACTAGGACAGTTGAGTTATTGAAAAATCTGAGCACCATGATATTAGGCTAGTGGTATAGACCAATACATAAAATCATTTAGTGTTTTAAAATAAGTACCTGTTTCCTTGTAATCAGAGAGTAACACTATTAGTATATTTTAATACTTCAGGAATAAAACCAAATAAAGAGAATGAATTTGGGCAGCAAAATGATTTTCTTTTTCCAATCAGGATGGCTTGTGGCTGTAATCCCAGCACTTGGGAGGCTGAGAACCCGGAGGACTGCTTTGAGTTCAGGCCCAGCTTGTTTATGGGATGAATTCCAGGCCAGTTTGGGATAGAGACTGGATCAATTATCAGTCTCTCAAAAGGAAGGAAGCTGGGCGTGGTGATTCAGGCCTTTAATCTCAACATTTACAAAGCAGAGGTAGGCAAATCTCTGTGTGTCTAAGGCCAACATGATTTAAATGAGAAGTTCCAGACCAACCAGGGCTACATAGTCAGATCTTCTCTCAAAACAGACAAAGGAAGGAAAGAAAAAGAAAAATGCTATGTAAAAGAAGTTTTAGATATTCAGAGATCTGATTTGAGGAGAAATGGACAGTGATGTCCCCCATATTATTTACTTTTGCTTATTTGCACTTCTGTTCAGAAACACCTTTACTAGGAATCCATTCTCTAGGATTTATTACAAAATATCCTCCCACAGGTGGAGAAACCCCTCCGTTCCTTTACTATTTGTATGATAAATGAGCACAAAGCTCTCCAGAACATGTCTGTTATTAATGTGAATTGTTATTGAAATTTCGTATTGCCATTTAAGTTTCAAGTCATGTTTTATCATATATATTCTATCTCTTCAACTGATTTATAACATTGGGGAATGTCATAGAACATGCATTCAACACTTCAGCCTATCCTCGATGCTTTCATAGTTTTTGTCAGTATTCAGTAAATACCAACGGATGGTTATGAGATTCAGGTGAAAATACAAGCTGTTCCCTTTGCCTATCATATATCAATTCAATTGTTCGACCTACTAATGTAATTTCCAATGAGGACAGAGTAACTTATTCTGAAAAATGAAAAAATGAACATTTGGAAGTAATTTTTTTATGGCACCAGAATTTGGGATTTTTGCTACCCAAAAGGCTCAAATAACTTGCCCATCTCTTCTATAAGAGCTTACAAATTCAATGATTAAAAAGCTCAAGGTTTCAAATGCATATAAATACAGTTAATCCAGAACTGGAGAAATGGCTTAACAGCTATGAACACTGGATGCTCTTGCAAAGGACCTGGGTTTGATTCCCAGCACCCACATAGTGACTAGCAACTGGCTGTAGCTCCAGTTCCAGGGGATCTACCATCGCCTTCTTCTGACCTCTGCCACAGGCATGACACACAAGTTGCTGTTACGTGTTTGCAGGCAATGCATTCATATACAGGAAATAAAAATAAAAAATAAATAAAATATATTTTTAAAAGTGTAGTGAACCCATAAAACATTTCTAATACTACAGGTTTATGCTATAGGAAATTAGTGAATTTTACTTGCAAAATGTGAACCAATCAATGTAAACATTTTATCTTTAAACACTAACAATCTCCTAATTTTGAATTAATAGTTAATAAAAATTATATCCTGGAGACAGATTGAATTTTTGCTTAATTTGTATATGCTACCCCTTTAAAATTTAAAGGTAAAATCATATTTGGAAAGTGCTGATTATTCCATGCTTACTGAATAGGAAATAATACTGTTTCGAATCAATGCTTAGACTTATCAAGCCTTTCTATTGCATCAAATTAGCAGATTACTTTAAAAACTCTAAATTTTATTAATAATATGTGTGGATAGTTTGCCAAAAACCTTCAATGTGACACTAACACAAGAGTGTGGCACTGCTTACAAAGTCATCTGCTGTATTTTATCCTGTTGGGTAATTCACCTAGCAGTACTTTAAGTATCTTAAAACCTATAGGAAAAACACATTGTATCAAATTGAGGGAGATAGATTTAGTAGGGCCTGCTTTTCCTTAATCACTTTAAATTTCTAAACCTAAGAAGACAATGCCGACAATCATACTCAGTTGGCATGAGAGTTTCATTGAGAAGACCTGGAATGTATAACTAGAACTACATGTTAAAAAATAGGAAATTTGGAATTCTCAGTAGCCTTATGGGCTTCCTTCCTTCTTTCTTCTTCTTTTTTTTAAGGTTGTAATCATCTGTTTTTAATAGAATATTGTTAGTGCTCTAGACACCATTCCTAAACTACAATTACACTACTTGATGTTTGTATATTGGGGAATAATGTTTTTTAATTAACAGTTATTTTTACCTTACAGATAGTTTTCTTTTTTTTAACCATATAAGGTTACACAATGGATGGTGATGAAGAGTATTTTTAGTCACTTTGTTTTGCCTTAGGATTTTCAATGTCATGGAGACTAAATTTTTCATAACACAGACTTGTAAAATATATTTTCCTTGTATATTTTCTGTAGTTATATTTTTATGTCTTAATATTACATATTATATATTTGTATTTACTTCTTTTCCATTTTCATCAGATTGTTCAGGGCATATCTTACTCATTTTATGTTTCTTACTAGGAACTTCAGTCCATTTATCCCTGTTCTTTCTCTACATAGGTCTCCCTGTGTTTTTACTTACCTAATTTAAATTCTCTGATGTGTATTTGGCCAGTACCCTAAACTCTCTAGCCTGTCTGTGATTTTTTTATGTATACTTTCTTTTATTTCATTTTATAACAATAAGTAATAAGTTATGAGTACAGGCATCCTTCATGTAAAACCAATTTGCAAGCAGTTGTGCCCAAACCCACACAGCCCAAGGCTCCCACCTTCCCTCTTTCTTTAAAGTGCAAGTAGCATTCAAGTAACACTCTGCTTGTGAAGGGTTTCAAGGAAGACAAGATTACGAGTGCCTGCTAAAAGCTACTTAATTAATGTAGAAAAAATCATATCTGTTTTTTTTTCTAAACTAGTGTCCATATTTATCTTAATGATCTTCTAAGAAGACCAAATTCCACATCTTTTTAGCAAATGCACTGATTCCATATATTTCAATAAAAATGTGTAGAGACAGCCTAATTGTAGAATTTATCACAGTGCTCATTTATGTATTTGTTTCCTTGGGACAAGGAAAAAAACCACACATTAAAGCAAAGCATCTTGATAAAACAGAAATTTAATACTCAAAATGAATGATCCCTAATGTTTGGGAGAACAATTACGGGTTTGGATGAATTCTGTTTCAAAAGCATATCTCTATTTCACAAATGTAACAAAAAGTACCAGGGGAAATGGCAAAATGCTGTGGAAATAAGACAACCGAAGTCCCCAACACTCTCTTTGTTTTGTTGTTCACATGGCTGCAACTCGCTCAAATTTCCGAACTAGAATCCTGCCCAGTATACTCCAGCTCCTCCTCCTAATCACTGACTGTATACTGACATCTACCTTTTACAGTAATTTTGTTATTTTCTTTTGTTCTTTGCTATCTTAAGAAAGACAAATTATTGTTAGTTTTCTTCTGCAGTCATAAAAATGCTCAGTCCCGTAGCTTTTCTTGAAAAAATAAGAGTTGAAATAATGGCCTGAATTAGAAATAATTATTTAAATTGCTTTAATATCGGGAAATTGAAAAGACAAAGCATATTTTCATTTAAGAGTAGCTCATTTTGAATAAGTACCTTCAGGAATCTTTTTCACAACGTGCCTGACCAGTGTCCACTAGATGACACTGTTGTATAAGCACAATAAGGTAGTAACAGCTTTGACAATAACTAATTTATCATATATATATATATATATATATATATATATATATATATATATATATACATATATTTATACAAGGGACGCATACAGATAAATGTATATACACAGATGCATATATAGGAAGAGAAAGGTGTTTATATAAATATATAATACGGATTTGAGATCTCCTGAGCCCAGCGGCAGGAAGAGGGGAAGACAGGTAGGAACTGGGTGCCTTGGCGAGCTGATTGCTGATCGTTTGGTCCTGCTGTCTTTGGTTTGATTGGCCTTTGTGGCTGTGAGGTTGGAGTTATCCCCCCAGCTGGGATTAAAGGTGTGGTCTTTGGCTTGATTAGATCTAGTGGCNCATGGCTGCAACTCGCTCAAATTTCCGAACTAGAATCCTGCCCAGTATACTCCAGCTCCTCCTCCTAATCACTGACTGTATACTGACATCTACCTTTTACAGTAATTTGTTATTTTCTTTTGTTCTTTGCTATCTTAAGAAAGACAAATTATTGTTAGTTTTCTTCTGCAGTCATAAAAATGCTCAGTCCCGTAGCTTTTCTTGAAAAAATAAGAGTTGAAATAATGGCCTGAATTAGAAATAATTATTTAAATTGCTTTAATATCGGGAAATTGAAAGACAAAGCATATTTTCATTTAAGAGTAGCTCATTTTGAATAAGTACCTTCAGGAATCTTTTTCACAACGTGCCTGACCAGTGTCCACTAGATGAACACTGTTGTATAACACAAAAGGTAGTAACAGCTTTGACAATACTAATTTATCATATATATATATATATATATATATATATATATATTATATATAACTTATAAATATACATATATTTAAGATATTGTCAGCATCACTTTCTAGATGAAACTTGCTTAGCATTTTTAATTGGATATGGTTGATAACTACAGCTTCATATGATTTAAGGTGAAACTACAAAGGTTAACAGGAGAAGAAAAGAAACAGCCAACATACAACATTCATCTTTCTACAATAGAAAATCTCTTGTCCAAAACCTACATATTCCACAGTTAAAATAGATTTCATTGTGAATTTTAAGTGGTGCTATGCGACAATGGTGACAAGGACTGTATTAACAGTATTGGTTTTGTCAAGCAGTGTTTTATCAGTAATCTTTCTGTTGTTCCTTGCTCTCTTATTTTCTCTGAATTCTCTCTCCTCTTGCTTTTCCAGTTCCCCCCTTTATCTTTGATTGTGGACTGAGACTCATTCAGGTGCAGGGGCAAAGTCAGGGGAGGAATCAGTTGTCTTAACCTAAGAGCCTCTCTGCATCATGATTGCCAAGTGGGAAACTTTAGCCTCAGAGAAGTCACGGAAAACCAGACACAGCCGTTTTGCATTCATTTAAGAGAAAACTATGTACAAAAACTGAATACCTGGTACTGTGTGCAAATATGTAGTCATAGAAACTTGTGAAGAACCTACATATTATGTGCATTATTCAGATGTTCCCCTGAAACTAGAATTCCTTTTCTCAATTTCACTCTTTTATTGATGCTCAAAATCACCATTAAATTAAGCTTATTTGCTCTGGTTTCACTTTAATGAGACCAGTGAAATAGAAGCTTCCCCAGTCTCTACTATATATTACAGAAACTAATCTCATGCTGTTTACCTGAAAAAATCTCAAGGGAGGAGCCAAACCTGAAAGGAAATTACTCAAAGTGTGAGCAGTATTGAAGTGTTTGATGGCATGTGGCATGTCTCAAAGTGAAGTACAAACTGGCACCTAGCATTACTTTTTTCCTTTTTTTTTTATTTTTTTTTATTTAAAAAAAATTTTTTTTTAATTATGTATTTATTTCTGTATGTGTATTGTACTGTCTGCATGCAAGTCTGCGCACCCGTGTCGTGCAATGCGGCGGAGGTCAGAAGAGGGTCTCGGATCCCCTGGAACTGGAGTTCTCCTGGAATTGGAGTTTCAGAACGGTTCTCGGCCGCCATGTGGGGCTGGGGATCGAACCCGGGTCCTCTGTAAGAACGGTCGGCGCTCTTAACCGCTAGGCCATCTCTCCTTTTCCTTTTTAAAGCGGGGCATGCTATGGCTAAAGAAACAATCCAGGAGAAACCTTCCCCTTCAATGAGGAGCCTTCTACACTCCAGCAGAACATGCTACAGCTGAGCCTTACGTACACAATGCTTTGTCAACAGACTTGCAAATCCAGCTCTCAAATGACACCATTACATCCATCGCAAGCTACAGAAAAACATGAAAAAGGGATTTTCATGCTAAAATCCATTTGGGGAAAAATATGGACATCATATTTAAAACATCTCAGCATTCTCCTAATAGGCAAATGGGGATTTCACTCACTTGACCTTTGTGCATAACTGAGTTCTCTTTTCCCACATTTCTTAGAGTATTTTTATTTTCTATTTTCCTCTCTGTTTACACTAAAACAACAATTATTCCTTAACTGAACACTCTAATACAATAGACAGGGGTTTTTTATATGTCAACTTTTACATTCTGGACACATGATATCTCAAGTATGTTTGCATATTAACTGTTGTAGAATTCTATGATGCCGTGATATTTATGGAGTACATAGCAGCTTTTGCCATATAGTAGCTTTACAGAAATTGACTCTATAGAGTACTTTAAAAGAAGTATAATAATATAGTATATATATATAGATATATATATATATATATATATATATATATATACATATAGAGAGATCAATGAAATATATATAGATACATAGATAGATAAATAGAACCTTCTAAAAAGGTGGGTGATAGGAATGAATTGTGCTCAGTGGTGGAATATGATGTAGTTGTGTCATTCAGGTGTAGGCAGAAAGCAACGAAGAAAGACTTGTCATTAAACTGAAAAGAAATGAATCTGGAAATGGAATTGCAGGGAAAACTGAGAGGGAAAAGAAAATTATATTATGACAAGGGCAATTACAATATCTCCAGTGAACATTGGGTACTGGGCCCTTTCTTTACATACTCTTATTTAACTCACAGACTCCTGTGAAGAGGTTAAGGAACATTAACTTAGCGTGGGAAACTGAGGGTCGTGAAATTCAAGTATCATGTCTAAGTGTCCCAGGTTCCCCCTGTTTCAATTCTAAACCATTTTCCAATGCCAATAGAGTACCCTTCTCTCAACGTCTCATATGTTCATATCTCTGCAAATGCATTCTGATAAATGTATTTGGGAAAATTTACTTGGCACCCAAAATGCATTTTCTTCCAGCAAGAGGTTATTTACTGCTGTATGGTGGTTAATCCTATCAAAGCATATTTAAGTCAAAATTAATGTGGATTAAGAAGCCTGGTTTCTGTAGTCCACTGAGGTAGTCTATGTAAAATGATAATCCTTGGTTCTGGTTTAGAGATATCATACTGTTCTACACCATCAAGGCAGCAAGAGGCCACCTTTATCCTCACCCCATGGACTTAATACCAGTGAAGATGAATAAATGGTATGTTCCCTACAGGATTTTGAGAGTATTGGTCGACCATCTTTACACACTGTTCATTACGAGGTGTTTGTAGGGTGAAGGACCAAGAATTATGGACAATATTTTAGCAGGAATCACTAAACTTCAGAGGTTCATTCAAGTACATAAGCAGACCAACATGTAGTATGAATTTACAGCTGAGATCTCAACTATGCCAGGCTGTCCATTTTACCCTTTTACACCAAGTCTACAGACATCTGAAATATGAAATACAGACCTTTTAAAATGGACTTGTTTTACCCAATTTGACAAAAGGTAATATGAATTCAGAAACTGCTTGTGATATTGAAAGTATTATGTCTTCTTCAACTTCCCTGCTGAATTTTGTGTCTTGAATGTCTCTCCTGGGTTGTTTAAGCAGGCTGAGGATGTGAGTATTCTCATAAGCTTCCCTCCGACTCTGAAGCTTAGAGTGAGGTTATTCTTATTCTCCCAGCTGTGAGAAATTTTGTAAGGACCACGTCATGAGAGCTCTAGTGGCAAATGGAGCCACTGCTGCTGAGCAGTCTACTGTCCACACATCTTAGAAGAGAAGAAAACTGAATTCATGTTTATTTTCTTTAATGTTATTTTCTTTTTATCTCCAGACAAATGCCTCTACAGTGCTTTTAGGAAGTATTGATTCTGGTCTCAGAAAGTGGATCAGTTCCTATTATAGTAAGTTTTTAAATAAAATGAGTTAGTCTGTTACTTCCTAATCTCCCGTTTCCTGAACTCTCTCTGAGTTTCACACATTCTCCCACCATGATGACATTTGCAAGGAAGCCCTCACTAGAGCCAAGCAGTTACCAGTGCCAACTTTTCAAATCTCCAGAACTGTTACCAGAGATAAACCTCTTTTCTTTATTTGCTCAGCTTCAGGCATTTTATTATAACAATAGGAAACAAACTAAAAGATTTTTCTTAAGGCACCATCCACAATCTCGGATTATTTTTCCATTTAAAAATTATTATGTCTATATCAAGGCATAAGAACTATTAGGTAGTTAAAATCATGAGGATAATTAAGAAATTATAAAAGATGTACATATTTTCCCATGTGCCATTAATTTGCTGATTAGGTTCCTAAAATACTTAATTGTAATTTGGTACAGATAAGAGCATCTCATTCTGTATATCTGAGGCCAGCAATCTAATGTCCTTCAGGATATAGATGTTAACTTATTGTAGTTGTATTATAGGTTATAGTTTTGCATACTTTTTCCCATTTAAAAGACATTCATAGGACTAGATTCTATGGCCTTTCCTTTGTCTGCGTTTAAACAAGAGACTTTTCTTGGGCCTAGTTACACCTTAGGAACATTACATAAGGCATTCTTTCTCTTCAAATTGGCATCAATATCACATTTAGAGATTCAGATTTTCTACCAAGGACCTTTATGCTGAGGGTTGTGAAGCAACAGCAGACCCCAAATGAGTAGGGAAGAGCCCTGCTTCCAGAGAGTTGAACATCCAGGGAGTTCCGTTTTCCCCAAACATATGGACAACATGCTTTTTAAAAAGAAAAACATTTTAGAATTTAAAACTCTTTTTTTTTACACATAAAATGGTAATTTGTTGGTATCGGGAAATTTCATCTGAAGAAGAAAGAAATGATTTGGAAGCATGGTCTCCTTAATTAGATTGAGTTGTATAAGAATATAGATTGTTCTTAGGAAATTAAGATTGTCAAAAATCAGGGTTATATACTGAGTGAAAAAAACAAATTATCAGAAAAATAAATACAACTACCTTTCCCTCCTTAGGGAGACTTCATTTTTAGAGCAAACATTTGTAGATATGAATATTTTCTCTTTTTTAAATATTTTTCTTTTTTTTTAGCATAGTTATTCTTTTTTTTCAAAGCCAATTTTTATTGAACCTTTGTGCATTTCATACAAAATTTCCAATCAAATCTATACCTGTTCCCTCTTCCTTGCCCCAACCCCTACCCCACCAGAGCCAAACATGTTTTTCATCTTTCTCTCAGTCTCTTAAAATTTTCAATGCAGAAGTTTACCGTTTTGAGCTGAAGTTCACTGTTTCAGTCAGTACTTTGACCCAGTCTTTTTGTTGTTTTTGTTGTTATTCCATCCAATTTGCATTACTCCAAAATATGCACATATGCATGCCACATATATCATAGGTTTTAGCATCTTCAGCTTATGTTTTTTTTTTTTTTTTTGTTTATTAGGCTGAAGGCTCCTCCTTTGCAAGCCCAAATCACCATCAGTTCTGCCCTTGTGCTCCACACTGGGGTTTTCCCTTCCCATGGTCACCAAATGAGGTCCAGTAAGCTACACATCCTGTCTTGATTCCTGTACTGGTCTCCATGATACAGCCTGGGTAGTCTAACAATGGCAGTCTATACTCTGAAGAGGCTGAAACCCAAGTAGTAGCTCAGTCCACAAGCTGGATGCCTCAGTAGTCCCCATCTGGCACTGAAGGTTTAGAGGATTCTTGGAGAGACATGAGTCTTCAGTCCATATTGGAAGATTGAAGAGCTGTGTCTCATGTCTTCGAAGGATAGCAAAAGCAGTGGCAGCCACAGGGTAGCTGCACTTGCCAGTAAGACAGGCAAAACAACTGTGCTCTTTTTTTTTTCATTTTTTGTCTTTTACTAAGATCTCAAATTTTATACCTGAGGTACAATTTTTCAGGCCTTACTAATTATTTATTTCTGGTTATACTTTCCTTTTGGATGCTTAAGGCCATGCAGTTAGCCCAGATTAACCAAGGCTTTTGTTTTCTCAGGTCAGTTGAGGATCTGGTCCTCAGGGGTCACTCAGGTTTTGGAGGGAGGGGGGAGCCCCTTTTGGTTTTCTAGTGAATATTTTCTTAATTATTTCTTGGAATATAATTCACACACCTGGCAAGACACTCACTAGATAGTTAAGGATTCATCATACCCCTTGGAGAATGGAAATAAGACAATATGGGTATATGACATGTTTTCTGAAGGGTGAACAGTAAAACATAGGATACTACTGCTATCTTTATAATACTGCATGTATTCCGATTGAGATCAGGATTTAAAAAGAAATCCAACAAGGCATTATTGAGTAGTCACAAATTTAATAGTAGTGAAACTAATTCGTCCATTTTCTATATTAATGTTCTCATTGCTATGCTTAATACCCTGACAAGAAGTACTGTATGAGAGGAAGGATTTATTTCGCTCCCAGGGTAGGGCATGGCACAGCGGCAGTGGCAAAACCAGCCCTTGCTTCAGGAGGAGTTGGAGGCAGCTGTGTCCTTGGGTCCACAGTCAGGAGGCGGAGAGATCATGCTGGCACAATGCCTGCCTTCTTTTTCTCCTCTTTATGGTGCTACCCACGTGCAGAGTGGGTCTTCCCACCTCAGTTACACTTTTCTGGAACCACCTTCACAGATGTGCTCAGGGGTTTTTGTGTCTTTGGCAATGCTAAAACCATGAAGATGATGTTGAAGATTAACCAGGCTTTTTTTTTCAATCCAAAGCATTGCCATTGAGCTCACGTATTCCTTTCTGGGCTGAGACAACAAGATTTTAGACTTTCCATAAGAAAACAATCTTCTTGCCACTAGAAAGACTCTAATGCAAGGGACTACCCAGTATCACAGTGTTTCCATCCCTTGACTAGAAGAAGAGTCATCTGTCATTCTGTTTTAGACATGGGTGTGGTCTTGCTTTCTATAGAAAAACCAACCCTTGATACTGCCTGCTCTTCTCCTCGGTATTTATCCCCAGTTAACCCTCTATCAACTTTATGTTTTCACTTTGTTAATTTTTTCAGACACATACTCTCTCTTTCACTATTTGTTTCTATTATTTTAAACTCCACGAGGACAAAGATTCTAGTTTCTTGCTTACCTGCATATATCTGCACCTTTAAATGACATACAGTAATTGTGCCCTGAACTTTTCTTACAATTTAAAAGAAAATATAAAATTTTTGATAAATTCTGTACATAAATAAGAAGTCACAGATTTCATAAAATGCATATAAGTTTTATTCCAATAAATGAGCTCTAATTTGACTAAGATTTTACTAAGATTTATTTAGAATTTTATTAGGTATATGTATGTGTCTCTAGATGCCTGTCATGCATGCTAGAATCTGAACTTGGTTCCTCTGCAAGAGACCTACCTCTTGCTGATTTGCTACTCTCTCATAGTAGGAACTGTCATGCTCAAAGAACCTCTAAGTCATTATTGACAAAGTCCATATTATCCAGTCAACACAGAAACCATCTAGTCTGACATCCTTCAGAATTCTGCCACTCCCCATTGTTCAGTCTTCCTGCCCCAGCTTCCTCTCTTGCCACCAAAGCCTTTTTCATTGGCTTTCTACTTTTTGGCCTTGCCACATTAACTCTCAATTCTTCCCCTCCATGACTTGAATAGCCTTTATCAATGGATCCCTTTGCCCCTTGCCTTGACAGAGGAGAACCCTCTGTCTGGTTAATGCCAGCATTGGCAGAAGGTCAGAGGGAGGAGGAAGAAGCAGCAAAGGTTTGGGTCTTCCCGGCCCCCTCCTGAGACTGTGGCAGGCTGCATGTGTTGGGGAACTGGAGACCATAGTTTGGGTTAGGGAGTTTTCTGCATACATCCCTTTATTTTTCACAGTCCAGTGATATCATCATTGCTCAGTGAGACCTGAACATACAAAGTCTTCCAACATATTAGATAGTCTTATCTTAGCTTGCCCACACCTTGATAAATGGTCATCTTAAAAGCCTTTTATCTGGTTAGCCATTCCAAGGGCCATGTGCTTCTTTTCACTAACACAATTTCTCCACTTCTGTTTTTGAATCAGCAGGTTCTGTTTCCACTTCACTTCTGTTCAAACTTGTAGTCGGGCAGCAGCACCCATGCCTCTGGCAGTTATGTACGTCTCTGTTTCCCTTCTCAGAACGTGTGATAGTATTGAATCCTTATAATGCTTGGCACAATATGGACACTTAGTGCTTAGCAAAACTTCCTAACATGGACAAGTGAGATGGCTGAGTGGCTACAGGAGTTTGCTGTCAATCCTGATGTCCTGAGTTCAGTTCTCCAGACCCACGTGGTGGAAGGAGAGAACAGATTCCTACAAGTCCCCTCTGACCTCAACCATGGCACGTATGCCCCTTAACACTTGCATGCACACACAAATAAATAAATGTGGTAAAAACATTTTGTGGCACCATGTGAAATCACAAAGAAATGGACTACTAGAGAAAATATATTGAAAAATGCTACCATTTAAAACTCTTAAATCAATGAAAGTTGAGGCTATGTAGCTTTTGTTTTTTTTTTAAAGGGGCTTCTAGCTGGGTGTGGTGGTGCATGCCTTTAATCCTAGGTGGCAGAGGCTGGCAGATCTCTGTGAGTTCAAGGCTAGCCTGGTCTACAGAGTGAGATCCAGGACAGCTAGGGCTACAGGGAGACCCTGTCTCAAAAAGACCAAATAAATAAATAAATAAATAAATAAATAAATAAATAAATAAGCTTCTAACTCAAATTACTTCCAGAACATAATGGCTCCACTTGCCTTGAGAAATTATTTCTTTGTTATGCAGGTAGCTGCAGACTTCTTCTGATTCTCATGCATCGCAGAGGAGCTGGCTAACATGTGTTGCACCTTAGCTACTTGCTGAAACAACCCGACCGGGTATCATGGTTCCAAACCTTTCCAATATATTGTTTATGCCAGAACTTCAACATACAAAAGAAGTAAAAAGCAGGATATGTTGTCAGTTTAAGTTGTCATTGTTCAGAAGAAGCTGTTCTGGGATTCCTCCAGCAATGGTTTGGAAACTAAGGTCTAGACAGGGGAGTTCTAAGTAGGGACAGGATGCAAAGTTCAAATCTCAGTTATTTCTAAATTTTCCCTTAGCTAGCATAAAATCAAAATTTCTTGAGGGGTACAGAAATGCTTGTTTTGATTTTTTCAAGGATGCCAAAACCCTTCCCATCTTAGGGTTCTTTTCTGTAAAATGGGTTGTTAACAACCACGTCTATCCTTTATCACAGAGATGCTGGGAAAATTAGTGAAGAATTGTTGCTTATACACTAAAACCTTTAGGAGAGAGAGAGTATACACATGCTCACGTGTTTGTGTGTGTGTGTGTGTGTGTGTGTGTGTGTGTATGTGTGTGTATTGGATCTTAAGAGGTAAATGTTCTAAGAGTCTAGAAATAGAAACAGCTGCCTGAAAGTAAGTGGATAATGTCTGTTTCAATTTACTTCCCCTAGATTGAGGTAGTGCTGTTAGTGCCAACTGAATGTAGTGCTGGTTTCTAGTGACCGGCTGAGCTAGAAAGAGGCGCCAGCCATGAGGTGGACAGATCCATCCATACATCTGAGGACCTGTGACCTGAGGTAGAATAAGTGAAGTCAGGAAGGCAGAAGGTAACCCTACCAGGACCTCTGAGCTCCGAGAGAAGCACAGCTCCTGATGTCCACACAAAGCTGGTAACAATAAGCACACTATGGCTGAAGGGAACAGCCTCACTCTTGTGCTTTATTTAGTTGCTGAAACTGGCCAGAGAGACTTGCTTACCCACTTGCCACATGTCTCATGCTCTCCTGAGCTAACTTTTGTTACTGTGAGTAGAAAAGAGTTTCTTCTTATGAGGACAACTGTCTTGTTGCTTGTCTGCTTTATTTCCTCAGCCTCTGTTCTAGTTTGTCTTTAATTTCTGTGACAAAACACTCTGACCAAATCCAACTTGGGGAGCAAAGAATTTATTCTGTTCACATCTTCTGGGTCACACTTCATCATTGTGGGAACCCAAGGTAGGAACTCAGGGCAGGAACCTGGAAGCAGGAGCTGAAGCACTGGTCACAGAGGATCATTTTTTACTGTCTTGCTCCCCTGGCCCATGCTCAGTCTACTTTCTTATACAACAACCTGCACAGGGGTGGCACAGCCCACAGTGGGCTGGACCCTCCCACATGACTCAACAATCAAGACAATACCCCACTGACATGGTAACAGGCCAGTTCAATGGTGGGAATTTCCCCATTTGAAGCTCCCTTGACCCAGGTGTGTCAAGTTGACACTAAAGCTTTCCAGCACAACCTCTGACCTTGAATTTTCATTTCCTTACAGTGGTGGAGATAGAAACCAAGGCCTTTTATATGTTAGGTGTTGTCTGCTTGTCACATACCTTACTGTGCTTACTACCTTTTGTACTTAGATCAAGTACCTTTACATCTTTGGGCCCCAATTTCTTAAACTGAGTCTTCAACATTGAGTAAATATTAGACAAACTTCTACTGAGGACTTTGTGAAGGAAGAAAAATCAGTTTCTCATATTAAGTATACTCTGGAAAGAGAAGATTCATGGATTCTTGCTTTTCATCTACACTATGAACAATATAAACCTGGGGTGATGGCTCAGTGGACAAAACTAGTTAGGTGTCAGGACTTGAGTTAGAATCCCCCAAACCCATGTACAATCCAGACCTGGAGTGGAAGCTTCTGCAATCCGGGAGAGATGGGAGGCAGAATCAGATGCATTCCAGAGACACTCATGGGCCAGTTATAGGGGTGTATACAAGAAGAACATCACATACTCTGTTCCAACCAATGTAGAAGGCAAAAGCTGACACCTGAGGTTGTAATTTGGTATTTGGGTAGAGGGTATGTACGCATACTTTAGAGTAATATAAAATTAAAGGTAAAAAATGTGAATTCTTAATCATGTTTTGGAATTAACATACAGTTTATTTTCAGACATCATAATTTTGGTATATGTGTGACTATATGTGGACATATTTGGGAGTGATACAAATTGGAGGGAACAACAAGAGGACTGGGTCAAAGAACTGACTGAATCAGTAAACTTCTGCCCAAAACAATAAACATAGAGAAACTTTAAAAAGACTGAGAAAAAGATGCAAGACACATATGCCAGAATGCAGGAATTTGGGTGGGGTGGGGGGCATGGAAAAGGGAATGAATATAAATTGGACTGAGAATTGTATGAAACACACAAAACTTCAATAAATATTTATATTAACAAAAAATAAAATAAAATAAAATACTCTGTCCCAACCAAGGTAGAAGGCAAAAGCTGACCCCTGAGGTTCTTTGATCTCAGCACACATGATGTACCCATAGCCATCCATACACAAGCATGAATACACAGAACATACGTGGGGCATGCACAAAACATACATGACAAGTAAAAGAATGCACAGTCTCTTAAGATATATCTTACTAGATCTGTGTCAATCTGCCAGTCCTGTGAGGCTTGGAAGTGGCGTCTAGGCAGAGCCACCCAACTTGACTTTCTACCTGGGCTTTTTCTCCTATGCTGATGCAACTCTCTCATTCAGTATAAAGACTTTCAGGTTTGTTTACCTCCACATCCAGTCTTCAGCACCCTACAGGTTTCATTGTTGTCGTTCTTTAAATTCTCTTTCACCAGACAAGACAGAAAGTTTAGCTTTGAAGTCCCAGGGAGCTACGTTGTCAGTTACCCAGGGAACCCACGGAAGTACACGTGAGAGTAGGCATGAGAGACACGGAGATCAGAGGGCACTTCAAAAGCTGCAGGAGCTATTCAGATTCTCTTATTTAAAGGGGCTCTGATGCCAGGAGTGGGTGTGCTGGACTCTTCTGTGCTCCCAGTTTGAAAGGCATTTGTGGTTTAAGCATACAGAGTCCTGATTTGAAATTCTCAGTTTCAGGGGCAACCTGTTTCCTGTTATGTTCTCAGTCTCCACAGCAGAGCTTTCGGAGGAGCCTAGGACCATCCAGTTCTACGACATCTACAATTTCTGGGACGTGCTTAGGAACAGAGAGGAATGGAAAAGAAGATGATTGCTTTACCTTTATTCTAGATACTAAGACAAAATGATTACCTCAGTGCTGAACTCTAGCCCCCAAATGTGCTGAAGGTCTAACAGACATTAAGCATGTATTTTCAGGCTGATCTGATGATTCAAAGAATTGCTTCCCCATCCTATGAGACAATCTTGCTCTTTTTTTTTTCAAGCAGCAAATTAAAGAAAGAAATTAAGTTAGTTGTGAGCTACCCTACACTGACATTTCTCTGACAAGGGAATTGGGACAACTGAGAAGGAAAGAGCCCAAAGGAGATTCCCCTGGCTATGTTTCTCTCTGTGCAAAGTGAAAAAGGGTGAAGATAGAGGGGAGTTCCTGAACATTAAGTTGCATGTCCAGGAAAATTGTAGACAGCAAGAGCCACAGTAGCCTCTACTGAAAAGCTTTTGAAGAGACTGGAACAAACAACAGGCAATCAAACATGTCCCTTGTTGGTCAATTTCCCTTTCCTGACTTGAAATAGAATTCTGTCTTGCTACAGTCCACATGATGGTTGTATTATTATTTCAACTATCATGGCACACTGATAGATGACAATGTTCACTTGGTTTAAAAATGTGAAAATTGGAATGAAATAGCCTTATTTTTGGATGGAATACATTGAAGAAATAATTCCACAGATCTCTCATACTTGAATCAAGTTTCTCAGTTGGAGAAACAAGAGCAACAGCAAACAACATTTCCCCCTTTATTTGCATCAGGGTACTTACTCTGTTCTAGTTTCAGAATCAGACAGGACGTGTTTCACAGAACAGAAATCAAAACACATTGGGTTGAAGGGAAACAATGGTCATGATTCAGCTCCCACTTCTTATGTAAAAGTTAGACCGTATGATAATGTAGTTATGCTGCATATTCAATTCTGATGTGTAACCTTTGAAATAAATTGGAATATTCTTCCTTTCTACTCTCGGCATGCACCCAGTGATCATAAACAATAATCGCCTAAAGGTCACTCACTCCATAAGCTCGGCTCTCGGCAAGAAGTAGAAAGCATTCTGAGATGTGTTCTCTGAGACACTTAATTTATTCATTTCTCCCCTTCTTTGAAGCTCCTAACAACACAAATTTTCTTGTACCATGTAGTATCCCAGGATTCTGGACTTTCTCTCTTTCTTTCTTTCTTTCTTTCTTTCTTTCTTTCTTTCTTTCTTTCTTCTTTCTTATTTTTACATTTCACTTATATTGTCTGATGCGGAGTTGGTTGAGCCATTTGGGGTAGTGGGGAACGGAGTTAATTTATTTAGCCAAAGACTAATTGGCTATTTCAAAGCAAATGATCTGGTTTCAGCTTCTCTCTCTCTCCCCAAATTAATTTATATGAATAGATATGGCTAAAATAAGTAAGCAGATATGTTTCACATGTTTTCTTTTACAGAACTTGTTCATTTACAAAATGTATTTCAGGAATCTTCTAACAAATCCCAAGGGAGCTTAATATCACTCTGCTACCGTAACTTCAGCTCTTCATACAAAAGCAAGAAACTGTATTCTGTAAAAATTGAGCTCCAATCATGTCAGTTTTATTTCTTCTACTTTCAGAAGAAACATATGCCAATCAATATTACTGTACCTACAGATACCATAGTATGCATCAATTATAGCTGTTGCCAAATAATACAGACAATACCACTCCACCTCTGAGGTAATGGCACAGGCTAAGACTCTCTTATCCAAAATTTATCTGAAGATAGTCACCTGGATCAGACTGGTGATATGGGACCAGTTGTAATATAGCCTGAAAGTTGTATGGAAGAGGCTGTCAAGACAGAAGCTAACAAACAGTGGGGAAGACTCACCTGTGCTTGCAACTGAAAGGCCACACATTTCAAATCTGTCAGCATGTTTTAAGTCAAATAAGGATCACAGGATATTTCTGAAATGAAAGTAGTGAAATAAAAATGTTCATCATCTGTTTCTGAAATGAAGAAGTTAATCAAGTAGCTTGATTATTTTGTTAGATCACTATGGACTAGGGTTTTTTTTTTAATTTTTGAATCCTCATGTTTGAAAAGTCTTTCCTGGATGGTTGTATAGTTACTTAAACAATGATTCCTGCCCTTTCAGTCATCTATCTATTATCTATCTATCTATCTATCTATCTATCTATCTATCTCTATCTATCAATCTATCTATATCTATCTATCTATCATCTACAACCTATCATTTATTTATCTATCATCTATCTGTCACCTATCTAATCTATCATCATCTCAGTATATAAAGTAAATGTCTGAAAAATCTATCTATAGATAGATCTATCTATCTATAAATTAAATTTCTTGAAAAAGATTAACTGATTTGATTACCAATTAGGACTTTGATGAGAACAAGTCTGGTCTTGGTATGATTAGAACAAAGTCTTGAAACAGGAATTGATGTCAGGAGTCTCTCACATGGTAGCTCATAGGAACAGGTGGGTAGGAAGAAACAATACTAGATTTTTTTAAAACAGTGATAATGTCTTGCATCATTCAGTCTTTGAAGGCATTATTTATACATTATTTAGTGCTGGGGATTGAACTGAGGGTCTTGCAGCATCTAGTATTATCCTAATGCTTCTATAGTGGATTTATAGAGGTCTTTAGAGTCTTAGATGTTTCTGTAAAAAAAAAATTTCATGTTCTTATAACTTCGATGTGAAATTTCTTCATAGAGGAAATACTAACATCAGGTAGAGTACAGAGTGCTTAGAATTAAAAAAGAATCTATGATGGATTTGGATGAATCTGGTCAATGTTGTTGAACTGTGGTTTTCACTGTCCACTGCCTAAACCTGTCAGTCACGAAGTGAGAACCAGAATCTAACAAGAGCCCAGTTGACTTGGCTTTGTGAGGAAGGTGAGCAGCCCTGGCTTGTGGGAAAGGAGACAGTGCTGTTGTTGGAACTGTTTGCCACAGGACTGTCTTCTTGGCTAAGAATAAAAACTGGAAATATAGTAAAAGATCCTTAATTTATTTTCATATGATAAAATGGCCATCTATTTCTTCCTATGGACATTTTTTTTTTGGTTGAAAGCTAAGTAGGTACAAACACAATGTAAAAACCTTAGGTAATTCATTTTAATGCTAAACATTTTAAAACAGAGACATGTATCTTTGAGACAAATTATTGTGTTAATATATGGTGTTAATATATGACCAAAGAAGAATCCAGAACGGAATGCATTTCAGGAGCCAAGGCTACATTTTGCTGCAAATCTTCAGTTTGCTCTTTTTTGTCACTTCTTTCCCTCTTTGTAATGCTGTCTTACTGTCTGGCACCTATAGAAACACATCCAGAAGATGTGACTCGAGTTTATGAGTCCTGAAAAAATTTGCATTTATCTTTGTCAAGAGGATAACTGAAGGCAGGGAACTCTGTGTGAAATATTCTAATTAATCCAACTCACCATATTTTGTATTCTGAAAATCCCATCAACTAAAATTCAGCTCTTATTTTAAGGAAAAGGAAAAGAGCAGAGATGTCCCTAAGGAGGAAGAAGGGAGAAATTAAAATAAAAAGAACCAAAAAGAACAAAATGAAGGAAGTCAAATAAGAAACTTCTGTATGAACATCCCCGTCTCTTCATGTTGTTCCTTCCACAGACTCCTGACTACTGGCTTCCTGGAGAACAGATCCTGCAGTCAGAGTATAATTTGCTCTTCCAAGTACCCTAGAAATTTTTACCAAGTTCTCCTAAACTCAGCCCACTTGCTAGTCAGTGCCTGCCCTCTGGCCATCTCATCTGCCATACATAAGTAGCAGTCCCTAATGGCTGCTCATTGTGGCTTTCTCCACATGTGGTGGTGGGTGCCTCTTGGTGCTCAGTAAAGCAGAAGTGGCCCATTTGCTAAGACTCTCCACTTGAGAATGTGTTTGGATGATCTCTGCCCAGATGTCAGTGTGCAGATGAATATTTCAGCTATTCTTTCTCCTGATTAGTATGCAGCCAGAACACCTGCTTTGCTGCCTGGAGGAATCATATTAGACATGAAGACACACCTGCACAGTCAAATATTTGCACTGTATTTATAAACATCTCTTAGTATTTGGTGGAATACCTTCCCCTCAGTCCAAAGGTGTGTGTGTGTGTGTGTGTGTGTGTGTGTGTGTGTGTGTGTATATATATATAGTTTATATTATATAATATATATTTGAAAATCCCCATTTACAAATAGCTTCATTCACACTCACCACTCTCTGACAATTAAAAGCCGGTGCTTTTTTTTGTGGGTAACGATGGTCATTATGTAGGTTGGGGGAAATGCATAGCCAATGTGATCATGTGTTTGGTAGTTCAGTCTGTAAGAAGCCGATATAGACGCTGGCATTCTTCTCGCTGTTATCCTTTTACTGTGTTTTTTTTTTTTTTTTTTTTTTTGGTCTTTTCGAGAACAGGGTATACCTCTAGCCCCGGTCCTGAGAATTTGCTCTGTAAAGAAGGGGCTGGCCTTGATCAGCAAAGTCAAGCACTGCCTCTGCCTCCCAAGTGCTAGGATTATAAGGCGGTGCCCTTATTACAAGACAGGCTCTTATGGATGGACCCAGAACTATCTCTTCAGCTAGTCTAGATGCCAGCTTGTCCAAGGATCCAGGACCATCGACCTCCCATAGGCTAGGATAATAGGCTGACTGTCTTGCTTTTCTCCCTAGCATATGGGTTCTGGGGGATTGAACCCAATTGTTTGTGCTTATGATGGCAGTGCTCTTATAACGTGTCATCTCCAAAACCACAAATCATAAAGATATATAATGATATGATAGATATACTATATATGAGATGATATATGAGATTTTATTTTTTTGGTCTTTTTGAGACAAGGGTCCCCTCCGTCAAGTCCCAGCTGGCCTGGAGCTCCATAATAGACCAGGGTGGCCTGAACTCACAGAGAGCCACTGCTCTCGCTCCTGAGTGGGGATGAAAGTGTGCCACCACCAGCCCAGCATAAATCCTAATTGTTTAAACAGGTTCGAAGTGCTATACTTTGCATGGAGGTTACTCAAAATTTGAGCATGAATACTAGACCAAAAACTCTTTCAAATGGGAATCAATTTTCCCACTCTGGAAATAGGATAAACCAGATTTCATGTGTATAATATTTCTGGATATTATAAAAGGACAGACAAGCCATGGTGAAAATGGATATTTTTCTTTGAAAACAAATTATTAAAACTTCCATCATTTGAAAGTAAACCCTGTCTATAACTAGTAATCTAAAGTAGTTACCCAGAAAAGTAAAACCCAAAATGTTTACGTGTGTAATTTATTTTAGTTTACCACAAATGATACACTTCATAAAGTGTGATGCAGGTTAATTGTAGGAAGATTTAAAGTGCCTTAAATAAAGTATGTGTTTTCTTGTTGTTGTTCTTTTTAAGACAGGATCTGCAACTGGTAGTTCCAACTGTCTGCAGAATCATTGAATAATAGACCAGGTTATCCTTAAACTACAAAGATTGCCTGCCTCTCCTCCGAATGCCTGGGGCTGCAAGGCTGCGCACAAAATTCCTGACCTTTTTATTTTTTTTTTTAATAAAGTCTGCTTTGGGAATGTTATCAAACTTATCGAACTGGTATGAGTCTGGGGGAGAAAATTAAAGAATGGTCATCTTGTCAGTTTGATTTAAATGACAGATTTGAGTAGCATCATTTAGTATGTGTGATTTTATAATCTTCAACTATTCAAATTTTTTTTTTTTTTTTTTTTTTTTTTTGTATTTTTGAGACAGGGTCTCCCTTTAGTTCCAGCTGGCCTGGAGCTCACCCTGTAGATGAGGCTAGCCTTGAACTCACAGAGATCCACCTGCCTCTGTCTTCCAAGTGTTAGGATTAAAGGTGTGTGACGCCACGTCTGGCTTCAAAGTTCTAAAAGTTCATCAAAGACTCCTTTGACTGGGCATTTCTGTGGGTGAAATATGTTCTTTTAAATTCTTCAGAATTAGAACATTAAAATTAGTCTTGTTTAGTTTGTTAATAATGTCACATGAGCCAGATACCAGTTGTTCATAAGTAAAGTAGAAAATCCCTTAGCCTACAATGAGAATGGGACTCTCAAAAAAAGACATTTGTGCTGTTAGAGAGAACAAGATATAGACTGGTCCTTTTTTTCTTTAATCTGTCTAAATCAATTAGATATTTGAATTGTGGTATTGTATTTCCAGGAAGCTTCATTGCTTTCTATTATCCTCATGACAAAAATAAACAATTCCTTTTGAAATCATAAAGAAAAATGTCTCCCATTGAGTTGATGTTTTATGCTGTTATATGGAAGAACATATGTGTAATAAAAATGAGAAATTATGGATCAAATAATGATGTTGAAGCCACTTACATAAACAATAGAGAGCATTTTGGATGAGCTCCAAATATCATCGCTATTGTTTAATTTCAGTCCCTGTTATGCATCTGCCCAGGCTAGTGTCAAAGATAATAATCTCACCAGATAGATGTAAAATGCACAACTAAAATTACATAGCTCCATTATTCTGTTTACACAGAGTGCTAAACCACTCTTTTCCAGCTGACTGACCCAATAGAACATTTCATACATTGAACTCCCTTGCAAATTCAGTGGGCCGATACCCATTTCTTTGTGTATATTAGGTCATTTTCTACCAACATAGGCATAAAGTAACAGAGCAGAGGCATGAGTGTGTTTGCTCTCTAATGAAATTGTTCTTTACATCTTGCCCTCTGCTTTTACCTGTAATTATGGGCTTTTAAAAAGAGGAAGAGACTTACTGGAAGTCACAAAATGCCAATTAAAAGAAATGAACAGGCATTGAGTGCCAAGTCACTCATTCTGAGAAGAGGGGGGAAGACAAAGGCATATACACATTGCAGCTTTCTTCACTGAAATGTCTTCTGTCAGTCAGTGTATGACAGAACCCTCAACTGGAAGGCGGCTCAGAAAGTGACTCAGTCCAGGACTCTGACTGTAATAAACAACCACTCAGACGATATTTTCATGTATTGTACTAGTAGGAGACAGAAGAAAAAAGAGACATAGAGAGAACCAGAGAGAGGGAAGGAGACAGAGAGGGAGGGAGAAAGGGGAGGAAAAAGGAAAGGAAGGCAAAAGGAATGAAGGAGGACAAGAAGAAAGGGAGTAGGGGATGGAGGCAGGGCCGAGGGAAGGAAGTGAATGTGGAATTCTAGCCAGGGTGTTTTAACTGATTTGTCCTTAAAACGAGCACCGAAAGATAAACATTGACCAATTCACGAATAGAGTACAGGTAATTGAGGAAACTATGATTTGTGGGTGGAAAGGAAGATCACATTCTTTTCTTAAGTTCTGGATTGATAGACGAAACTTTTGTCATTTATTTTCTTTGAATGCAACGCATTGCACTCTAAGTAGAGCTGAACAGGATCTGCCTCTCCATCACTGACAGTTAATAATTAAATCAAACATTATATTCGGCAATAGAACATATGCATCAGCTTCTTTCAAATTGCATTTCCTTCCTGTTAGGTCCATTAGCGTAAGCCAGACTGCCTTTAGAAACCCCCTTATTGCTGCTGTCTTTCAGCACGGTTCCTGAAATGGATAATGTGGTACGTATTATGGGCAATTACACAGAAATCCCTAGTGATAGGGCTTTAGACTACAGAATGAAACAGCTGGAACTACAGAGCTATAAGCTAATCAGAAAAAGAAATAGTTAAAAAATAACCTGGATAAAGGAAAAAGAAAAGGATGAGCTGTTCTATAAAACCATTGTTCTTTCAGAATCTGCCTGTACCTGCAAGAGTCTCTGAGCCTCACAGAATAAAACTGTGGAAATCGAAGCATGTTATTTTTAAAAATGTTTTTTGCCAAGTCTTTTACACTCGTGGTGTAACGATGTGTAACAAACAGCCACCAAATCTGAGGGGTGAATACAATGATATTTTTCTCTCCAGTTTGTTAATGTGGTGCTTCCATTATTAGCTGTGCTGTGAGAAATCTGGTCTTTTTCAATTTTATTTCCAGGAAAACATATACAGCACCAGAAGATGCAGTTTCTATTCATTAAAAGAGCCATGCACATAATATTTTCCTCTCGTATTTGGGCTTTGGTATGGAGTACTTGGTATGTCATAGAGATAAAAAAAATTACATCATCTACTTGGTTTGGATGCTGCAGTTAGTAGTCTGCCTGAAAAATCAGATGCAAACATTACATGGATACCTAAGGGATTAGTTTCATTTTCAAAGGGGAAGATGTATACTCTGGATTCTTCCAGGATTCTAAGAGAGAAAGTAATAATGGGATTTGATGATAAAAATGTTACCTTGTTTGGTTGTAAGCAAATGCAGTTTTATCTTATGCCAATGAAGTGTTTCTGAAAATTTTTCAGTAAAATGACTTTATAACTTGAGAAATAATGGAACAATCTACACCGTAACTACTGGGAAATGAAACAAAAGTGGGTACAATTTCAAACTTTAAATATAGCTACAAAACTATTTTCAAATTTTTTACTAAAGTCATCTATAGAAATTTGAAGATATTACAGGCAGAATATTTGTATAACCGTTA
This sequence comes from Rhizomys pruinosus, assembly GCA_009823505.1. NCBI lineage: Eukaryota > Metazoa > Chordata > Mammalia > Rodentia > Spalacidae > Rhizomys > Rhizomys pruinosus. The sequence continues at coordinate 1,140,651 of VZQC01000498.1, forward strand.
GAGGGTTATTCTCCCTTTCTTTGTAAGGACATGGATTACATAGTCATAGCCAGATTTATGTGTCTGCTTATGTCCTTTCACAAGGCTTCAGTAGCTGATATTTATTTCCACAACTGTAAAGTGACAGCAGAAGGAGGAAGCTGGACATAAAACACGCCAGCTAGCTTGATACCACTAATAGTTTTGTGTCCTACTCCCCTTAAGAGCAGTGATTCGTTGTTGTTGTTAGTTAGTTAGTTAGTTAATACTCTACATCTACAAAAGCTTTGTTATGATACAGTAGAAGGAAAGAAAACAGGTGATAACAAGGCAAGATGCTAAATACAAAGGATGACTGCATGTTCTGATTATAAAAAGCAATGCTCACATTAACAGTTAAATATTCTTTGGTTTTATTGTAGACACTACATGTATAGCTGTACAATATAAGTAAAATATGCTCTGAATACCCAAATAGATTTATTATGCAACAAAGTTTAGAAGATCTAATTGGAGGTTGTATTCTTCTGTGTGTCATTTTTTCTCATAGGGAAATAACCAAAATGGTAGGAAAGAGATCTAATGGAAATGCTAGAGCATTGGGAGAGGGGTAGAGAAGCTGATGATGGATACCGTGTTTATTTCCTACTTCTATCTGAAGTTACCCCAAAGGGAGAGTAACTGTTTTGCCTCTACTAAGTTTAAATTCAAGTGTGTCATGATTGTCTATGAGAGGTTTTCAAGCAGATTCCTTGCATCACTCATAAATTTCACCTGGCTTCATCCTTCTCATAACTTCACATTGTAATATAGATATTATCATTATGTTCAATTTACAGGAGATGAAATAAAATAGAAGACTTAGCTGAATGACCATTGACAGGTTCAATGATGAAGTTAAGATCTGAAACCAGGAAGGCTAAGTCCAGGACCTAAGCTCTTAAGTATCACAATATGTTATCTTTGAAGCTAGATATATTTCAAACCTGTATGGTACATAAATTGTCTGGTGTCAGGACTCTAATCTCCCAGACAGTATGACATACTTCTTAAGTGGGTTCGAGTGTGAATAGAGAAAAAGAAATAATGCATTCCTGTCTGGCAACACAAATGAAAGTTATGCAGCATTATTGTGGTGACTATTAGAATGTCTATAATGTCTTCATATTTACTTATACTTAGTTCTTAAAAAAGACACAGACCAGCCTGATAATATCATGCTGCATTAAAAATACTGATTTGCTAATTTAAAATCTTTTGCCTTGGAGGCTGGGGAAATGAAGTAAGTGGACAAAAGCACTTGGTATGCAAGTGTGAGGACCTGAATTTGAATCCATAGTATCCATATAAAAAGCTGGAAGCAGCTGTGTGTGCCTGCAATTCCCCACATAAGAATGCAGAGACAGGTAGATCTCAGGAATTCCCTGGCCAGCAAGCTTAGACAAATCAGTGAGCATCCAGGTCTGTGAGAGCCCCTGTCTCAAAGCAATAAGGTGGAGAGATATAGAGGAAGACACCTGGAAACCAGCTGTGCCTTCTGAATGCAAACACTCAGGGGTGTGTATCTTTCACACTCAAATGTGTGCAGCACACCCACATGCAACACACACACACACATACACACACACACACACCACATGCTTTACCCCATTTTCCTAGTTATTCTCCAGAGGCTTTAGAGTCTTGACTGAAATGCCCACCAAAGCATCTAGAAAAATACAATCCAATGATCTGGTGAACTTAAGATATTTTTAAATTCTGGTTATAAAAGATCCTATAGTGTATAGTAAATTAGCCTCATATTTTGGTATTCTGAGGCTTATTATGTTTTTTTGTGTAAAAATTGTTGAGTTTTAAGATGAAAGTATTAGAAGAAAATGTACAAAAACATTTGTATGAGCCAAGACTCTCAGAATTCATAAGGAGAGAGAGACCATTGAATACATAAACAATTTATACATTGTGTAAACCTACATATTGAAAATAACCTCATATTACATAAAAGTGCTATTATGAGTTAGCAGAGATGCAGGGTTCTTACACTTGATTTCAACTTACTGCCTTATCTTGAGGCAGACTTCTTACACTTGATCTTGTCTTAGTGTCATACCTCTTCTGCTGTTTTCCAGTCTTCATATGCATCAGTCCCTGCTCTTGTCAAAGGAAGCTCCTGTTTAGCAGAGCAGCCTGAGGCTGTGTTCTCAGCAAGATCCACTTGATGCCACACATGGTAGTTCCCATGATACTCGCTGGACTGATGCCCACATTTCCAGTTCGTAGAATTGTTACTAAGCTGAATGACTTCAAAGAAGTTCAATGACAATGGTCACATCTTTATTCATGAAGTTATCATAACAGTGGTGATTTGACATTACATGAAAAAATTCATCTTTGAATTACTGGATTTTCAAATTCACACAAATGAAGACTAAGGCCAAAACTGTTTCTTTCTTGTTCTGCCTATATGGGGCATGAACACAGAAAATTTAAAAAGTAACAAGCCGGGCATGGTGGTGCACACCTTTAATCCTAGCACTTGGGAGGCAGAGGCAATTGGATCTCTGTGAGTTCAAGGCCAGAGGTCGTACAGAGGGAGTTCCAGACAGCAGAGCTACAGTAGAGACCCGGTCTCAAAAGACAAAAAAAAAAAAAAAAAAAAAAAAGCAAATGGAAAAACATTATAATTCATGTGAAAGGGTGTTCAAGAGACCATGCATTGATCTGTTAGTCATAACATACAAATTAAAAGACTAAGAAAATATGTATTTTATCTAATATGTTGGCAAAAATGAGATTAAAAACAAAACTTTTCTTCTGAAGGATGTTTGAGATCATGGTAGGTCGATGTATCTGGCACCACGAAAGAAAAACATATAAATTAAATATTACAGATGAGAAAAGAGTGGACCCAGGAAGGTCTGTAGTTCACCCAAGGTCACCTAGCTGATAAGCTGAGCTGGACTGTGAACCCAAATATTCAGGACCTAGTTCTTAGGAGCACAATTAAATTCTTCAGGCTTAGAAATGTGCTGATTATTTATGGCACCCAAATGATTTAATTTGTTATATAGTGAGCTCTCTTTTATTGAATTTTTACAAATAAGAGTTAAGTGGAGTGTTTCAGGTCTGTGATTACAGGGCAGATGCTAAAATAAATTCAAAGAGCACTGATTCTCATGCACCTGCTCTCATTTATATGCTGTCCATTTGATGGCAAAACACACCGATAATAATAAGGTCATTGTAAATAAGGGTAAAAAAAAGCTCTAAACATGTAATTTTTAAAACCCTAAACTCCAATTTATATGCTGCAGGAAAATGATCTCCGGACAGATTAAAGAGTCACATGAATAAACAAAATCATAAAATGTTAAAATCCAAAGCAGAATCTATTTAACTTAAAGATGGTGGAACCCAAAAATATAAAAAGAACAATTCTCAAAACTAAAACTAGGGATTCAGAAAGAGAGAGAGAGAGAGAGAGAGAGAGAGAGAGAGAGAGAGAGAGAGAGAGAATCTGTTGCCAAAGTATTTTCTGTTAAACATATACATATGTTCATTGAAGAATATACACAGTTTATAAACTGTGTACATTCTTCCCAAGATAAATGTTTATATCCTTATCCAACTTTTCCCTATTAGTTTGTGCAGCATTTTCTTGCTGGCTTACTTTATATTATTGTCCTTTTTCACTCTCAAATATTCTCTGTTCAGTTTTTGCCTTTTGAGTTTGTTCTTAATATTTTGACACAATTTTATACATCCCTTTATAAAAATATGTAAATAAGACCTCTAAGAAAAATATGAGTGCACAGAGCACAAGAAAATCAGTTAAATATCACTGCGAATGAAATAATTTTAAGGTGAAATATTTCTTCTCATTATATCATGAACAATTTGCAAAGAATGATAATTCCTCCTGATGAAGCCAGCTCAATTAAAGATTAACTCTTATGATGTCTTTTGGATGAAATGGAAATTTGGATTCTATTTATGGAAGACCATTAAGTAATTTGCATCAAGAACTTTATAAAGTTCAATCATATAAATTTATTAGCTCAGTGAGCTCAGGACTCCATGCTAACTTGACAGGTTTTCAAATAGACCTGACACCATATTTGACTTTAGTCAGTGTAAGAATCCACAGTGGGGCCAGCATTGCAGCTCACAACTTTAATCACAGTACTAGGAGGCAGAAGCAATCATATTTCTGTGTGATCCAGATCTAGGACAGCATGCTCTACATAATCGAGTTCCAGGACAGCTGGGGCTACAGGAAGACCTTGTCTCAAAAAAATTTTTTTTAAGGATCTATAACAGAACTGAGTCTGTTAGTGCCAATTGTGTGATTAAGAGTTTATGGAAACTTTTCATGACAGAAAAGTTGTTCAAATAATCCTCTTGGAGATAAACTAACATTTGACACATAAAACGTCATGTTTATATTTGTAGATATGATTCCAAACCAAGAGAAAACTTCTGGGCAATACATGCATACATTTCATACCCAGAAATAATTTGACAAAACTACAGATCTATAGTAGCACCTAGATAGATACATATGTATTTCAAGGCACAGTTGTCCTAAATGGGTTTGCCACCTGGATGGAACTGAAATTGAGCTAGCAGTTTGTACCTTTCAATGGATTGATTCAATTCACCTAGGCCAGATGAATTAATATATACGGAGTTGTTAATAAGAATCACTTATGCGGGCTGGAGAGATGGCCTAGCGGTTAAGAGCGCCGACCGCTCTTACAGAGGACCCGGGTTCGATCCCCAGCACCCACATGGCGGCTGAGAACCGTCTGAAGCTCCAATTCCAGGAGAACTCCAGTTCCAGGGGAATCCGAGACCCTCTTCTGAACTCCGCGGCGTTGCACGACACGGGTGCACAGACTTGCATGCAGACAGTACATTCATACACATACAGAAATAAATAAAATTAATAAAAAAAATTAAAAAAAAAGAATCACTTATGCAATTAATATGTGTGGGGCCAAGAATAATATCCTAGTTTTCATTTATGATTTTGTTAATTTCCATTTTCCCTCAATTTTACTTTGTTCATTACCTTACATACGTATTACTTATTGAAAGAATGGATTCTTGGTTGCCCTGATTCTCTCTGTTTTTATATTTTTAATTTCATTGACCTCTGGCCATGGTAGAATAGAAATATGTGTGTGTGTCCATCCTGGAGAATGTCAACCTGCAAAAGACCAGGTGAGGCCTGCCTTCCTGGGGGCTTTGGGCACCACTGTGCCCCATGGAGGCCTGATATTGCCCTGGACCTTCCAACCTTCAGGTCCCAGCATGCGATGTGGATGGAGTTAGCCCTGTGCACCACACAGCACAAGACCAGGTTGCGCCCCGCTGGGCAAGCAGACTTCACCTGTGTCCTGCAGAACATCAACCTGCAAAAGACCAGCCTAGGAAAGTGGTGGTGCAGAGGATCTAGCTGTGCAGCCACCGTTGAGGCTCCAGAACCCAAAGAAACAAATAAACAAAAAAATCCACATGCCAAACACACACACACACACACACACACACACACACACACACACACACACAATCCAACATGGGAAAAGCTCATAATAAATCACACCAAACTCTACCAACCCTACAGATGACTCATACAATGAGATCTCTCTGGAAGGAAACCAAGACACAGACTTTATAAAAACAATTGTGGACATATTCAAAGAAATCGGAGAACTAAGGGAAGAGAATGAAAAACTCAAGAAGCACCAAGAGGGTGATAATGATAATCATTGGAAAGAACTAAGGGGAGAGCTTGAAAAACTCAAGAAGGACTTAGAGGCAGAAAATGACAAACGTTGGAAAGAATTGAAGGGAGGATATGATAAACTCCAGAAGGAAGTGGAAACACTGAAAAAAATCCCAGGCTGAAAGGGAAAAAGAAAATGACCAACGAAATAAGGACCTTCAAGATGAGAATGACAGGCTCCAGAAGGAAGTGGAAACACTAAAGAAATCACAGGATGAAATGAAAAAGGAAATTGAACATTCAACCAATCGACAGAAAAGGATGGGAAAAAGCCTCAGAAGCAGAATGGAAGAAGCAGAAAAAAGAATATCAGACCTGCAGGATAACAATGGTCCAACTAGAATGCTCAAGTAAAGATTATGAAAAATTAACAACAACAACAACAAAAAAACCCACAAGAGTGGAACAACCAGGAAATGTGGGACACTATGAAAAAACCAAACCTCTGCATCATAGGGATAGGGGAAGGAGAAGAATCCCAAGACAACACTATTCACCAGATCTTCAACAGGATAATAGAAGAAAGTTTCCCCAAACTGAAAAAGATAAACACCAAACAGACAAGACCAGAAAAGAAATTCCCCATGCCATATAATTGTTAAAACACTAGATGCTCAAAACAAAGACAAAATGCTGAAAGCCACAAGAGAAAAACAACAAGTTACATATAAGGAGAAACCCATCAGAATTACACCTGACTTCTCAGTGCAAACTATGAAAGCTAGAAGAATGCGGACCAAAGTATTCCCAGTTCTAGATGATTTTAGATGCCAACACAGACTACTATACCCAGCAAAAATGTCAATCATAGCAGCCAGGCCCAGGCCAGCTGAGTGACAGGGATTGCACCACATCTGGGAGGGGACTGTGTGAAGGAGAAGCTAGGCCCACCAGGCATACAGCAGCAGCCGGGCCCATACCAGCTGAGGGGAACGGACTGCACCACATCTGGTAGGGGATTGTGGGAAGGAGAAGCTAGGGCCACCAGCCACACAGCAGTGGCCAGGCCCAGACCAGCTGAGCTGTAGGGTACAGGGGCCTGGGCTAAGCAGGCAGTCTGTAGTCCCCCACTCCCCAACTGGAATTCCAGAGGAAGTGTTCAGTAAGTCCTACAAACAACCTAGAAGAACTGGCTGGCAGCAGCAGAGGGAGCACAGGGCTCAGAGGGTGTCATAACGGCTGTTACCTACCCAGTTCTTGCAGAATAGAAAGGGAAGAGTGAGCTATACTTCCCAATTATAACCAAAATTGAAAGATTGAAATCCAGACAAGCCAACACCCCATAAATAAAGAGAAGGAATCAGAGAAAGTGATCCTTCAACACTGTGAAGAGGCATCAGAATACAGGCAGAAGGAAACCCACATGCCAAGAGCACAAAGAAAGAACAATATGGGAAAAGAGCAGAATAATTCCACACTAAAGTCTACTGAACCTATGGAGGATTCCCACAAGGAGATCTCTGGAGGTAGCACAGGACACAGATGATAAAATAATCACAGATATATTCAAAGAAATCATGGAAATAAGGGGAGAGAATGAAAAACTCAGGAAAAACCTAGAGGGAAAGAATGATAATCTTTGGAAAGAACTAAAAGGAGAAAATGGCAAATGCCAGAAGGAAGTGGGAACCCTAAAAAGATCCCATGATGAAATGAAAAAGGAAATCAACCAGTGAAGCAAAGAGCTACAAGAAAAGATTGAGAACCTCCAAAAGGAAGTGGAAATAGTAAAGAAAACACAAGATGAAAGAAAAAAGAAGTCAAACACTCATCCAATCAAGAGGAAAGAATGGGAAAAAGCCTCAGAAGTAGAATGGAGGAAGCAGAAAAAAGAATATCAGCTAGATAACACAGAACAACTAAAAAGCTCAAGTAAAGACTATGAAAAATTAAAAAATACACAAGAATGGAATAACCAACAATTGTGGGACACTTTGAAAAGATAAAATCTCCACATCATATGGATAGAGGAAGAAGAAGACTCCCAAGAGAATGGTATTGATCAGATCTTCAACAGAATAATAGATGAAAATTTCCCCAAACTAAAAAAAGACAAGCCCATACAAATACAAGAAGCACATAGAACACCAAATAGACAAGACCAGAAAAGAAACTCCTTAAGCCATATCATAGTTACAACACTAGACACCCAAAACAAAGACAAAATTCTAAAAGCCACAAAAGAAAAACAACAAGTTACATAGAAGGAAAAAAAAAAAAAAACCTATTAGAATTACAGCTGACTTCTCAGTGCAAACTATGAAAGCAAGAACAACATGGACCAAAGCATTCCCAGTGCTAAATGACTACAAATGCCAAACCAAGTTACTATACCCAGCAAAAATGTCGATTCTAGTTGAATGAAAGAGAAAAATCTTCCATGACATAAACAAGATGAAAGAATACATGTCCAGAAAACCAAACCATCAGAGAATACTTGAAGCAATTCAAAGGGCAGAGGAGAGGAGCAGCTATCCCCAGGCACCTAGAAAGGGAAATTATTAAAGACACAACTGCAAAAGTAGAAACCTAGACAAAATATTTAAATGGATGACAAGGGGAAAGGAAGCAACACACACACGTCTCTCATTATTACCTTAAATATTAATGGACTAAACACCCCAATCAGAAGGCATAGACTGGAAGAATGGATTAGGAAACAGAATCCATCTATATGCAGTCTACAAGAAACCCATCTCACCCTCAAGGAAAGGCACCAACTGAAAGTGAAAGGATGGAAAAAAATATTCCAAGCAAATGGTACCAAAAAGAAAGCAGGAGTTGCTATTTTAATATCAGACAAAATAGACTTCAAAGTAGAAGCAATCAGAAGAGACAAAGAGGGCCATAACATTTTCATTAAAGGGAAAATTAACTGGGACTGGAGAGATGGCTTAGCAGTTAAGAGCACTGACTGCTCTTGCAGAGGACCTGGGTTTGATCCCCAGCACCCACATGGCGGCTGAGAACCGTCTGCAACTCCAATTCCAGGAGAACTCCAGTTCCAGGGGAATCCGACACCCTCCTCTGACCTCTGCAGTATTTCACGACATGGGTGCAAAAACCTACATGCAGACAGTACATTCATACACATAAATGAAAACATAAAAAATTAAAGGGAAAATTAACCATGAAGACTGCATAATCATGAATATATATGCACCAAACTCTGGTGCAATAATCTTTATAAACACAACTCTGTAGGACCTCAAGGCACAGATCAACCCCAACACACTCATAGTAGGGGACTTCAATACCACACTGAGCCCCTTGGACAGATCAACCGGACAAAGAATAAATAGAGAGACATCTGAACTGATCAATACGATACAGCAAATGGACCTCACAGACATCTACTGAATATTCTACCCAAGCACCAGAGAATACACTTTCTACTCAGCACCCCACTGAACATTCTCAAAAATTGATCACATACTGGGACACAGAAAAAGCCTCAACAAATACAAAAAAATGAAATGATTTCATGCATTCTATCAGACCACAATGCAATAAAGCTCAATATCAACACCAGGAGGAGACCTGCTACCTACAGGAACACATGGATACTAAATAACACACCCCTGAACAATGAATGGGTCAAGGAAGAAATAAAGAAATAAAAGAGGCTGGAGAGATAGCCTAGTGGTTAAGAGTACCAATTGCTCTTGCAGAGGACCCGGGTTTGATCCCCAGCAACCACATGGCGGATGGGAACCAACTCCAATTCCAGGAGAACTCCAGTTCCAGGGGAATCCGAGACACTCTTCTAACCTCCATGGCATTGCACAACATGGGTGCACAAACCTATAGGCAGACAGTACATTCATACACATACAAAAATAAATAAAATTAAAAAAATAGAAATAAAAACATTCCTGAAACTAAATGACAATGAGAGTACAACACAACAAAACCTATGGGACACTTTAAAAGCAGTCCTAAGAGGGAAGTTTATAGCCTAGGGTGCCTACATTATAAAAACAGAAAGGGCACAAATAAATGAGTTAACTCTGCAGCTAAAAACCCATGAAAGGCAACAACAAAGGAACCCTAAATGCAACAGACAGGAAGAAATGACAAAAATCAGAGCAGAAATCAATGAAATAGAAACAAAGATAACAATACAAAAAATCAATGAATCCAAAAGTTGGCTCTTTGAGAGAATAAACAAGGTAGATAGACCTCTAGCCCAGTTAACCAAAAGAAAGAAAAAGCAACTTCAAGTCAATAGAATATGTGAAGAAAGGGGAAACATCACAACAGAAAACAAAAAGATCCAGGAAATCATAGGGGAATACTTCAAAAACCGATACTCTACTAAATTTGAAAACCTAAGTGAAATGGATGAATATTTGAAATCCTGGGAATCACCAAAGCTAAACCGAGGAGAGACTGACAGCTTAAATAAGCCATAATAATTGAGGAAATTTAAGATGTAATAAAAAATCTCCCAACAAAAAAAGCCCCAGTCTAGATGGTTTCACGGCAGAATTATATAAAAACATTTAAAGAGGTCCTACAACCACAGCTACTTAAACTCTTCAGAAGGATAGAAACAGAGGAAATTCTCCCAAACTCCTATGAATCTGGCATCACTCTAATACCCAAGCCAGGCAAAGATGCAAGCAGAAAAGAAAGCTACAGACCCATCTCATTAATGAACATAGATGCAAAAATTCTCAACAAAATAATTGCAAATGGCATACAGACCCACTAGTACTGCTTAAATGCCTGTACATCCAATAGCTTGTGCTTTGTTAATATGACTAAAAAGGGTATCACTGGAAAAGCTGTCAACCCATGAAGGGAAACAACCTGAACAGACTGGAGTCCAAAATGACAACTCCAAAGAAATTAGACTGTTTTCTTCTTACCCACCTGTGCCCCTTTCCCAAAGCCCAGTGAACAAATTGCAGAAGAGGAGGCGTGGTAGATTGTAAGGGCTGCAGAGAGATAGGGGTGAATCATGAGACTACAGGAATATAGTCTGGACTCCTAACTGATCAACATGCCTGTGCATACAAGCTTCTCCAACTGGACTATGGGAACCTTGGGTTGTTCAAAATTTAGACATAGATACTTGCAAAATGCACCAATTACCTAATTGTATGACATACTGAGTAACATCAATGTTATCTGCAAACAACTGTGTCATTATATTGTAGAATCCCTTAAAAAAAGATCATCCATCATGATCAAGTTGGATTCATACAGAGATGCAGGGATTGTTCAACGATCGTAAGCAATTAATAAATGTAATAAAAACATATAAATGGACTGAACGAAAAACCACACGAGCAATACTCAATTGAGGGAGAAAGGCCTTCACAAAACCTCACACGCCTTCATGCGTAAAGTCCTAAAAGGAATTGAATTGGAAGGATCACTCCTCAAAATAAACAAAGCCATATACATTAACCCACAGCAAACGTTATCCTAAATGGAGAAGAGACGAAGCATTTCCCCTTAAGGTAGGAACTCGGCAAGGCTTACCCTCCTGTCTCTGCTCCTCTTTCAATAATAGTGGGCTGTGAAACACTTGCTAGGGGCAATAAGAGCCCAAGAAACGGAAACTAAAGGAGTACTATTGGAAAAGAGGAAATCAAAATATCCCTCTTGCAGATGAAATGACAGTTTACCTAAAGGATGTGAAAAACTCAACCAGAAAACTCCCTAAAATTAGGAGTTTCAGTATGTGTTTTGTGGGGGATAAACAAAATTAACCTAGAAAACAGTAGCCTTTCTTATACAAACAACAAGCAATTAAAGAAGAAATACAAGGTGACCTTCCCAATCACAATGCTTTCAAAAACAATAAAAGGCCTAGGAACAAACCTAAACCAAAGACACCAAAGATCTCTACAGTGAAAATTTTAAGACACTGAAAATAAAAATGGAGATTTCAGAAGATGGAAAGACATCAGAAGATGGAAAGACCAAACCATGCTCATGGATGGAAAAATTAATATAGTAAAAATGGTCCATTTTACCCCCATAATAACAGAGAATTAATGCAATCCCAATTAAAATCCCCAAGACTTTCTTCCCACAGGCTTGGAAAAGAAAATCCTTTAGAGTTTCATATGGACAAACAAAAGACCCAGAATAGCCAAAGTAACCCTGTGTGAAAAGAGCAATACGGGGGGGGGGGGGATCTCTATACCAGACTTTAAACAGGGCTGTAGTCATAAAACATCCTGGTACTGGCACGAAAACATATCCATAGACCAATGGAACAAAACTGAAGATCCAAACTTGAGCACATACAATTTCAACCACCTCGTATTTGACAAGGGGGCCAAAATGACTCAATGGAGGAAAGACAGCATCTTCAGCAAATGGTGTTGGCAAAACTGGATCACCACTTGTAGAAGAATAAAATTACACCCCTGCCTCTCACCCTCTACAAAAATGAACTCCAAACGGATCAAAGACCTCAAGATGAAACCCAAAACTCTGAAGGTGATCGAAGTAAAAGTTGGCAGCAACCTACAAGACATAGGTGTAGGAAAAGTCTTCCTAAATCAGACATCAGCTGCACAGGAAACAAGGTCAACAATTGACAAGTGGGACCTTGTAAAACTCAAAAGCTTCTGTACAGCAAAAGAAATAAACAGGGAAGTGAAGAGAAAACCCACAGAGTGGGAGGAAACCTTCACTGCTGATACATCTGACAGAGCACTAAGTTCCAGAATATATAAACTACTCAAAAAACAAACAAGTAAGAAAACAAATGACTCACTCAAAAGATGTAGTAAAGAGCTGAACAGAGACTTCACAAGTGGGGAAACAGAGATGGCAGAGAAAAATCTTAAGAAGTGTTCAACATCGCTAATAATTAAGGAAATGCAGATCAAAACCACTTTAAGGTATCATCTCACTCCCATAAGTTTGGCTAGGATCAAGAAAACAAATGATACCAAATGCTGGAGAGGTTGTGGGGAAAGGTGAACACTCATCCACTGCTGGTGGGAATGCAAACTTGTACAATCATTATGGAAGGCAGTGTAGAGAACCTTTAAAAGACTAAAAATGAGCTTGCCACCTGACCCACCCATACCACTTCTGGGTATATACCCACAAGATGCATCCTACCCCAAAGATACATGTACAGCCATGTTTATAGCTGCTCTCTTCACAATAGTGAATTACTGGAACCAACCCAAGTGCCTCTCAACTGAAGAGTGGATAGAGAAAATGTGGTACATCTACACAGTGAATTCTATGCAGCAGTAAAGAAAGGTGATATCATGAAATTTGCAGGTAAATGGATGGAACTAGAAGATATTATGTTAAATGAAGTAACACAGTCTCATAAAAACAAAAGATGAATGGTATCCCTCATCTGTGGATGCTAGCACCAAGTACCTAGTTCTAAGGCAAACTGAGAAACATTAATGCTATATTCCCAATGATTTGAACACAACCATGCTCTTATATTATGAATCCCTAGACATGTCCTAGAACTAACCTACCACTTATTTTCAGACTATGGATTTTTGGTATATGATGGTGGACATGTATACATATTACAGTGTAACATGAAGTTAAAATGGGAAAAGGTGAATCAAGAAACATGATATGGAAATAATAGTTTGTTTTCCAGAAGACACAATTTTAGTATAGGTGTGATGTATCAGGCTGTTGTAACTTAGTCTTTCTGGGGGCTTAATGACCATACTTAATGCCCAAACCAACTTGGCCAAGGGACCTAAAGGATAACTTTGTTTCTTGCTCTCAGAGCTCAACTAAGTCTCAGGGGAATATGCATGGGGGCATCTCCTGAAGTGTCCTGCAAATGTGAGTCACCAGTCTTCCCTGTGCCAGGAGGTCTTAGAAATCCTCTGATGGGTTCCAGCCAGTGTCCACCTTATAAAGAGGAAAGTCTGCTCATGCTTCAAAGAGAAAAGCCTGGTCTAGCAAGACCTAACTGTGTCCTCTAGTGGATGGAACTGGTCATTGAAAAACCAAAAGGAGGGGGCTACCCCTCCCCCACAAAGAAAAACAACCTGAGTGACCCTTGAGGACCACATCCTCAACTGACCTTGAGAAAACAGAAACCTTGGTTAATCTGGGCTGACTGTGTGGCCTTAAGCATCCAAAAAGGAAAGTATAACCAGAAATAAATAATCAATAAGGCCTGAGAAATTGTATTTCAGATATAAAACTTGAGAATCCTTCAAACCTTCAATGCCAGATTGGGACTACAGAGATGTCCAGTGTGTGGACTGAGTGGCTACTGGGATTTCAGTCTCTTCAGAGAGTAGACTGCTGTTTGACTATCCATGCTGTGTCATGGAAGCCAGTGCAGGAAGATCAAGACGGGACACATGCTTGCTGGACCTCATTTGGGTGACCATGGGGATGGGGAGGGACCCCAGTGTGGAGCACGGGGACAGGATTCATGGTTGTTTGGGTTTGCCAAGGAGGAACCTTCAAGTACTTCCTTGGGGAAAACATGACATCTTTTTGTAAAAAAAAAAAAAAAAAAAAAAAGATTATATTTAACAATTAAAAATATTTTGTAAAATAATATTTTCTCTTTGTATTGATACATGTTACAACCATTCATAATTATGTAATCCTAAGGTGTGTTCTATCATATAGGAAAACTAATATTCATATTCTAGAAGAAAAGAAAGAATGTAAAGTTATACTTCTTTTTACATGCATGAAAACTTACTGTTAAAATGTAAAACTTTAAATGTGCTTTGGAATTAACCTATAGTTTATTTTCAGATTTTGTAACTTTGATTTATGTGTGGAGTGTATGTATGCATATTTTGGAATAATATAAAATCAAATGGGAACCAAAAAAAGAGAGAGAAAAACTTATTCAAAGAACTGACCAAAAACTGTGCACCGAAAAGGTCATAAAAGACTGAGAAAAAGATGCAAGACAGGACTTGTGTATGACAGAATCCATGAGCTCTGATGGGGGGTGCATGAGGGGTGGGCATGGATGGGGGAATGAGTCTAAATTTGATTAAGAATTTTAGGAAATGTGCTCAATAAAAATGAAAAAAAATGTCAATCATAGTTGAAGGAGAAAGAAGAATCTTTCATGACATGAACAAGATGAAAAAAATACATGTCTAAGAAACCAACGCTTAAGAAAATCCTCAAAGCAATCCAAAGAACAGAGGAAAGAAGCAACTATCCCTAAGCACTTAAAGAGAGAAAGCAACAAAATTATAACAGAGTAAATATAAACCTAGACCAAGAATGCAAATAAAAAATAAGGTAAAAAGAAGCAACACACATCTCTCAATAATAACCTTAAATACTAATGGTCTAAATTCCCCAATCAAAAGGCATAGACTGGGAGAATGGATTAGGAAACTGAACCCTTCTATATGTTGTTTACAAGAAACCCATCTCACCCTCAAAGACAGACACCACTTTAGAGTGAAAGTACAGAAAAAAGTATTCCAAGAAAATGGTACTAAGAAACAAGCTGGAGTGGCTATTCTAATATCAGACAAAATAGATCTCAAAGTAAAACTAACCAGAAGAGAAAAAGAGGGCCAAAGGAACAATGAACCAGGAAGACTTCATAATCCTAAATGTCTATGCACCAAACTCTGGTGCACCTAACTTTATAAACACAACTCCGCAGGACCTCAAAACACAGATTAATCCTAACACACTAATAGTGGGAGACTTCAACACCCCACTGAGCCCCTTGGATATATCAACAGGACAAAAAATAAACAGAGAGACATCATAATTGAACAATACAACACACCAAATGGACCTCATAGAAATCTACAGAATAGTCCATCCAAATACCAGAGAATATACTTTCTACTCAGCACCTCACAGAACATTCTCCAAAATGACCACATACTGGGGTGCAAAAGGAACCTCAATAAATGCAAAAGGATAGAAATTATTCCATGCATTCTATCAGACCACAGTGCAATAAAGCTCAATATGAACCACAGAATAAGTCCAACAAGCTACAAGAACACAAGGAGACTAAACAAAACAATCCTGAACAATGAATGGGTCAGGGAAGAAATAAAGAATGAAATAAAAATATTCATGGAACTGAGAAAAAAAGACAGTACAACACCACAAAACCTGTGGGATACTTTAAAAGCAGTCTTGAGAGGGAAATTTATAGCTCTAAGTGCCCACATCAAAAAACCAGAAAGGGAACAAATAAATGACCTAACACTGCAGCTAAAAGCACTTGAGAGGCAACAACAAATGAACCCTAAACCCAACAGACAGGAAGAAATAACAAAAATCAGAGCAGAAATCAATGAAATAGAAACAAAGAAGATAAAACATAAAATCAACAAATCCAAAAACTGATTCTTTGAAAAAATAAACAAAATAGACAGACCTGTAGCCCAGTTAACCAAAGAGAGAGAGAGAGAGAGAGAGAGAGAGAGAGAGAGAGAGAGAGAAAGAGAGAGACTCCAAATCAATAGTATTTGTGATGAAAGGGGGGATCATTACAACAGACAAAGAAAAGATCTAGACAATCTATGGGAAAACTTCAAAAATCTATCTTCCACTAAATTTGAAAACCTAAGAGAAATGGATGAATATCCGAAATCCTGGGAACCAACAAAGTTTAACCAAGAAGAGATTGACAGTTTAAACAGACCCATAATATTTGAGGAAAATGAAGACAGACGTAATTACAAACCTCCCAACTAAAAGAAGCCCTGGTTTAGATGGATTCACAGCAGAATTCTATAAAACATTTAAAGGGTCCTACAACCATTGTTACTCAAACTGTTTAGAAGGATACAAACAGAGGTAATTCTTCCAAACTCCTTCTATGAAGCCAGCATCGCTCTAATACCAAAACCAGGCAACGATGCAAGCAAAAAAGAAAGCTATAGACCTCATCTCACTAATGAACATAGATGCAAAAATTCTCAACAAAATACTTGCAAATGGCATACAGACCCACATCAAAAAGATCATCCATCATGATCAAGTTGGATTCATACAAGAGATGCAGGGATGTTTCAACATACATAAATCATTAAATATCATAAAACACATAAATGGACTGAAAAACAAAACCCACATGATATCTCAATTGATACAGAAAAAGCCTTTGACAAGATCCAGCATCCCTTCATGTTTAAAGTCCTAGAGGGAATAGGACTGAAAGGAACATTCCTCAACATGATCAAAGCCATATATAGCAAACCCACTGCCAACATCATCCTAAACAGAGAAAAATTGGAACCATTTCCCTTAAAGGTGGGAACTTGGCAAGGCTGCCCTTTATCACCTCTCCTCTTCAACATAGTGCTTGAAACACTTGCTAGGGCAATAATACAAGAGAAGGAAATTAAAGGAGTATTAATTGGAAAAGAAGAAGTTAAGCCATCCCTTTTTGCAGATGATATGATAGTTTACTTAAGGGATGCTAAAAACTCCACCAGAAAACTAGAAATGGTTAAGAGTTTCAGTAGTGTCGGGCTACAAAATAAACCTAGAAAAATCAGTAACATTTCATTACACCAACAATAAACCTGTGGAGGATGAATATAAGAAGACCTTCCCACTCACAATAGCCTCAAAAATAAGATACCTGGGAACAAATCTAACCAAAGATACCAAGGACCGCTACAACAAAATTTTAAACCCCTGAAGGAGATTGAAAATGACATCAAATGATGGAAAGACCTCCCATGCTCATGGACCAGGAAAATTAATATAGTAAAAATGACCATTTTACCCAGACTGATATACATATTCAAAGCAATCCCAATCAAAATCCCTATGAGCTTCTACACAGACTTGGAAAAATTCCTTAAATTCATATGGAAACACAAAAGAACCTGAATGGCTTAAGCAACCCTGAGTGAAAAATGCAATACAGGGGGATTGTCCTACCAGACTTCAAACTATATTACAGGGCCATAGTCATAAAGACAACCTGGTATTGGCACAAAAAGAGATCAGTTGACCAAAACTGAAGATCCAAACTTGATCTCATACAATTTCAGCCACCTCATATTCGACAAAGGGGCAAAAATCCCTCAATGGAGGAAGGATATCATCTTCAGCAAATGGTGCTGGCAAAATTGGATCACCATTTTTAGAAGAACAAAATTAAACCCCTACCTCTCACCCTGTACAAAAATCAACTCCAAATGTATCAAAGATCTCAATGTGAAGCCTGAAACCCTGAAAGTGATAAAGGAAAAAGTTGGCAACAACCTACAAGACATAGGCATAGGAAAAGGCTTTCTAAATAAGACAGCAGCCACACAGGATGTAAGATCAACAGTTGACAAATGGGACCTCATAAAACTCAAAAGCTTCTGTACAGCAAAAGAAACAATCAAGGAGGTGAAAAGAAAACCCACAGAATGGGAAGAAATCTTTACCAGTGACACATCTGATTGAGCATTAATGTCAAGAATATATAAACTACTCAAAAAACAAAGAAGAAGGGCTGGAGAGATGGCCTAGCGGTTAAGAGTGCCGACCACTCTTACAGAGGACCCGGGTTCGATCCCCAGCACCCACATGGCGGCTGAGAACCATCTGAAACTCCAATTCCAGGAGAACTCCAGTTCCAGGGGAATCTGACACCGTCTTCTGACCTCCGCGGCATTGCACGACACGGGTGCACAAACCTGCATGCAGACAGTACATTCATACACATACAGAAATAAATAAAAAATTAAAAAAAAAAGAAGAAAACAATACTATCCGGTGGTAAAGGCTGACAGGACTCACCGTGGGGAATTAAGATGGTGGATTTTAAATGTTCAACTCATTTTTCGTTATCTCTAAAGGAATGCGAAGGTGCTACTGTACAGCAGACATTATAGAGACCATACTTTGTACTTGTGTCACTCCACAGTTCTTGCTTACTAGATTTTACCATGTAACAATGTGGGCAACAGCGAATTTATCTCCATTTGAATTCGATGCATTACCATTTTTATCAGTTCTTTAACACAATGGTTATATCCACGTTTACTTTCTAGTCCTAACACATGTGTCCTGTGAACGGAGCAGTCGCTAGGCGACAATGGCTACTTGCTGAGCCTACGTCAATTAATATGCCTTAATCGAATATACCCGTGTTCCTCTCTCCCCATCCCTTTTCCAATTCCAACCCATTTGTCATTTCTGAGGTCTTTTCTGTTGCAGTCTTTTGTTGTTCTTTTAATTGGAATCCCTTCATGAGGTATTGATATGGGTTGTTGGCTGTAACATGGGGCATTTGTCGTTTGTTTTTGGGACTGTGTTACTTCCACTTAATATGTTTTTCCAGTTCCTTTATCGATTTTTCATGATGTTGTCCATCTTTATTGCTTGAGATTCTTTTAATGTACTTTTTCTGTCAGCCTCGTCGTTGAGGGCCCTGGGTTGGTTCAGCTTTTTTGCTTGTGAACAGAGCGCATATTAGGTGGGCATGTATCTTTGCAGTAAGTTGAGTCTTTGGGGTATATACTTTGGTATGGCTGGGTCAGGTACTTGGCTTATTTTGAGTTTTTTATGGGTTCTCCATGCTGTTTTCTATAGTGTTTGTATGAGTTTATATTCCTACCATCAGTGGATGTGTGTTTCCCTTTCCCACAACTTCTCCGCACTTAGGGTTCATTCGATGTTCCTATGGTCCTAGCAAGTTATTGGAGTAGGTGATATCTCGTGTGTGGTTTTAATTTGTTTCTTATTATTCAGAGATGGTTGGACTTTTAGTGTTGCGGCGGCAGCTCTAACTCTCCCCTGTGTGAAGTCTCTATCAGATCTTTGCTCCATCTTTTGAATTTCATTTGTTTTCTTTTTCGTTTGTTTTTTTGAGGTAGTTGTATGTCGGAATTAATGCTTTTGTCAATGTATCTGCTGTGAGGTTTCTCCCACTCTGTTGGGTTTCTTCCTCATTCGTTATTCTTTGCATTTGATGTACAGAAGGTCTTTGGGCTTTAATGCAGGTCCATTGTCAATTGTTCGCATTTATTGCTTGTGCATGTGTGTCGATTTAGGGAGTTTTTCCTTAACCTATGTTGCTCTGTAGTCCTCCCAGCTTTCTCATATCAGACTCCAGAGTTTGTGGTTTTACGTTGAGGTCTTTGGTCCATCTGGAGTTGGCCCTTTGTCACAAAGGTGAGAGGTAGGCATGGGTTGATCTTTTACAGTGGGTGAGTTTCCAGTTTAATCATATATAGTCACCCAACACAACATGGATAACATTGATGAAATCTGTGCCTTGACTCACCCCTATAGTCATGTATAATACAACTGGTTTCTGGAGACTCCATATGCTTAAAAAAAACGGGGGGGGGTGATACAGACAGACATAAAACCTTCTAGCCTCAGTGATTCTTTAAAAAAAAAAAATCTTAAAACTAACTATGGGGAAAAATTTGTATGTTCCAAACAGGACAGACGTCACCAGTTTAATGGCTGAGAAAGAAAGATACAGGTTGGGATTGGTAGGATGTACAAAAGTTGGCAATGGGAAAGGTTGACCCGTCTGAACATTCAAGGAAGAAAAGCCTCAGATTTGCTATAAACATCGAACCCCTCTGGATCCTACATGTA
This sequence comes from Rhizomys pruinosus, assembly GCA_009823505.1. Lineage (NCBI taxonomy): Eukaryota > Metazoa > Chordata > Mammalia > Rodentia > Spalacidae > Rhizomys > Rhizomys pruinosus. Next base: position 1,160,959 of record VZQC01000498.1, read on the forward strand.
ACAACAATCTATAATGAGTCCTAATGAATCCCCCCCCAGTTAGGTGGCCACAAAGGTTTTGATATGATAGACTTTCTTGCCTCCCCACTAGAACAAGGAGAATATGACGATGATTGACGTCGTTCCCAAATGTAAATTGGAGACAACTATGGTAGAGGTAATCTCTTATGACACGGTAAATGCTTTTCTTAGTTGACGTACTAGAATGGGAATGTGGAAGGGTTCTCTGCTGTTCGCCAATATAATATTAAGGTCCTAGGTATGCACTACAGCAAAATATTAAAACTGGAGCTCTGATCTCAGCAATGGATTGTTCAGGTGGATGTTGGCCAGGGGACAACGCCCACAAGGTAAGGGCTCCTTGCCTTAAGTTGGGATACCTACAGGAAGAAAGGCAATAAGACCCTGCTGCAAAAGACCTGACATTAACATGTTAGGAGGGTTGTATTGAGACCACACATGAAGTGTACAGATGGCCTCTGGATTGCCAGAGTGCTTACAAGGCCACTAAGCCAGTAAAGCAAATATGGGTTTCCTGAGTCAAGCAAGACCCCACCGTCAGAAGGCTTTACCACCTCACCTGCTGGAATTACTGTGGCAGGCAGACGGCAGCCTGTGCTGTATACCCCAATCTAATATGGCATTGGCTCTCCTTGGCCGAATAACCCATGGCTGATGCCACAAGGATACATTCCTGTACAGGTTAGGGGATGTTATAAGCCAGAATAAGCCTTTGTCATATTTACAGGGGGAAATGTATTCATGGATTACTATCCAAAACTGTGTCTTGTAGAACTACCATAACCTGTTGTGCTGCGTATACCTCTATATCGTAATTGATTGTGCTTCATTAGTAGGATTTTTGAAAGGTTATTCCTGGAAAACTGTCAGCCCATGAAAGGATATATCCAGAATTGACCAGAGTCAACAGCTCCAGAGGAGTGTGGACTGGTGTTACCCTTTCACCTTGTGCCTTTTAGCACTAGAGGGAAACAACCTAGTGGAAGAGGGGGTGTGGTATGTAAGGGCTGCGATTGTGGTGTATGGTGAAACTACAGCAGTAGTTTGGACATTCATTTGATCAATTGATTGAACATACAAGCCCCCCCAGCTGGGTGGCGGGACCCTTGTGCTGTGTTGGTTTGGGCACATCTGCTTGGAAATTGGTTTTAGATGAAGGGTGCTTGTACTCAATGGATTTCAGCTTAAAGAATGAAAAAAAACTGAGAGAAAGTGCAGGACAGTTATGGAGAATGCATGACTGGGTGGGTGGGGTGGGCGGGGGGGGCAAGGGAATGTGATGAATTGGAAAAAATGTATGAAATGTACAAAGCATCAATAAAAACTAATTTAATTAGAAAAGAATTAAATAAAAAAATAAAAAAAAAAGAATACAAAAAAAAAGTGTTCAACATCATTAATAATTAAGGAAATGCAAATTAAAACCACTCTCAGATATCATCTCACTCCAGTTTGGCTAGCTAAGATCAAGAAAACAAAAGACAACAGATGCTGGAGGGGTTGTGGGGAAAAGTGAACACTCATCCACTGCTGGTGGGAATGTAAACTTGTACAACCACTATGGAAAGCACTATGGAGAACCTTTAAAAGACTCAGAATGAGCCTACCACTTGACCAAGTCATACCACTCTCTGGTATATACCCCAAAGACTCATCCTACTGCAAAGATACACGCACATCCATGTTTACTGCAGCTCTCTTCACAATAGCAAAGAGCCGGAACCAACCCAAATGCCCCTCAACAGTCAAGCGGATGACAAAAATGTGGTACATCTACATAATGGAGTACTATTCAGCAATAAAGAAAGATGGCATTATGAACTTTGCAGGTAAATGGATGGAGCTTGAAGCCATTATACTGAATGAAGTAACACAGTTCCAGCAGGACAAACGAAGAATGGTTTCCCTCATTTGTGGATGCTAACACAAATCCCCCAGACAAAAAGCAAGCTGAATGACATTATGTTTATATGTCTGTTTATCTGAAAGCAACTATGTTGTTATAATGTGAATCTCTCAACAGGCTCTAGAATCCACCCACCAATTATTTTCAGACTCTGTAATTACTGTATATGGGTGGAGAGTATGTATCCATATTTTAGAATAATGTAAAATTATTTTTAACAAATCTAGACCCGTGTTCCTGCTCATTCCCCCACCCCGCCAGAGCTCATGCATTCTGCCAGACATGCTTTCTATCTCTTAGTCATTCTCAATATTTTCCATGGGGAAGTTGACTGTTTTGAGCAGAAGTTCACTGTTTCAGTCAGTTTTTTGATGAAGTCTTTTCTGTTGTTGTTGTTGTTTCCAAAATGCGTTATGCCCAACTGCTTTGGACAAAAGCTCAGGGGGCCCTATACAAGAAATACTTACAATTGGGTAATTGGCACTAGCATCCACAGATGAGGGATACCATTCGTCGTTTGTTTTTCTGGATGGAGGAAAATGCGAATTCCTTAACATAAAAAAAGATGAGAGAAAAATGCAGACAGTTATGGCAGAATACATGATCTGGGATGGGGTGGGTTGGGGAGGGGAGAAGGGAAAGGGGAATATGCCTGAAGTGAATGGAAAAGTGATGTATGAATTACACAAAACATCTATAAAAAATAAAATAAAATTCTCTCTGCAAGAGCATATATCATCTCTCTCTCCTCATCCTTAAAACTACTGTACATATGATATGTAATATTATATGTATAATAATATGTAGCATAGGATACATATAATGCATATAATTTCATATTTTGTAATATTATGCAAATATTAAAATTTTCATAAACATGTAAATCCTTATAAAGACATTTATTTTCAGCTCACTTGAGAAATAGCACAGGGCACTACTGCTGGGTCAAATGATAAGACTATATTCTTGGTTTTATAAGATTTCTTTTTCCAAAGTGCATTGCCATGTTCATGCACTCTGGTATACTCTTGGTGAATTAACCATTTTATGTCTATGTACTGATAATCTTTGAGTCTGGACCTATACTTTGTTCTGAGGTACATCTTATCAAATATTAACATAAATAATTGTTCATGTCTATAAGCATAACATTGCTTCTATTCTTTTACTATTAAGTAACCTATAACTACACTTAAATGATTTTCTTGTAAAATATAGCAGTGACCTGCTTTTATAACCACAGACTTCACCTGTGACTGGGATGCAAGATTGTTCTCAGAGCTGCCATTTATATTTTATCTGGATATTAACTCTCATCAGTAGAACTCAAAGGGCAGAGTGGTCTTATCCCATGTTATATGGCACCAGAAATCATTCTAGATTCTTCTTGTGGTTGCTGTTTTTGTTATTTTCATGTTTTAATTATTGTGTTTAATTGAATTCTTGTTATAATTGATACCTTAAATATTACATTAGTATTTTGATAAAAGTTCTGTACTTACATAAATTTCATTAAAATATATGTTTACATGATACTCAAATGAATTTTAAATGGTATCATTTTGAAGAAAACAGAAAGTCCTTTATTCCTTTTGTCAGAAAAAGAAATGAAAAGGAGGCCCATCCATGGAAGCAAGCATGAAGAAAACTGGATTCAGAGGCAAAGTTTTAGTTGTTTAGTGTTGAAACAAAATGACCATTCAATTCAAAGAAGTGCAATTTTCTGAAAAACAGCTAAAACTCACACATTAAAAAAAGAAATCATGTTCAAGATATGGTGCTGGTGAAGCTGAATAGTGGCATGTCAAAGAATGAAACTATATCCCTATCTCTTACCATACACAAACCCAATGCCAAATGATGGATCAAGAAACTCAGCATAAAACCTTTATTCCTTTAACCTGATAGAGGAGAAATTAGGGAATGTACTGGGACTTCTAGGCTCAGGAAAAGACTTTCTGAACAAGCCCCGGATGGTGCAGGCATTAAGACCAAAATTGAAAATGGTACCTTATGAAACTAAAAAGCTTCTGTACAGTAAATGAGATAGACCATCATCAGAGGAAGAAGTATCCTACAGAATGGGAAAAATCATTATTGGCTATACAACTGAGAGGATTAGTCTTTAAAATATAAAAGAACTCAATAAACCATACATCAAAACACAACAAACTAACAAATAACCTAATTTAAAAAATGTGGCAAATAAGCAGAAAGTTCTCATATAAAGAAACACAAATGGCTGAGAAATACTTTCTAATGTTCTACATCAGTAGCTAAAGTAAAAATTAAAACTACTTTGAGATTTTTATCTAATTCCAGTCAGAATGTCTAGACTCCAAAAACCAGACAATGACAAATGTTGGCAAGGATATGTGGAAAAGGGATACTTTTTACTGCTGGAAGGAGTACAAATTGGTATAGCCATTATGGAAATAAGTTTGGAGGTTCCTCAAAAAAGTGAAAATATACCTGCCAATTGATTTATCCATACCACTCTTGAACATATATCCAAAGGACTCAGTATCTGACTTCAGAGGCACCTGTTCATCCATGCTCAGCTGTCCTATTAACAATAGCCAGGAAAGGGAAGCAACTAGGTGTCCATCACCTGATGATTAAATAATAAAAGTATTTTTACATTTACACTATGGAATATTTTTCAGCCATTAAGAAAAATGAAATTCACAGGTAAATGGATAGAAATGCAAACAATAATCCTACGTGAGGTAAGCCAGAAAGAGAAAGGCTATATATCCTCTCTCATAAATCGATGCTAACTTCAATCTTCAGATAGGTTTGTTTCAATTGGAAAATCCATAGAGGTCAGGTAACTGATAAGGGGCAGTAATATAAATGGAAAAGGAGAATACTGGATCAACTAGGTTAAATGAGAGTGGAGAATAGGAAAGTTAGTCAGGAAAAAGAGTAAGAGAGGGATAACTGATACTAAAGGGATTTTTAGAGTCACATGGAAACTACTATGTATTCTTCTCTCAGTATATGCATATACAATATAAAAAAGAAAAAGTATCTGAATAAACTGTGATGCTAAAGATAAAAAAAAAGAACAACACCGCTTTCCTTTCGGCCACAGCCCTACCATCCAGACTAATAAAGACCCGGAAACTCCGGGGCCATGTGAGCCACAGCCACAGCTGCATTGGGAAACACCGGAAGCACCCAGGAGGCCTGGGTAATGCTGCTGGCATACATCACCACAGGATCAACTTCGACAAATGTCACCCAGGTTATTTTGGGAAAGTTGGGATGAAGCATTACCACTTAAAGAGGAACCAGAGCTTCTGCCCAACTGTCAGCCTTGATAAATTGTGGACATTGGTCAGTGAACAGACGCGGGTAAATGCTGCCAAAAACAAGACTGGAGTTGTCCATCCTTGACGTGGTGCCATCCGGCTACTACAGACTTCTGGGAAAGGGAAAGCTCCCTAAGCAGCCGGTCGTCCTGAAGGCCAAATTCTTCAGCAGAAGAGCTGAAAAGATTAAGAGTGTTGGGGGTGCCTGTGTTCTGGTGGCTTGGAGCCACAGGGAGGTTAATTAAATGCTCACTTTTTTTTTAAAAGCAACAACAACAGCAAAGTTAATGAAAGATAATAATGGAGAACAGGAAGCCAAGTGGGGAATAGTGGGAGGCAGGTGGAGAGACATAAGATATTCTAAATATCAAAATACAGTGCATAAAATGGAAATCTGCCAGGCATGGTGGCACACTTGGGAGGCAGAGGCAGGTGGATCTCTGTGAGTTCAAGGCCAGCCTGATCCACATAGTGAACTCCAGGCCAGCTGGGACTAAAGGGAGACTGTCTCAAAAAGACAAAAACAAAAACAAAACAACAAAAAACCAAGAAATCAATAAAATAGGTTTAAAAAGAAACCTAGAAGACAAACTATATGTGTTCTCCCTCATTTGTGGATCTTAGCACTAAACCCTCATATGTGAGTATATGTCATGATGTAACTGCAGGATCCAGGAAAATCCATGTAGGTAAAGGGAGACAGGGAGCCAAAGGGAGAACAGCAGCTAGATACAGGTGTCACCAAGGGAAAAGATGGGTTAAATGTGGGTATTTAAATGGGAGGGCGAGATTGAGGGTTAGACAAGGAACTCAGGGGGCAAAGGGGAAGAAAGAGCGCCACGGACAGGGCACCATAGGGGATAGGTGTTGTCAAGTGAGACCTGGGGAAAACTGGATACTTTATCTGAGGAGGGAGGAGGGAAGGTTAGATAGGGAGAGAGGGAGGGAGAGAGAGAGAGAGAGGGATACAGCGGGGTGGGGGGGGAGAGAGAGAGAGAAACAGAGAGAGAAACACACAGAGAGAGAGGTAAATAATGCCTAGCTTATTTAAAAAAAAAAGTCCAAACTACACAATATCTCCAAATGAGTCTACATGTGAAGCAGTGCCAGATAGAAGAAACCTTCCTTCCAAGTTGTTGGCCAGGGTAGTCCAAGAGATTTCCCAAATTACCAAAATTACTCAGGCTATTGGTCTCGATGCTTCCCAGAACTTGAAGGTAAGACAGTATTGCTGAAGAGAGGATATACTTAAGACACAGGGCTTGGCAGTGGAGCTGGAACTGATCTGGAAGCCTTCTCCCTGAAAGCTAGCTAGCAGAGTTTCAGAAGACACTATGGAAGCTTCTATGGGAGGACATCAATCTATGGTTCAACCTCAGCTTGAAGGCCTAATAATCACAACTAGAACAGTGAACTATGTTGGGACAGAAGGGGTACTTTTATCTTGGGGCTAATCAACAACTACCTAATTGGACTGAAAGCCCACTCTATGGGAGGGAGCTTCTGTGTGGTACTGTAAACATAGCCAAATATATGACTGGAGATGCTATAGATCTTAGAGAAAATCCCAAGTGTGTCACATCCCTAGACAATGTACTTTCTTACTATGTGCAAAATATGGATCTTCATATTTACTGAGAAGCATGCCATAATCAAATAAACTTCTTTTGCAACAGACAGAGACTATTACAGAGTTCCACAACTGGTCAAACACAGAGATTAATTCTCTGTGAATTGCCCAACCCTAAGTGGCACATCTATAATGGAACCTCTATACCCAAGGCTCACTGAACATAGTGGAATTCGGGGTAGAAACATTCTTCAACTCCCATCAATAAAGTTCACTTATCCAACAATGAACACAAAGGGCCACATATGTCAAAAGCACAGAGACTAAAAGACTGAAGGGTATGGGTCCTGGGACAGGAGAATATATATATATATATATATATATATATATATATATATATATTCTTTTTGAGACAGGGTCTCCCTATAGTCCCAGCTGTCCTGGAACTCACTATGTAGACCAGGCTGGCTTGAACTCATAGAGATCAGCTTGCCTCTGCCTCCCAAGTGCTGGGATTAAAGGTGTGCACTACTATGCCTGGCTGGGACTCCTATATTAAATTTCACCCATCCAGAGCTCAGGGACCATTGCTGAAGAGGGGGTTAGAAAGATTGTAAGAGCCAGGAGTAGGTGCATGACCTTATGAAAATAGATCTTACAGACTCTTGGAACTCTGCTCATATGAACTTACAGTAATGGTGACAGCTCTAAGACCCATGCAAACTCATGCAAAACAACAACAACAACAACAACAACAAAAACCCAGCAGAGAACTGTGGAAATGGGCAGCAGGCGGGGCCCTAATCTTAGTCAAAGATATTGGACAATTGATTACTGCTGCATGAGGATCTTCTTTAAGGTAGTGACTTTAGATAGGCTGATTGACCTCAGTGGATGAACTGGATGAAGTGGACAGGTATCTGGATATATTAACTTGACTCAATAGGCCTTAACATAAATGACAGAATGCATGACGTCTGGGGGGGTCACTATGGGAGGGTGTGTATAGAGTTGGGGTATAAAGATAATTAAGATGTTGAGTATGAGATACACAAGAATTCAGTAAAAGCTATGCAGAAAGAAGACCTCTAAGGGCAGCTAGCCAGAAAGAAGAAAAAACTAAAAATTCAGGAAAAAGAATTACTGAAGGAGCAACTTCCTCATAGAAACAAAAGCAGGTACGCATGCCCAGCTTTGAATAGGATCACATAAGCCTCTCAAACTAAAATCAAAAGGAATTCAGAACATGTATGTCAAAATGAGTATTTACCTTAAAAATCATATCTTTGAAATGAAATAAAATCATCAAAATTTGACTTAGATGCTTAAGTGTCTAGGAAGGCCCCTCTTCAATTACTCTAAGAGGCAGGTGTGTTTACCCCTGTCCAAGTAATTATTCCCTTCTTGGGACAGCAGCTCCTTTGGCTCAAAGTTATGCTCAGGCCGCCATTTTTGTGCACCACCTTTTCTTCTTCCCTGCTTCAGACCCAGATAAAGGATAGAGGACAGAATCTAATTAGGGGATTATTAGTGAATTTAATGGGCTGTTCCTACAGAGCAAATGGGGGACAATGGATGCCTAAAGCCACATCCATATCAGAAGGAGTTCTCCACATTTCTGCCCACCATCACGCTGGTGAGTTTGCAGAGGGAGCACAGCACACATGCCCTCTCTGCTTGTCAAGCCTGTAGTCCCTTCCCCCATGTTACCTGGACTGAATGGGAGGGGTCACTGGATCCATAGCTCCATCTCTGCAGGATAAGAGCACTCAAAAGAGAGTATAAATTGTTCTACAACCACACTAGTGCACATCCACACTTCCAAGTGTTTTTTATTTAAGCATAATCACAATTTCTTTTTTAAAATTTTTTTTTAAATTTTATTTATTTTTGTATGTGTATGAGTGTACTGTCTGCATGTAGGTTTGTGCACCCATGTCGTGCAATGCCACAGAGGTCAGAAGAGGGTGTCGGATTCCCCTGGAACTGGGGTTCTCCTGGAATTGGAGTTGCAGACGGTTCTCAGCCGCCATGTGGGTGCTGGGGATCGAACCCGGGTCCTCTGTAAGAGCAGTCGGCGCTCTTAACCGCTAGGCCATCTCTCCAGCCCACATAATCACAATTTCTTAAAATTACCCAGTGTTATCTTAAGTAATTTGATATGAAGGATACAAGCTGGTAGATAGTCTTTTGATATAAAATAAATTTTGTATAATAGACTTATTAACTGGCACAGGAATACAGTCTAAAATGTGGTTCCCCTAAAGTTTTGCTGTTAAATAAATTGTAGTAATTTTATGGCCTTTTGGTTTCATAGTATAATAAATGTATACAGATTCTACTGCAAGTTAGACATTAAGTTAGGGAGCACTTTGATAAACAGCTCTCATTTGTACATTTTACACAATTTTTTATAAAGTAGATTATGTAACAATATGTGTTAAGTTGATGTGATCACCCATACTTTTCTTGCTAAAATCAATTAGAGCCAAAATTGGGCTAATGTTTTTAACTCTTCTCTGATGTATTTGTATTAGTTCTGAAGCATTTGGGCATGACTCTGACTTAATTTGTAATTGTATGTATTAACAAAAGAATTCATCTGAGAAGAGAAGGTTTTAAAATCTCATACCATCCTACTGTAAAGGAAGTCTGCATTCACTGAATTGGAGGGTTTCTGTAATTCATTAGTAGTTGAGCAGTGTCAACTTTCTTGTAACATACAGGCCTGTGTTAACATGCATAGAAGCTCTCTGCATTATGTCACTGTGTCTGTCACATGTTTAACTTGGCTGAGTGCCTCAAATCCTCTGTCACACTTTCAGCAAGCATGGTCAGGTAGTGAATGTACATTTTTTTTTACAAGCTGCCAGGTGATATTTATGCAAGGTAAAATTTGAGAATCACAACTGGAAAGGCTTAAAAAATTCCATTATAACCACTCTAGAAAATAAGCTTTGGTATTTAGGAACTATGTGCCCAGGTGAGGAGGTAGGATGGGTAGAGAGGCAGGACAGTGTATTGGCAAGGATACTGATTCTGGCCAAATGGACTTGAACTGCATTTCTGTGCAATGCTTCTAGCCTAGAGTCAAGAACTTACTCTATTTAGCTGAGCTCTCACATATGTAAAACAACTATAATAATTTCTTGTAATCATTTTGAAGGTTAAATGTGCCAGTGAATAAAATAATTTCGGAAGTCCCGCTTGGCATGTAACTGATGTATTTGATCATCAGTTTCATCTTAACAGCAAGTTCTAATCAAGTTAGGAAGCATATCCTCAAAGATTTTTCTCAAATACAAGCTGAGTTGGCTAGAGGTATCCAGGGCTATGTATGAACTTAGATAAGGAACACACCAGAGTTGCCATGTGCACATGGAGCCCAGGGGAAGGGGGCACACATTAGGAAGTCACAAAGGAGTCTGAAGCCTACCAGCCAGATCTAAATTCAGGCAAAGCAAAGGAGCAAGGGTGAGGGATGCAGCTGAGGGTCATGTATGTTAACTTAAGATGGGAATAAAAAGTGGTCTGGTTCAAGAAACGCTTTTGGACAGAGGAGCAACTTTTACAGGAATCTGAAAAGGAAGGAGGGTCTGTATATCTGGGACTGTGCACTGGGGGTGGGACCAACATTACCAAACTGTGCCCAATTGGTATGTAATTCAGACTCGAAAGCTGAACTCTTCATGACCTTAGCCAGGCAGCTTGCTTGGATGCCAGCTCCTGCTTGTGCTTCCATGCTCAGTTCTGGTGTCTAGCAGCTGTCCAACTGGAGTAACTCAGCTGTTCCACCAACCGTGGCTGTGTGTCTGCATGTTCTTCGGAGCTTCCTACAGACGCACTGTGGACTGCTGGTCTCACCTTCCTGGATCCCTCTTCTACAACTGTAACTGGATTCTTTTTCACAGAACTTGACATTCTTGCCTTAAGCCTTTGGAATTGCTTTCAGTCTAATCTTCAATTAATGTATACTCTTGTTAATTTAAATGTATGCATCAGTCCTCTTTTTGCACATTTCTGGTTTTCATTTGTACCAACAAATGTCTTCAACCCAATCTAAGCCATCCTCTGATACAATGATTTCTTTTTAGCTGCTTTTTTCTTTCTTTCTTTCTTTTTCTTTCTTTCTTTCTTTCTTATTTTTTTAAGGGATTCACAATATAAGAGCACAGTTGTTTCAGATCACATTAACATTGCTCAGTTTGCCATACAATTAAGTTATTGGTGCTAGCATCCACAGATGAGGGATACCATTCATCATTTGATTTTCTGGGACTGGATACACAGATTTCTTTTTCTTTTTCTTTTTCTTTTTAATAAACCTCTTTGCTTTGTAAAGTACTCACCCTCAGGTGTTTCTTTAAGAATTTTATTTATTTATTTATTTATTTATTTATTTATTTTTATTTATTTATTTTAGGTGTATGAGTGTACTGTCTGCATGTAAGTTTGTGCACCGGTGTTGTGCAATGCCGCAGAGGTCAGAAGAGGATCTTGGAGTCTCCTGGAACTGGAGTTCTCATGGAATTGGAGTTATGGATGGTTCTCAGCAGCCATGTGGGTGCTGGGGATCGAACCCAGGTCCTCTGCAAGAGCAGTCGGTGCTCTTAACCGCTAGGCCATCTCTCCAGCCCACAGATTTCTTAATTCTAATGTCATGCACACACTCTCGATCTCTTCATTAATTACATTGTCAATTTCTCTTTAGTAGTTGTTAATATTTTTATTAGAAAGCTATTCAGAGAGATCGGGTGTAGCAGTCCATGGCTGTAATCACAGCAGTTGAGAATCAAAGGAAGAAAGAGTTTGAGTTTAAGGTTAGCCTAAGATAAATAGCAAGACTCTATAAAAAAATGAGAAAAATGTACAGAGAAAATTATGGAGGTCTATTTCTGCCTTATGATCTTCTCTTTAATATTTTTATACTTTTTTTTATTCTTTGACAGTTTCATATGGGTATGAAGTTCATCCTGATAACTGTAATCCCCACACTCTCTACTCTTCTTTTCTCCAGAGAACTCCATATTTCCATCTCTCTTTCCTTCTTTCATTGTCTTTTGAGACCGATGAGTTTAACCAGGATCTTCTATGTGTCCATGGTTTATGATCTGTCTGTATCAGTGGGGTCCTCAGTGGGTACAGCACAGAGAACTGTCCTCTGTAAAAGCAGCCAGTCCTCTTAACCACTGAGCCATCTCTTCAGCCCTACCTTCTAATTTTAATTTTATAGTCTGCATTTGGGAGTTGATGGTCCAATATGACTAGATTTTCAAGCTATTTTTTTCATGATATTTTGAAGTATGTTGACAAAGACCAAACATTGTTTAATACAATTTTCCTCCAAATTGTACCAGTTATACTTTTTGGGTTGATCTTTCCTAACATATGAAAACTATATGCAATTTTAGAGAAAGTGGAACAAATATATTGGCTTGTGGTGATTGTTTACTATTTGAATAATATAGAAAAGTGTAGGGTTTCATAATTACAACATAAATGCTAACTTTTTGAGCATCAGAAATGGAGAATTGGGGTTAGATCCCACTTTATTAAAATTTGAGTTTACAATTTTAAGATGAATTGAAGAGATTACAAAATTTGGATTACAAAATATTAGCTTTATTTAGGAAAGGAATCACCAGAGTTCTTCTAAATTGTAAATGATCTGAATGAAGGGAAATATGCTTATGATTTCTCAACAAAACACCTGCTAAACAGTAAACTGCTCCTAAATACTACAGCACAAGCAGATCTTCTTGATATCAAATACTAATGAAAATTCAAAGCTATTGGAAAATGATGCAAAGTACCTAGTCATGCTGCGCCATCCCCATTCAGTACAGGTTGTTTCTTTTTTTAATTAATTTATTTATTTTTAAGGGATTCACAATATAAGAGCACAGTAGGTTTCAGATCATATTAATGTTGCTCAGTTTGCCATACAATTAGGTCATTGGTGCTAGCATACACAGATGAGGGATACCATTCGTCCTTTGTTTTTCTGGGACTGTGTTACTTCACTTAGCATGATATCCTCTAGCTCCATCTATTTACCTGCAAATTTCATGATGTCATCTTTCTTTACTGCTGCACAGAACTCCATTGTGTAGATGTACCACATTTTCTTTCTTTATGTGTATGAATGTACTGTCTGCATGTAGGTTTGTGCACCCGTGTTGTGCAATGCCGTGGAGGTCAGAAGAGACTGTCGGATTCCCCTGGAACTGGAGTTCTCCTGGAATTGGAGTTTCAGATGGCTCTCAGCCGCCATGTGGGTGTTGGGGATCAAACCTGGGTCCTCTGCAAGAGCACTCGGCACTCTTAACTGCTAGGCCATCTCTCCAGCCCACCACATTTTCTTTACCCACTCCTCAGTTGAGGGGCACTTGGGTTGGTTCCAGCTCTTTCTCTCTTTGAAGAGAGCTGCAATAAACATGGCTGTGCATGTATCACTGTGGTAGGATGAGTCTTGTGGGTACATACCCAGGAGTGGTATGACTGGGTCAGGTGGCAAGCTCATTCCGAGTCTTCCAAGGGTTCTCCAGTATGCTTTCCATAGTGGCTGTACGAGAGTTTACATTCCCACCAGCAGTGAATGAGTGTTCCTCTTTCCCCACAACCTCTCCAGCACTTGGTATCATTTGTTTTCTTGATCTTAGCCAGTCTTATTGGAGTAAGATGATATCTTGAAGTGGAGTTGTTTTAATTTGCATTTCCTTAATTCTTAGTGATGTTGAATACTTTTTAAGATGTTTCTCAGCCATCTCTAATTCCTCACTTGTGAAGTCTCTGTTCAGCTCTTTGCTTCATCTTTTGAGTGGGTCATTTTGTTTTCCTCTTTGTTTTTTAAGTAGTTTATATATTCTGAAAATCAATGCTTTGTCAGATGTATCTGAGGTAAAGGTTTCCTCCCACTCTGTGGGTTTTCTCTTCACTTCCTTAATTGTTTCTTTTGATGTACAGAAGCTTTTGAATGAGGTGCCATTTGTCAATTGTTGACCATAATTCTTGTGCAGCCACTGTCTGACTTAGGAAGTCTTTTCCTATGCCTATGTCTTGTAGGCTGTTGCCAACTTTTTCTTCTATCGCCTTCAGAGTTTTGGGTTTCATGTTGAGGTCTTTCATCCATTTGGAGTTGACTTTTGTACAGGATGAGAAGTAGGGGTTTAATTTCATTCTTCTACAAGTGGTAATCCAGTTTTGCCAGCACCACTTGCTGTCTTTCCTCCATTGTGTCTTCTTGGCTGCCTTGTCAAATATGAGGTGGCTGAAATTGTATGTGCTCAAGTTTGATCTTCAGTTTTGTTCCATTGGTCAACAGGTCTGTTTTTGTGCCAGTACCAATCTGTTTTTATGACTAAAGCCCTGTAGTATAGTTTGAAGTCTGGTATAGAGATCACCCCTATATTGTTGTTTTCAATCAGGGTTGCTTTGGCTATTCAGGGTCTTTTGTTTTTCTGAATGAAATTAAGGACTTTTTTTCCCCAAGCCTGTGATGAAACTCTTGGGGATTTTAACTGGGATTGCACTAAATCTGTACAAGAGTTTGGGTAGAATGACATTTTTACTATATTAATTTTCCTGATTTTCCATATTCTGATTTCTTCAATTTCCTTCCTGGGGGTTTTAAATTTTTTTTTTTTAATAAATTTTTTTTTTATTATATTTATTTTTGTATGTGTATGAATGTACTGTCTGCATGCAGGTCTGTGCACCCGTGTCGTGCAATGCCGCGGAGGTCAGAAGAGGGTCTCGGATTCCCCTGGAACTGGAGTTCTCCTGGAATTGGAGTTACAGACGGTTCTTAGCCGCCATGTGGGTGCTGGGGATCGAACCCGGGTCCTCTGCAAGAGCGTCGGTGCTCCTAGAGATCTTTGGTGTCTTTGGTTAGGTTTGTTGCTAGGTATTTTATTGTTTCTGAGGCTATTGTGAGTGGGAAGTTCTCATTGTATTTCTTCTTTAGTTGCTTTTTGTTGGTGTAAAGAAAGGCTAATGATTTTTCTAGGTTAATTTTGTATCCTGCCACTTTACTGAAACCCTTAATCATTTTTAGGCGTTTTCTGGTGTAGTTTTTAGCATCCCTAAAGTAAACAATCATATCATCAGCAAAAAGGGATAGCTTGACTTCCTCTTTTCCATTTAGTACTCTTTTAATTTCCTTTTCTTGCCTTATTGCTCTAGCAAAAGTTTCAAGCACCATATTGAAGAGGAGTGGTAACAGGAGGCAGCCTTGCCAAGTTCCTACCTTTAAGGGAAATGGTTCCAGTTTTTCTCCATTTAGGATGATATTGGCTGTGGGTTTCCTGTATATGGCTTTGATTACATTGAAGAATGATCCTTCCAATCCAATTCCCTCTAGGACTTTATGCATGAAGGGATGCTGGGTTTTGTCAAAGGCTTTTTTTCCCATCAATTGAGATGATTGTGTGGTTTTGTCTTTCACTCCATTTATATGTTTTATGATATTTATTGGTTTTTGTATGTTGAACCATCTGTGCATCTCTGGTATGAATCCAACTTGGTCATGATGGATGATCTTCTTGATGTGGCTCTGTATGCAGTTTCCAATTATTTTGTTGAGAATTTTTGCATCTGTGTTCATTAATGAGATGGGTCTATAGTTCTCCTGTTTGGTTATATCTGTGACTGGTTTTGGTATTAGAGTGATGCTGGCTTTATAAAAGGAATTTGGGAGAATTCCCTCTGTTTGTATCCTTTGGAACAATTTGAGTAATAATGGTTGTAAATCTTTTTGAAATGTTTTATAGAATTCTGCTGTGAAACCATCTGGGCCTGGGCTTTTTTTAGTTGGGAGGTTTCTTATTACATCTTCAATTTCTTCATATATTATGGGTGGTCTGTTTATCCTGTCGATCTCTTGGTTAAGCTTTGGTGATTGTCAGGATTTCAGATAGTCATCCATTTCTCCTAGGTTTTGAAACTTTGTAGAGTGTAGGTTTTTGAAGTATTACCATACGATTGTCTGGATCTTTTCATTGTCTGTTGTGATATTTCCCCTTTCATCTCAGATTCTATTGATTTGGAGTTGTTCTTTCTTTCTTTTTGTTAACTGGGCTAGAGGTCTGTCTATCTTGTTTATTCTCTCAGAGAATGAACTTTTGGATTCATTGATTTTCTTGTATTGTTTTCTTTCTTTCTTTCTTTCTTTCTTTCTTTCTTTCTTTCTTTCTTTCTTTCATTTCATTGATATCTGCTCTGATTTTTGTTATTTCCTCCTGCCTGTTGCATTGTTTATGGTTCATTTGTTGTTGTCTCTCAAGTGTTTTTAGCCGCAGTGTTAGATCATTCACTTGTGCTCTAAAGTTTGGTGCACCAGAGTTTGGTGCATATATATTCAGGATTGTGAAATCTTCAATTGTTCCTTTCATAAAGGAGTATATGGCCTTCTTTGTCTCTTCTGATTTCTTTTACTTTGAAGTCTATTTTGTCTGATATTAAAATAGCAACACCTGCTTTCTTTTTGGTATCATTTTCTTGGAATATTTTTTTCCATCCTTTCACTTTAAGGTGGTGCCTATCCTTGAAGGTAAGATGAGTTTCTTGTAGACAGCATATAGATGGGTTCTGTTTCCCAATCCAATCTCCCAGTCTATGTCTTTTGATTGGGGAGTTTAGTCCATTAATATTTAAGGTTATTACTGATAGCTTTGTGTTGTTTCCTTTCACCTTATTATCCATTTGCAGTTTCGGTCTAGGTTTCTACTTCTGCAGTTATGCTTTTATTAATTTCTCTTTCTAGGTGCTGGGGATATTTGCTCCTTTCTTCTGTCCTTTGAATTGCTTCAAGTATTCTCTGAAGGGTTGGTTTTCCAGACATGTATTCTTTCATCTTGTTTATGTCATGGAAGATTTTTCTCTCTCCTTCAACTATAATCAACATTTTTGCTGCATATAGTAACCTGAGTTGGCATCTATAGTCCTTTAACATTGGGAATGCTTTGCTCCACGTTCTTCTTGCTTTCATAGTTTGCACTGAGAAGTCAGTTGTAATTCTGATAGGTTTCCCCTTATATGTCACTTGTTTTCCTCTTGTGGCTTTCAGAATTTTGTCTTTGTTTTGGGTGTCTAGAATTTTAACTATAATACGGCGTGGAGAGTTTCTTTTCTGATCTTATCTGTTTGTAGTTCTATGTGCTTCTTGTATTTGTATTGGTTTGTCTTTTTTTAGCTTGGGGAAATTTTCATCTATTATTCTGTTGAAGATCTGATCAATACCATTCTCTTGGGATTCTTGTCCTTCCTCTATCCCTATGGTGCAAAGGTTTGATCCTTTCATAGTGTCCCACAATTCCTGGTTGTTCCACTTTTGTGTATTTTTAAAATTTTCATAATCTTTCCTTGAGGATTTTAATTGTTCTGTGTTATCTTCCAGGTCTGATATTCTTTGTTCTGCTTCCCCCATTCTACTTCTGAGGATTTTTCCATTCCTTTGCTCTTGATTGGATGAGTGTTCAATTTCCTTTTTCATTTCATCTTGTGATTTCTTTAGTATTTCCACATCCTTCTGGAGCTTCTCAACCTCTTCCTGTAGCCCTTTGCTTTTGCTGGTTAGTTTCCTTTTCTATTTCAACATGGGATCATTTCAGTGTTTCCACTTCCTTCCGGAGTTTGTCATTTTCTTCCTCTAGTTCTTTCTGGGGTTTGTCATTCTCTCACTCTAGGTCCTTCTTGAGTTTTTCATTCTCTCTCCTTAGTTCTCTGATTTGTTCTTTATATGCTTTGATTTATTTGAATATGTCTGCACATTCCTCTAAGTTCTGTGTCCTGAGCCATCCCCAGGGGCATCCCATTATAGGACTCTCCCATAGGGCTGGAAGAGCTTGGTGTGGAATTATCCTGCACCTTTCCCATGTTGTCCCTTCGTCGTGTCCCTGGCATGTGGGTTTCTCTTTGCCTGTATTCCAATGTGAATCCCAATTGCCTCTTCCCTGTGTTGAAGGTTTGCTTTGCTTGCCTCCTTCAGATGCCTTCATTGTTTGTTTGACTGATTTGTTTTTCTCCTTGTTTATGGAGTGTTGATTTGTCTAAGTTTTAGGCTTCCTATTCAAAGTCTAACTCACTCTTCCCTTTCTGTTCTGAAGGTTCTCCAAAGAATCCACTTGGACACTCCCTCAGACACTCAGCCATTCCATTTGGGGGTGTTTGTGTGTGGGGGGGTATTCCTCTTTATATTCTGTGCTTCAGGTGGTCCTGGGAAATCCCTGATCTAAGCTCTTCACACTCAAGTCTCACAGTGGCAACAGGCCCACTTCTTATATCAGCTAGCAGGGAGATGGGAGACTCCGCTCCCTCAAGACAATGATTGAATTATCCAGCAGACCAAGATATGATTTTCCAACAACCCAGTGATAGAAATATCCAACAATCTAATCTGCCTGGATGAAGTGCCCGGCTCCTACCTGTATTCAGGTGGTCCTGGGAAATCCCAGATCTAAGCTCTGTGCACTCTGGGTTTTTTGTTGTTGTTGTTTTATTTTGGTTTGGTTTGGTTTGGGGTTTCTTTTGGCCTTTTTGAGTCAGAGCTGGCCTGAGTATAGGTAGTTTCTTGGTGTTTTGTGCTTCTCTTTCAGAGGTCTCCTGTTTCTTTACAGCACATCAAAGAATGCACAAATACAGTTATGTTATGTTTTGCTTCTATTCAAGCTCATGACTAATTTTTTTTTCTGGAAGACAAAAGATTTAAAGTAGAAAAACATGAAAATCAGAAGAGTCTCTTAGAAATTTGTATAATAGAGTACATGAATACAGTTGGGAGGTAATAAGAGGAGTGCAGAGAGGGAGAGGGTCTAAAGATGTTCAAAATATATTGCATGAAATTCATAACTATTCAATAAAAGCTTTAATAAAAAGAAAAACCAATGGTAGTAAATATTTTTCTTTCTTTCTTTCTTTCTTTCTTTCTTCGTGTGTGTGTGTGTGAGTGTGTGTGTGTGTGTGTGTGTGTGTGTGTGTGTGTCCATGAATATGTGTACATGATGCCATGGTGCATGTGTTAAGACTAGAAGACAGTTTTCAGGAGTCAGTTCTCTCCTTCTACCATGTGGGTTCTGGAGATCAAACTCAGCTCATCGTTCTTAGTGGCAATCAATTTTACATACTGAGCTATCTTGCGTGTACATGGTAGGAAAAAAATATTTTTTTGGTCTTTTTGAGACAGGGTCTTCCTGTAGCTCCAGCTGTCCTGGAACTCACTATATAGACCAGGCTGGCCTTGAACTCACAGAAATCTGCCTGCCTTTGCCTCCTGAGTGCTGAGATTAAAGGCATGAGCTATCATGCTTGGCAAAATAATTATTTTTTATGCACCATGTACACCCACCTACACGGTCCTATATATATATATATATATATTATATATATATATATTCTTATCCAACCACAATATAGTAAAGTCACTTTTAATATGCACATTTTTTTTGTGCATAAAATCTCTGACAACTCCACCCACAGAAGAGAATGACTATATCCTTTGTAGCTATGTCCTAATGCACTCAATGAAAGAAACAACATAGGCGGATCTTTGTGAGTTCAAGACCAGCCTGGTCCACAGAGTGAGTTCCAGGACAGCTGGGGTTACAGGGAGACCCTGTCTGAAAAAGACCAAAAAAGAAAAAAGAAAAAAAGAAACAACATAAAGAAGGGCATTTGTGGTCAAAAAGTTAAACCAAGGTTTGATTAATATAGATTTCCCTTATAAGTAAATTATAGACATGCTATCTCTTTGCTGTATTCTTCTTTCAGGATCAGTTAAGTAGGGACATTATTTTACAGCACATTCTGAAATTAGATTTATGCTTTATGACGATAACTGTGGAAATTAATTAGGATCAATCGCATCTATGCCTTGGAGCAAGTTTGTGTCACCTTCACGATTTTTTTTTTTTTTTTTGGCAGCTACATATTGAATGAAGTGGGCACAAATAAAGACAGAACAACAAGATTGGAATCTGGGACTGTAATTCTACTAGATATATTTTACTTTATGTTTGTTTGCATGGGATTCATCACCATTAAGGTTTTGTGTACTTACTACTATGTTCTCCATGACCTTTAAAATTTTTCTTAGAGGCTCTTCTACCAGGGTTTAATTTCCAGCACCCATATGGCAGCTAACAATCATCTGTAACTCCATTTCCAAGCAGTCCAACAGCTTCTTCTGGCTTCTGTGAGGGCATTGCAAATACATGGTGCCCTAGTACACATAAGAAATAAAAATGATAGGCAGAGGCAGGTGGATTTCTGTGAGTTCAATGCCATCCTGGTCTACATACTGAGTTCCAGGACAGCTGGGGCTACAGGAAGATCCTGTCTCAAAATGACCAAAAATAAATAAACAAAACGATAAATAAAATTTTGAAAAGTGTTCTTAGCTAAAGTGCCCCCAAAGAAATTATACTTGAGTCTTAAAATAATCTTACAATTTATAGTATGTGATCAGTTTTTTTTAAAAGCCTTCTAAATACTTACCCTTCTAAATGTAGATTAGTGCAGCTTTCACTTCTCCACTGAGCTTCTTTGTGCTGTTATGACAATCAATACAGAGATTCACAAATGATTAAAGTGTAGAGAACTTGATTGAACATGCAAGCCCCCCAGCTGGATGGTGGGAGCCTTGGGCTGTGTGGGTTTGGGCACAACTGCTTGCAATTTGGTTTTACATGAAGGATGCTTATACTCATAAATTAGTACTTATTGTTAAAAAATGAAAAAAATAATAAAGAAGAAAAAAAAGTGTAAAGAACTGCCAGGTATGGGAGCAACCGCCTTTAATCCTAGCACTTGGGAGGCAGAGGCAGGTGGATCTGTATGAATTCAAGGCCAGCCTGGTCTACATAGCAAGCTCCAGGCCAGCTGGGACTAAAGGGAGACCCTGTCGCTTCCAGAGAGAGTGGACTGTTTTACCTCTCATCCACCTGTGCCCCTTTTCTAAGCCTAGGGAACAACCTGCGGAAGAGGGGGCATGGTAGAATGTAAGGGCTGCGATTGGGGTGAATGGTGAAACTACAGCAATGTAGTCTGGACACTCATTTGATCAACTTGATTGAACAAACAACCTGTCACCCCCCACTGGATGGTGGGGCTGTAGGGGTTTGGGCACAACAGCCTGCAGATAGGTTTTGCATGAAGGATGCTTGTACTCATGGATTATCACTTATAGCTAAAAATGAAAAAAAAAAAAAACTGAGAGAAAGATGCAGGACAGTTATGGCGGTGATCTGGGATGGGGTGGGGGTGGGGGGGGAAGGAAAGGGAAATAAGCCTGAACTGAATTGGAAAAAATGTATGAAATGCACAAAGCATCAATAAAAACTAATTTAAAAAAAAAGACAAAATAAGTATAGAGAATTAAGTATTGGAGTGTTCAACCTTAAATCAACATCTATGTCACACTTCCTCCTCAAGGCTCAGGAACTATCACTGAAGAGGGGATAGAAAGGCTGTAAGAGCCAGAGATTAGGGAGAACTATTTCAAAATTGTGCCTTCTGGACATGACAGGCCCCCTATAGACATGACAGCCCTTCTACATTCATGAACTCACAGCAGCGATGGTGGCCTGTACCAGACCTGCACAAGATCAAGCCAGTCTACATTCTAGCATGGGTGCTGGAGGGGCTCCCAAAGCCCCACTCCTAACTGATGGACTCCCAAAGCCCCACTCCTAACTGAGGGCCTCCCAAAGCCACATTCCTAACTGAGGGGCTCCCAAAGCCCCACTCCTAACTGAGGGGCTCCCAAAGCCCCACTCCTAACTGAGGGGCTCCCAAAGCCACACTCCTAACTGAGGGGCTCCCAAAGCCACACTCCTAACTGAGGGGCTCCCAAAGCCACACTCCTAACTGAGGAGCTCTTGGCAGTTCATAGTTTCTTGGGGAGGGAGAGTCAGTTTTCTTCCCGGCTGTAGTAGCCACTGAGGTTGCCATGCTCTGGTGGATGGCCTGACAAATATACTCACACACAAATATAAACAATAAAGACATGGAATTGGAACACGGTTGCCAAGTGGTCTGGGAAGAGTTGGAAATGGAAGAGGGGAGAGTGGATGTCATCAACATTGAATGCATGTGTGGAACTGTCAAAGAGTAAATGAAAAGCTGTGACACTATATTAGGTATTCTATGCACTTCACAGTCCTTTAGTGTCTGCTTTCCAGGGATAGTCAGATGATCATGTGTTTCTTTATATAGTTCATATCTTGGGATAACACTTCCCTAAACTAGTTTAGAGTTAAGTTTCTTCCCATTTATGCAACTCATTCCACAGTAGTAAATTTCTTTTCTTTTTTTTTTTTTTTCTTTTGTCTTTTTGAGACAGGGTCTCCCTGTAGCCCCAGCTGTCCTAGAACTCACTCTGTAGACCAGGCTGGCCTTGAACTCACAAAGATCCGCCTGCCTCTGCCCCCCACCCCAAGTGCTAGGATTAAAGGCCTGAGCCACCACGCCCGGCAGTTTCTGAGGGAAGTGACCCTTTATGCCTTCTAAGAAGTTAATTATCAGGGGCTCAGAGACGTTTAGTGAGTCACAGAGGGAGCAAATATTACAGCTTGAAAGTTTCAGATCAAACATAGCAAAGTTCTGTTTTTTTTTTTTTTTCCTCTTCTACTCTATGTACAATATCTGGCATTGACTGGCTGCTCAGTTACTCTACCTAGAAAGTACCTTATCAGCCATTCATGTAGATTTATATGTAACATAAATTACTTGACCTAGAAGAGGTATTGACTGAATTTTGATGGGGCTTAAATAGCAAAAATCATATCTACTGCCAAATTCATGAGTATGTCTCAATTTCCATACTGGTAAATAGTTACACAAATAAATTCTCAAAATCATGTTTGTTTTTCAAAATACTGAGTAAGGCTTATGTTTAATTCAATGAACTTTCTGAGTATCTACTTTGTGTTATAGATAATATGCACAGATAAACATGCATAGATAAATATGTAAAATATATGTATGAATGTGTATAAAATCAATATTTTCTACAGAGGTCTTTTAAAAGCTACTGTTTAGTAAAAATAAGGGATAGCTTTGGCCAATAAATGCAGAAGAAGCTAGTCAACATTATTAGTTGCTTAACCCTTGGAAATATTTGTGAAATTGTGAATCAAACCTTAATCTCATATTTCTGCCTACTCTGGAAAACTACTTGGTAGGTTTCTTTCAAAGCAAGTATGTACTTATCTCTGAGACAAGAACTCATTTGAGTTTTACCCAAGAGAAAAATAATAAATATTCAACAGAAGATACAAACAAAAATGTTTTAACAGTTCCCTTTACTATGAGGTAATCTAGGAACTCAATTATTTACTGACAGGAATATTTTCATGCAGCAGAATATTACATAACCTTAATACTTGAAGAATACTGTCAGCATCTACTAACATTGATGACTCTTATAAGCTTTACATCAAACAGAAATATCCTGATTTAAAAAAAAAAAAGCACACAGTATGTGATTGCAATACATGAAGGTCAAACCAGAGAAAACCAATATCCAGGAAAGAAAAGAGAATAGTAGTTGGTAATGGGGATGAACTGCTGTTTAGAATGATGAAACAGCTCTGCCTTGATTACAGCATTGCTCATATGGGCTCCCCCATCTGCAAAATGATTGAAATGTTCACTTAAGATCTATGGGATAATTGTGAGCTCAAGGCTTGCCTGGGTTTCAGAGTGAGAACATGCCTCTAAACAGAAAAGAATAAAAAGATCCATCCTTTCCACTTTATGGTTGTATCTCAATTATTTTCAAAATAATCATTTGGTAAACCCTTTATAATGAAAATGGCCTGTTTCTAAGAAACTTCCACCTTTTTCTAGAATGTTAACAATTAATTTTGAACTGCCTGAGATACCAGGTTTGCCCGTAGCCAGGGAAACCAACTAAAAACTTCTGCTTGAGCCACAGGATTTAGACTGACTGTCTTTCCCTTTATCATTCAACATTTTCTTTCAGAAGAGGACATTGCATTTATTTATTTATTTATTTATTTATTTATTTATTTATTTATTTATTTATTATTAATTTATTTATTTATTCATATACGTATTGTTACAAATAAGATATAAGCTTGCCTCACATTAAAATTCCCATTTTCCTAGCAAATTAATAGTAGGATATATTAAAGATTAGTTCAGGCAATAAGCTAAGATTTCTAATACCTGCTATAAGATATATGCACTATTTGTTAAGTGTGCATGGTAAATATGAGCAGAACTCTAAGCCTTGATGTGTAGCTGATGTTATGCATTGTTTTGGATGATCAACAGCTCCCTAGAACTATATGTAACATACAAGCTCAGTCACCCAGAATTTATACCAGCAGAGTGTACTTGCTTCCCTATTTGGCTTCACAGAAGTAGCTTGTGCATGTCTTAAAAGGACCACACATATAAACTTTGTGGAGAGGACTGTGCTAATTTTCAGGAATGTTCTATCCATGGACTCTGTATAGTGCCTGCCAAAAGCAATGCAATTGGTTGTGCCAATTGTGTTGGTGTTTTATGGCTCTGTTCATCTTTAATGATCTGCAGCCTCTCACCATGCTTCTGAACCTTGGCTCCCTCCCAGCTGTTCTATTGATCTGAAATTTGGCCAGAAATCAAAATCTTTTGTTTGTTTTGGGGATTATTTTTATTCTTTGGCTTCAGGCAGAGATCACAGGATGGGGTGGAGGCTTCAGAGAAATGAGAACATTTATTCCTTTGGTAGGGCTCTTTAGGGTTGAAGACCCATTTTCTAGGTGCTGTAAATGAAGACTGTTCAAAGCTGTAAAGAGAATTCAAATTTGCATTGCATTGATAGCAACAACGGCTTGTTCGCTTGTCAGAGCAAAAGGTATTCTACAGTTCAGAGAGTCAGGGCTCATGGGCATCCCTGTACACAGTGATCTAGTGCAAGAGAGCAGACACAGTTCATGGAGTTGCAGCTTTACATGTAACTAGAAAAGTCTCTCTCTCTCTCTCTCTCTCTCTCTCTCTCTCTCTCTCTCTGTGCGTGAGTGCGTGAGTGCGCGCGCGCGCGCGTGTGTGTGTGTGTGTGTGTGTGTGTGTGTGTGTGTGTGTGTATTTTAAGGCTGAATCAAACCTTAATCTCATATTTCTGCCTACTCTGGAAAACTATTTGATAGGTTTCTTTCAAAGCAAGCATGTACTTATCTCTGAGACAAGAACTCATTCGAGTTTCTGCTGTTGTTTGAATGGGAAGCCAGTTTCTGACCACCATATCAGCACTCTGAATGTCCTGGGCATTTCAGTGCAATCTAGGACCACCTTGCAGAGAACTCTGATGATTGTGTCTAACACCCAGCTCTTGATTTATTCAAGCTCGACAAAGTTTTAGATTCCTTAAAATGTAAAATTGTACTTCTAAAACAGAGAACCGTAAAGATATTAGTAGCTCAAAATGACAAAAACTATCATTAAAACTGGAGTGATAGTTCAGCAGTTAATAACAATGGATGCTCTTGTAAATGACGGTGGTTTGGTTCCTAGAACCCACATGGTGGCTAAAATCCATCTATACCTCCAGTCCTAGATGATTCAACACCCTCTTCTGACCCCTGCCCTCTTCTGACCTCTGCAGGCATGGTGTAGTTACATACACATAGGCAATACACTCATACAAATAAAAAAAATAGGGCCTGGAGATATGGCCTAGCGGTTAAGAGTGCCAACTGCTCTTGCAAAGGACAGAGGTTCGATCCCCAGCACCCACATGGCAGCTGAGAACCGTAGTTAACTCCAGTTACCGTGGAATTCAACACCCTCTTCTGACCTCCATGGCATTGCACGACACGGGTGCACCAACCTACATGCAGACAGTACACTCATACACATAAAAAATAAATAAAATTTAAAAAATAAAAAATAACAAAATAATAAAAATGATAAATTATATAGTAAGCTATCATATTGGAGATGTGTGGTCAATTTTTTTGGAAAAAGCTGTTTATACAATTAATAATTAATTATTTTAATTAATTTTTGGAAGATTTTAGCACAATTACAAAAGCTATGAAAAAAATCTGCAAAAATCTTAAAACCAAAACTGCTTCATTTTCTTTAGACTTGGACTTGGAAAATTTCTTGATTGTAAAGAGTCATTTAGCAAAGGTTCTTGAAGTACAACTAAGATTGGAATGTAATATTTTCCCATGCAAACTTCTTTGAAGAACTATTGAATTTAATAAACATTAATGTATCAATGATTAATGTCACATCTTCCAGGAACAGGTCTTAATGGAGCAGAATATGACATAGACGTGTGTGTCTTCCTGCATATGTGTGTATGTTAGAGAGAACAAGCAATTCTGAATACCCATTATCCTCTTTCAAAGTTCTGCCTTTGTAGTTGGGAGCAGCTGCCAAGCTAAGAAATGCACTTTGTAGCTTCCTTTACAGCTGACAATGGCCATATGACTAGTATCTGCCTATAGAATATGAGCCCAATGGATATGCGTAGCTTCTGGTCAATGCAGCTTGAACGGAACACAAATAAGAACAAGGTCCCATGGTGGAACAGAAACACAAAGTGGAAACATAATTCTGCATTCCTTCTAGAGGACTTCCCTTTGATAATCTTGTGTCTTTCCCTTTATCTATATTGTAGATTCGCATGTTAAAAAAGAATACTCATTTTCATATTGTATGTTTATTTTGGTAATTAAATATTTTGATAATTAAAAGGGAGACAGAAGATAGATAGATGATAGATAGATAGATAGATAGATAGATAGATAGATAGATAGAATAGTAGCCTTGAATCATAAATATTTATGTGATCTCTTCTAGGATTATAATATAATTTCATTTCTTCATCTTCTCCATTAAACATTGTCATATGAACTTTTAGGCAAAAATTAATTGAGCCAGTATGGACATTGCATGTCTTTCTTCTGCCTTGGCCACCAAAGAAGCATTGAAATGGATTTCCTCTGGCCTAGCCTCTGAAAGGACACTTGTTCAGAGTCCCAGCTAATCTACACTTGATGCATAACAGGAAAAGAAAATAACTGGTTGTGGCTTGCGACTACTAATACATCCTTTACTGAATGAATTGGGTGTTAGACACAATCATCAGAGTTCTCTGCAAGGTGGTCCTAGATTGCACTGAAATGCCCAGCACATTCAGAGTGCTGATATGGTGGTCAGAAACTGGTTTCCCATTCAAACAACAGCAGAAACTTCTATGATGGACTGGAAAGATGGGGACCTGTATTATGAAGTTGAACTACAGTGTTTGGTAAATATATTACCTGGAATCATTTTAAAGACAAATCAGTAGTGACCTTTGACTTCTAGGAGTAGAGACTGGAAAGCTGTGTCTATTTCTGCTGAACGTAAAAAGGCATAAGCAAAATGAGATAAACAAGCAAAACATTTACTTATTTGTAACCAGGAAAGAAAGGGGAGAAACAGTACCCAGACTTCAATATCTTTATAGAATTAGAGAATAACTTGTTCCCAAACTCAAGGGCAAAAGATAAAAAAAGCATTGAGGCTTTTGAGCAACAAAGGCCTATTTTAAAAGGCCTATCAGAGGAATATCAAATCAAAGCTATGGTTTGCATGCACATGTTAAAATCTATGAATTAATTTCAGAGAAAATATGTGATTACAATAGTGGCAACCAGTAATTCCTCCTAATGGAGTAATATTGATTCAGAAAATGTTTGGAAGTCACTAGATATTTGGTGAGAGTGAGGCACAGGTTGTTGGAGAAAAAAATGTAAAAAAAATGTCTTAAAACTATTAAAATTGAGTAGAAAACAAATAGTGTGTTTGACTATTTATAGCTGCATACAATCTAATTAATAAAGAGAAAAAAATATCAATTGCCAATTGTTTCTCAGTTAGGCTTGGGGCTTTTTCCTACTTCCCTTGTCCTTGCTGGGATTTTTGTGGCTTGAGCTTGTATAGACTCTACGCATTCTGTCACAACTGCTGTGAGTTCATGTGAGTAACTGCCACACTGTCTAGAAAATATAAGAAAGATGACATCATGAACTTTGCAGGTAAATGGATAGAACTAGAAGATATTATGCTAAGTGAAGTAACACAGTCCCAGAAAAAACAAAGGATGAATGGTATCTCTCACTTGTGGATGCTAGCACAAAGTACCTAGTTGTAAGGCAAACTGAACAAAATTAATCTTATATTTCTTTTTATCTGAAAGCAACTGTGCTCTTATAATGTGAATCCCTTAATGAACTCTAGAATTAACTGATCACTTATTTTCAGATATTTTAATTTTTGTATATGGGTGGAGGGTATGTATGCATGTTTTAGAGTAATATAAAATTAAAAGGGAGAATTTGAATCCTGAAATATGATTTGGAAGTACGTACAGTTTATTTTCAGATGACATAATGGTAGTATAGCTATGACATATATATATATATATATATATATATATGCATATGTTGAAACAATACAAATTGGAGGAAACAACAACAAAAGAACTGGGACAAAGAACCAATTGAAACAGTAAAGTTCTCCTCAAATAATCCTCTGCTTTGAAAAACTTTAAAAAGACTCAGGAAAGGTACAAGACATGTGGCAGAATAGATGAACTTGGGTGGGGTGGGGGACATGGAAAGGGAAATGAGTCTAAATTGGAATGAGAAATGATGTATGAAATGCACAAAACTTCAATAAAAACATTTTAAGTCAATGTTTTATTGAATCTCTGTGCATTTCATACAAATAAAATTACATTACAAATCAAATTTAGACCTGTGCCCCCCTCCTTGTGCCCCACCCCACCAGAGCTCATGCATTCTGTGAAACATGTTTTTCATCTTTCTCTCAGTCTCTTTCAAAATTCTCAATGCAGAAGTTTACTGTTTCAAGCAGAAGTTCATCATTTCAGTCAGTTCTTTGATGCTGACTTTTCTGTTGTTGTTGTTGTTGTTGTTAATGTTATTCCTTCCAGCATCCATTACTCCAAAAAATGCACATATGCTTTCCACATATATCATAGGTTTTAGCTTATGACTTTTTTAGGCTGAAAGATGTCATGTTTGAAGGCTCCTCCTTGGCAAGCCCAAACCACCATCAGTTCTGCCCTTATGTTCCACACCGGGGTTTTCCCTTCCCATGGTCAACAAATGAGGTCCAGTAAGCACTGCGTCCTGTCTTGATCTTCCTGTACTGGTCTCCATGATACAGCCTGGGTAGTACAACAACAGCAGTCTATACTCTGAAGAAGTGGAAACCCCAGTCCACAAATTGGATGTCTCAGAAGTTCCCATCTGGCACTGAAGTTTGGAGGATTCTTGGAGAGACACGAGTCTTCAGTCCATATTGGAAGGTTGAAAAGCTGTGTCTTCTCACATCTTTGAAAGAAGGCAAAAGCAGTGGCAGCCACAGGGTAGCTGCACTTGCCAGTAAGACAGGCAAAACAACTGTGCTCTTTTCTCTTTTTACTAAGATCTCAAGTTTTTACTTGAACTACAATTTCTCAGGCCTTACTGTTAATTTATTTCTGTTATATTTTCCTTTTGGATGTTTAAGACCACACAGCCCAGATTAACCAAGGTTTTTTGTTTTCTCAAGGTCAGTTGAGGATCTGGTCCTCAAGTGTCACTCAGGTTTTTTTTTTTGGGGGGGGGGGGGAGGGAGCTGCTGGCTCCTTTCAGCTTTTTAATCACCTGTCCCATCCACTTGAGGACAAAGTCAGGTCTTGCTAGACCAAGCTTCCCTGTTTGAAGCATCAGGAGACTTTCCTCTTTATTGACTGGACACTGGCTGAAGTCCCATTAATGGATCTCCAAGACCTCCCTGCACAGGAAGTCTGGCAACTCACATTTGCAGGACATTTGAAGAGATGCCCCCATGCATAGTCCTCTGGGACTTAGTTGACCTCTGAGGGGAAGGAACAAAGTTGTTCCTTAAGACCCTCAGCCAAATTGGTATGGGCATAAAGCATGGTCATTAAGCATCCAGAAAGGCTAAGTTACACCTGTGATACTTTGAACTACTTTATAATATTTTAGAAAATGCTTGGACAAAAGTTCTAGCAGCCTTGTATAAGAAATACTAAGAAGCGATCCCACAAAATAAACACTGTGGTTGGACACAATGTCATGACAAACCAGCTTTTTCCACATTCCTTTGATCTTATATTATTCTAAAGTATACATACATATCCTTCATCCATATACCCAAACTTTCTAACTCTGAAAATAAATGGTAACTTAGTTCTAGAACCTGTTAAGGGATTCACAACATAAGAGCAGTTATTTTCAGATCACATTGATGTTACTCAGTTTGCCTTACTAAAATAGTTAGGACATATATCCACACAGAAAAAGAAAATGCCATTTTCTTATATTCATGAAACATCTTGGCTCTTACAGTCTTTCTGCCTGTTATTGACAATGATCCTTGAGCCTTGGGAGGAGAGAGTGTGCTATAGCCATCCCTTTCAAGGCTAAGCACTCTACAGGGTCTTTATCTTTATACACTGACTGGACAGTAGTGAGAGTCTGTGTTAATTACCACCAACTATAAGAAGCTTCTCTGGTGAGAGTCAACAGATATTTATCTTTTGCCATAACAATAAATCATTAGGATTCTGTTTAATACTCTGTCTGTTTAGTAGAATAATAGTAACTGGTTGTCCCCTGTGACTTATTACCTGTCTAGTCATAGGTTCCTAGGCCAGATAACAGTGCCAAGTATGATTCCATCTTGGGAAGTGGGCCTTAAATTCAATAAGAAACTGGTTATCTCTCCTATAAAATTTGTGCCATTATCATACTAGTGGGGCACGAGTCACCAGGCCAGTCATTATTGTAGCTCACAGATTGACAGATGGGCATGGTTGATGATTGCTTTTCTCTTCTGGTAGCATGCACTGCATCTCCCAGAACTATGAAAGCTAGTCAGTAGAGATGAAACTTTCAGCTCAATGCCAACTTGATTTCTCCTTATTTACAAATCATGTGTGTAGATAATCAGCAATACAGTATGTTTTTCTTATTTTAAAAATGTATAAGTATATTGCTTGCATGTAGATTGATGCACCCATGCCTTGCAATAGCAGCAGAGGCCAAAAGAGAGCATTGATCCCCTAGAAATAGAGTTATGGATGGTTGTTAGCTGTCATGTGGGTGCTGGGAATCAAACCTCGTTCTGCTACAAGAGTAGCAGTTGCTCTTCACCACTGAGCCATCTTTCTAGCCCCTAAATTTCAGTTTTTCTATTATTACTATTTAAAGCCTATCAGGTTTAATTCGTGTCCTCAGATGCTCTTCAGTGTATGTCTATGCCCTAGAACCTGAGCAACCTACCCAATATCACACTTAGAAAAACTTATTCTCTCTCACAGCCGGGTGTGGTGGTGTGCACCTTTAATCCCAGCACTTGGGAGGCAGAGGTAGGCAGATCTCTGTGAGTTCAAGGCCAGCCTGGTCTACAGAGGGAGCAACAGGTTAGCTGGTACTAAAAGGGAGACCTTATCTCAAAAATACAAAAAAAATTATTCTCACTCTCCCATGTGGCTGAATCTTTAGGTACCTGTGTTTCAACTGGAAACTCCATAGAGTTCCATCTACCATCAGGAGATGGCAAGGGATATGGGAGAGTGCTTCATGGGAGAGGAGGGAAAGGAGCATAATGGAAGACTGCAGATTAAGTGTAGTGGGGAGTGGTAGGGCAGGGCAGAGCAGGGAGTCTGAAAAGATAACTAACACTAAAACCCTTTTGAAAATGTCATATGGAAATGTAATACAATAGAAGCTTCTTAAGGTATATACATATAAAATATTAAAGGAGTTTAAATGGAATTACCCAATAATGGCAGAACAATGCCCCTTCCACACACTGTAGGGTACCAAATAGAAAGTCCGAAGCCAGGAATGGACATTCTCTTGTGTAGTTGTTGATTAAGGACAGCTACAAATTCTCAAACAATATTGGCTATTGCCATTACTCTTGGGAAACACTAAAATGTTATGATAAGAACTGATTTCTGATGCTCTTGTAGAGGATCCATGTTTTGTTCCCAACACCCACATGGCAGCTAACAACTATCTGTTACTTCACTTCCAAGAGAACCAACACCCTCTTCTGACTTCTATGGGCATTACATGACATGGATGCACTTACATACATGCAGGCAATACAGTAATACACATAAAATAAAAATAATAAAAAACTATTAAAAAACAAAACAAAACCTGAAATTGGCTGGTGGTTAGTAAGCTGGGAAGTGGAAATAGGAAAATTGGAATGAATAAAATCAAATCATTGACTTTCCCAATTCTTTCTCTTAATATTTACTAATTTTTATTTCTGTATGAATGTATTGTCAGAATGTATGTATACCATGTGTGTGTAGTACTCTCAGAGGCCAGGATAAGACATCATATCCTATGAAGCTAAAGATATAGGTGGTTGTGATCTGCCATATGGATATTGGTGACTGATCCTACAGGGCTCTGGAAAGGGTGCAAACTGAGTCATTTCTGCAGCTCAATTTTCAACTGTTTTTTCTCTTTCTCTTTTTCTGTTTCCCTTTATCTGTCTCTCTCTATATGTCTGACTCTGTTTCTCTGTCTCTCTCTGCCTCTGTCTTTCTCTGCCTCTGTCTCTCTCTGTCTCTCTGTCTTTCTCTATCTCTCTCTGTCTCTTGCTGGCTCTCTTTCTCTCCATTTCTCTGTCTGTCTTTCTCCCTCTCCTCTGTATGTATGTGTATGTGTGTCTGTGGGCTCAAATCTGCATGCAGGTATGTACCTGCATGTAGGAGCCTAAGGACAACTCAAATGTTATTCTTTAGGTTCCACACAATTTTTTATTTTATTTTGTGACAATGTCTCACTGGCCTGGAACTTGCTGTGTAGGATGACTTTGCTGGCCAGTGAGTTTTAGGGCCTGTTTGTCTCTGTCACTCCAGTGCAGGGGTAACATGCATATCCTTTAAGACAGTAGGTTTTGGGTGTTGTTACTGCAGCATTTTGGCTGCTACAGAAAGTCGAGCCAGAGTTACAAAGATAGCTTGTATGATATTAGGTTCAGATACAGGAAAAATACAAACACTCAGGAGTTGGGCAGTATTCTTCTAACAATGGATTATAACTTGCCTGTTAGTGGGCCATAAATCAAATTTATGGGATTTGAGTCCACCCTTTTTTTCTATAAAACATTAGAAAATGTCATATAATAAAATTAGGTGTGTGTGACAGAACATGGAAGAAAATTCACTGTAAAATATGTTTATTTAGTGTGATTTACTATCAGCTGACTGAAACCAAATTAGGTGGAGTGTTTCATTGATGGATTTTAAAGTGAATATGAGGAGTGCACAGAGCTTAGATCTGGGACTTCCCAGGACCATCTGAAGCACAGGTAAGAGCCGGGCACTTCAGCCAGGTGGATTTTTGGATAATTCTATCACTGGGTTGTTGGATAATCATTTCTTTGGTCTGCTGGATAATTCAATTATTGTCTTGCAGGGGAGGAGTCTCCTTGCTAGCTGGTATAAGAGGTGGGCCTGTTGCCACTGTGAGACTTGAATGCACAGAGCTTAGATCGGGGATTTCCCAGGACCACCTGAAGCACAGAGTATAAAGAGGGATATTCACACACACACATCCCCACGCTGGAATTGCTGAGGGAATGTCCAAGTGGATTCTTTGGAAAACCCTCAGAAAAGAAAGGGAAGAGTGAGTTAGACTTCCAATAGGAAACCTAAAACATAGACATGTCAACACTCCATAAACAAGGAGAAAAACAAAGAAAAACAACAAAGGCATCTGAAGGAGGCAAGCAAAGCAAGCCTTCAACACAGTGAAGAGGCAATTGGGATTCACATTGCAATACAGGCAAAGAGAAACCCACATGACAGGGACACGAGGAATGGACAACATGGAAAAGGTGGAGGAAAATTCCACACCAAGCTCTACCAACCCTATGAGACATTCCTATAGTGGGATCCCCCTGGGGATGGCCCAGGGCACAGAACTTAGAGGAACAATTGCAGACATATTCAAAGAAATCAAAGAATATAAAGAGCAAATGGGAGAACTAAGGAGAGAGAATGAAAAACTCAAGAAGGACCTAGAGTAAGAGAATGACAAATGCCAGAAAGAACTAGAGGGAGAAAATGACAAACTCCAGAAGGAAGCAGAAAAACTTAGACAATCCCATGTTGAAATAGAAAAGGAAACTAACCAGCGAAGCAAAGGGCTATAGGAAGAGATTGAGAAGCTCCAAAAGGAAGTGGAAATACTAAAGAAATCACAAGATGAGACAAAAGAGGAAATCAAACACTCATCCAACCAAGAGGAAAGGAATGGAAAAAGTCTCAGAAGCAGAATGGAGGAAGCAGAAAAAAGAATATCAGACCTGGAAGATAACACAGAACAACTAAAAACCTCAAGGAAAGATTATGAAAAATTTAAAAATACGGAAAAGTGGAACAACCAGGAATTGTGGGACACTTTGAAAGGATCAAACCTCCTCATCATAGGGATAGAGGAAGGACAAGAATCCCAAGAGAATGGTATTGATCAGATCTTCAACAGAATAATAGAAGAAAATTTCCCCAAGCTAAAAAAAGACAAACCAATACAAATACAAGAAGCACATAGAACTCCAAACAGACAAGATCAGAAAAGAAATTCTCCATGCCATATCATAGTTAAAATGCTAGATGTCCAAAATAAAGACAAAATTCTTAAAGCCACAAGAGAAAAACAAGTTACATATAAGGGGAAACCCATCAGAATTACCACTGTCTTCTCAGTACAAACTATGAAAGCAAGAACATGGAGCAAAGCATTCCCAGTGTTAAAGGACTATAGATGCCAACCCAGGTTACTATACCCAGCAAAATGTCGATTACAGTTGAAGGAGAGAGAAAACTCTCCCATGACATAAACGAGATGATAGTTTACATGTCCAGAAAAGCAACCCTTCAGAGACTACTTGAAGGAATTCAAAGGACAGAAGAAAGGAGCAACTATCCCCAGGCACCTAGAAAGAGAATTAATAAAAGCATAACTGCAGAAGTAGAAACCTAGACCAAAAATGCAAATGGATAATAAGGTGACAGGAAGCAACACA
This sequence comes from Rhizomys pruinosus, assembly GCA_009823505.1. NCBI lineage: Eukaryota > Metazoa > Chordata > Mammalia > Rodentia > Spalacidae > Rhizomys > Rhizomys pruinosus. The sequence continues at coordinate 1,195,871 of VZQC01000498.1, forward strand.
CATTTTCAGTTATAACCTTAAATATTAATGGACTAAACTCCCCAATCAAAAGACATAGGTTGGGAGATCAGATTAGGAAACAGAACCCATCTATATGCTGTCTACAAGAAATGCATCTTCCCCTCAGGGATAGGCACCAACTTAAAGTGAAAGGTTGGAAAAAAATACTTCAAGCAAATGGTACCAAAAAGAAAGCAGGTGTTGCTATTTTAATATCAGACAAAATAAACTCCAAAGTAAAAGAAATGAGAAGAGACAAAGAAGGCCATTACATCTTTATCAAAAGAAAAATTGACCATGAAGATTTCAGAATAATTTATATATATGCACCAGACTTTGATGCACAAAACTTTATAAAGACAATTCTCCAAGACCTCAAGGCACAGATTAACCCCAGCACATTCATAGTAGGGGACTTCAATACCCCACTGAGCCCTTTGGACAGGTCAACTGGACAAAGAATAAACAGAGAGACATCTGAACTGAATGATACAATACACCAAATGGACCACACAGACATCTACTGAATAGTCCACCCTAATACAAGAGAATACACTTTCTACTCAGCACCCCACAGAACATCTCAAAAATTGACCATGTCCTGGGACACAGAAGAAACCTCCACAAATACAAAAAGATTGAAATAATTTCATGCATTCTATCAGACCACAGTGTAATAATGCTCAATATCAACACCAGCATAAGCCATACTATCTACAAGAACACAAGGAGACTAAACAACACTATCCTGAATAATGACTGGATAAAGGAAGAAATAAAGAAAAAAAAGCATTTCTGGAACTGAATGACAATGATAAGACAACACAACAAAAACTATAGGATACTTTAAAAGCAGTCCAAAGAGGGAAGTTTATAGACCTGGGTGCCTACATTAGAAAAACTGAAAAAGCACAAGTGAATGATCTAACACTGCAGCTAAAAACACTTAAGAGACAACAACAATTGAACCATAAACACAACAGAAAGGAAGAAATAACAAAAATCAGAGCAGAAATCAATGAGATAGAAACAAAGAAAACAATACAAGAAAATCAATGAATCCAAATTTGGTTCTCTAAGAGAATAAACAAGATAGACAGACCTCTAGCCCAGTTAACAAAAAGAAAGAAAGAACAACTCCAAATCATTAGAATCTGTGATGAAAGGGGAAATATCACAACAGACAATGAAAAGATCCAGACAATCATATGGGAGTACTTCAAAAACCTATACTCTACTAAGTTTGAAAATCTAGGAGAAATGGATGAATATCTGAAATACTGAGAATCACCAAAGCTTAACCAACAAGATATTAACAGCTTAAACAGACCCTTAATAGATGAAGAAATTGAAGATGTAATAATAAATCTCCCAACTAAGAAAAGCCCAGGCCCAGATGGTTTCAAAGCAGAATTCTATAAAACATTTCAAAAAGACTTACAAACATTATTACTCAAATTGTTCCAAAGGATACAAACAGAGGGAATTCTCCCAAATTCCTTCTATGAAGCCATCATCACTCTAGTACCAAAACCAGGCAAAGATACAACCAAAAAGGAGAACTATAGACCCATCTCATTAATGAACACAGATGCAAATATTCTTAACAAAATACTTGGAAACTGCATACAGAGCCACATCAAGAAGATCATCCATCATGACCAAGTTGGATTCATAGCAGAGATGCAGGGATGGTTCAACATACAAAACCCAATAAATATCATAAAATATATAAATGGACTGAAAGACAAAAACCATACGATCATCTCAATTGATGCAGACAAAAGCATTTGACAAAATCCAGCATCCCTTCATGCTTAAAGTCATAGAGGGAATTGGATTGGAAGGATCATTCCTAATGTAATCAAAGCCATATACAGGAAACCCACAGCCAATATCATCCTAAATGGGGAAATGACAGAACAGAAGCATTCCTCTTAAAGGTAGAAACTTGGCAAGGCTGCCCCCTGTCACCACTCCTCTTCAATATGGTGCTTGAAACACTTGCTGGTGCAATAAGGCAAGAAAAAGAAACTAAAGGAGTACTAATTGGAAAAGAGGAAGTCAAGCTATCCCTATTTGCTGATGATATGATTGTTTACTTAAGGAATGCTAAAAACTCCACCAGAAAACTGCTAGAAATGATTAAGAGTTTTAGTAAAGTGGCAGAATGCAAAATTAACCTAGAAAAATCAGTAGCCTTTATTTACACCAATAACAAGCAACTGAAGAAGGAATACAAGGAGACCATCCCACTCACAATAGCCCCCCCAAACAATAAAATACCTAGGAACAAACCTAATAAAAGACACCAAAGATCTCTACAAAAATTTTTAAACCCCTGAAGAAGGAAATTAAAGAAGACATCAGAATATGGAAAATCCTCCCATGCTCATGGATCAGGAAAATTAATATAGTAAAAATGTCCATTCTACCAAAACTATTGTACATATTTAATGCAATCCCAATTAAAATCCCCAAGAGTTTCTTCACAGGCTTGGGAAAAAAGTCCTTTATTTCATTTGGAAAAACAAAAGACCCCAAATAGCCAAAGCAACCCTGAGCAAAAAGAGCAATACAGGGGGGAATCTCTATACCAGACTTCAAACTACAGGGCTATAGTCATAAAAAACAGCTTGGTACTGGCATAAAAACAGACCTGTTGACCAATGAAACAAAACTGAAGATCCAAACTTGAGCACATACAATTTCAGTCACCTCATATTTGACAAGGGGGCCAAGAAGACATAATGGAGGAAAGACAGCATCTTCAGCAAGTGGTGTTGGCAAAACTGGATCACCACTTGTAGAAGAATGAAATTATCACCCTGTACAAAAGTCAACTCCAGGTGGATCAAAGACCTCAACATGAAACCCAAAACTCTGAAGGTGATAGAAGAAAAAGTTGGTAACAGCAAACAAGACATAGGTGTAGGAAAAGACTTCCTAAGTCATACAGCAGCTGCACAAGAATTGAAGTCGACAATTGACGAATGGGACCTCATTAAACTCAAAAGCTTCTGTACATCAAAAGAAACAATCAAGGAAGTGAAGAGAAAACCCACAGAGTAGGAGGAAACCTTCACTGCAGAAACATCTGACAAAGCATTGATTTCCAGAATATATAAACTACTCAAAAAACAAAGAAGAAAGAAAACAAATGACCCACTCAAAAGATGGAGCAAAGAATTGAACAGAGTCTTCACAAGTGAGGAATTAGAGATGGCTGAGAAACATCTTAAAAAGTGTTCAGTGTCACTAAGAATTAAGGAAATGGAAATGATGACCACTTTAAGATATTATCTCTGTTCTAGTTTGTCCTCCATTGTTGTGACAAAACACTCTGACTGACACCAACTTGGGTAGGAAATGGTTTATTCAGCTTACATCTCCTGGGTCACAGTTCATCACTTAGGGAGCCCAAGGCAGGAATTCAGGGCAGGAACCTGGAGGCAGGAGCTGAAGCACAGGCCATGGAGGAATGCTGTTCACTGGCTTGCTCCCCCAGCTCATGCCCAGCCCTCCTTCTTATATGGTACACAACAACCTCCCCAGTGTGGCACCACTCATTGTGGGCTGGGCCCTCCCACACTGCTCAACCATCAAGACAATACTCCACAGATGTGGTCACAGGCCAATGCAATGGAGCCAATTCCCCAATTGAGGCTCCCTCTACCCAGGTGTGTCAAGTTGACACTAAAGCTATCCAGCACAATCTTACTCCAATAAGACTGGCTAAGATCAAGAAAACAAATGATACCAAGTTCTGGAGAGGTTGTGGGGAAAGGGGAACACTCATCCCTGCTGGTGGGAATTTAAACTCTAGTACAGCCACTATGGAAAGCAGTATGGAGAACCCTTGGAAGACTCAGAATAAGCTTGCCACCTGACCCAGTCACACCACTCCTGGGTATGTACCCACAAGACTCATCCTACCACAGTGATACATGCACAGCCATGTTTATTGCAGCTCTCTTCACAACAGCAAAGCGCTGGAACCAACCCAAGTGCCCCTCAACTGAGGAGTGGGTAAAGAAAATGTGGTACATCTACACAATGGAGTTCTATGCAGCAGTAAAGAAAGATGACATCATGAAATTTGCAGGTAAATAGATGGAGCTAGAAGATATCATGCTAAGTGTAGTAACACAGTCCCAGAAAAACAAAGGACGAATGGTATCCCTCATCTGTGGATGCTAGCATCAATTAGCTAATTGTATGGCAAACTGAACAATGTTAATGTGTTCTGAAAACAACTGTGCTCTTATATTGTGAATCCCTTAAAAAATGTGTTACCACCTGCCGGGTGCCAAGCACTGGGTCAAGCAAGACCTTGGGTCTAATCACAGGTGAGTAGGTGTGAGCTTCCCCAGAGGGAGATGAGTCACTCCAGTGAAATTGGGAGACAAATGTGGTGGACCAGGTTTAGAATGGAGATGTGAATGCTGGGAGTGGTGGTGCTTGCATTTAATCCCAGCACTTGGGAGGCACTGCACTCTGTGAGTTCCAGGACAGCCTGGTCTTCAGAGCGATTTCCAGGCCATCTGGGGCTACAGGGAGACCCTGTCTCAAAAAAAAAAAAGAAAGAAAGAATAAATAAATAAATAAATAAATAAATAAATAAATAAATGAAGGAAGGAAGGAAGGAAGGAAGGGAGAAAGAAAGAGAAAAAAATAAAGCAAATAGGCATTCCCAATGGGTTTGTGTATGGTGATGTCAAAGGGTCCTGTTCCAAATTTTTCTGTTCAAACATTTGCTCATAGAGTTCATTGATTAGCTTATCAATTTTTGAGGGACTATAAAATTGATAAACCATTGTTGGTGATACATAAAAAGCTATGTCAAATATCTGTGATGCAGAATGACAAGGATATCATATAGCTTGCTGATTTTAAAATAAGGGTAAATTAGAGTCACCATAAGCCATTGAGTTTGCTGTTGTGATGGAACATACTATAAAATGATAAAATGGTATATTACAAAGACATAAAAAAATGGGTTGGCTGCATGAGCATAGATGTGTGGGGAAGTTATTATGGATTGTTATATCTCAGATCTGTAAATCTTTAAGACAGTACCATTTAAGTTAAACTATGCATGTTCAGATTCTACAAAATTATTGATACTTTATTATTTTTTATTTTTATAAATTTTATTTATTTATTTATTTATTTCTGTTATATCTCAGATCTGTAAATCTTTAAGACAGAACCATTTAAGTTAAACTATGCATGTACAGATTCTACAAAATTATTGATACTTTATTATTTTTTTATTTTTATAAATTTTATTTATTTATTTATTTATTTATTTATTTATTTATATGAATGTACTGTCTGCATGTAGGTTTGTGCACCCATGTCATACAATGCTGCAGAGGTCAGAAGAGGGCGTCAGATTCCCCTGGAATTGGAGTTACAGATGGTTCTCAACTGCCATATGGGTGCTGGGAATCAAACCCGGGTCCTCTGCAAGAGCGTAGGCGCTCTTAACCGCTAGGCCATCTCTCCAGCCCCATTGATACATTATTAAGCATCCTGCAATAAACAGCCTTAGTACTAAATATATTTACCTAATAAGGTACTCCATGGTTAGTTATCTCACAGATAACTATATTTAATAGAGAATCATTGTTCATATTGAGCTTGAACTCTCTTACTTATTAAATCTCCTGAAGCTCTGTTCATTGCACTAATATACTGTGGGACAAATCTCTTCTCTACTGACATAAACTCCTTTAAGGCAGTTATTATAGTCTTATTTCTGTTAAATTTCTTCTGATTTGAGGGGTGGGTATCATTATTATGCTATTGATATCTTATATGATTGTGCACTATATAATTCCCAGTCCTCTACAAAATCTTATTTATTGTTTTCTCTAGACAACCATTTCAATTCAGGGCTGATGCCCACACAGCTATGACTTTGGCGTGACTCTGTATTGTTCATTTATTTACTAGAATCAAAAGCACTTCACACAGTATGGATTAATCCAATAAAAGGGCAGAATAGCTACAAGAATTGAATATTATTGTTTTCCTCCAGAGCACTATTGCTTATCACCTCTTTGACATTAGGAAAATATTTAAATATTTAAATTGGGCAAATATTTAAATTTTAAATATTTAAATTTTCCATTCTTTAAATTTTCCATCCATAATTGGGCATGAAAATGGGACACACATGACAGATTGTGGCAAGGAGAAATATAAGTAAAAGAGTTACAAAAGTACTTTTCACAAAGTAATATAAAACTTTTCTCTTAACATGTTCTATTGCATGAAACTAGGTTGAATGCAGTGTTCACATAGTGTTAACTTCCTTGACCAATTAAGAAAAATGCAGTGACTTTTCTATTCCTGTGATAAAATAACATGACCAAAAATAACCCAGAGAGGGCTTTTTTTTTTTTCTTATGGTCCCAGAGTGGGATCCAGTGTGGTATAGAAGTCAAGATGGCAGAGGGCCAGAGCAAGACACTGAAAGATGATCACATCTTTATCTACATGCAGGAAGCAGAGAGAGTGCAGGGGATGTGGACCCAGGATATGAAAGTCCATCCCCAATAGTGTTATTCTTTCAGTAAAAGGTTTCATAACCTTCCTAAACAGCACCACCAACTGAGGGACAAGTGTTCAAATATGTGAGCCTATGGGGAACATTTTCCTTCAAACTACCACATGTATTTTCTGTGAGGACAAAAGAAAATTTCACTGTCTGAATTACTTCTTATTGGTCAAATGATTTGTGAAAACTTTAGGCATGTGTAAGCTTAGAAAAAGTATAAACTTCTTGATGTTAAATCTAGATGTCTTCCTGTACACACCTACAAAGCATGAATGAAGTGAGTTCTGAGGATGCTGGAAAATGTAACACACAAATTATAAAGTCAGAAATGTGGGTGCCTAGCTGGTATGTGCAAATATTGCTTGGTAGCTGCCTACTTCCTTCAGTGAAGAAACCTCCCCAATGGGATATTTGAATTGCTCATTGTCTGTATTTCATATTGTATCAGTGCCTCCATTAGTGGGATAGCTGTGTGTGGAGTTTCAGATGCTATGTGCAACATTTATCACTCATGGCTAGAAGGCTTTCTTTTAAAATAGTACTCTCTTATTCTTTGGAAATACAGTAAAACAATAAGTGAAAGGCATAGGCATTTCTCAAAACCTCTGATTGATGTCAAGCAACAATAGGATGCCATCTGGGTTGTTTGCATTCCTTACCCTCATCGTTAGCTTATTTGGTTATTACCTGCAGCTAAAGAGCTCAGCTTTGGTTTGTGGTCCATTTTTAAAGTGCAAAGCATTGTTGAGGGGCTGGAGAGATGGCTCAATTGTTATGAGCACTGGCTGATCTTTCAGAGGACCTACATGGTATGTAGGACCTACATGCTGGTAAAAATACCAGCACCTACATGGCAGCTAACAACCTTCTGTAACTCCAGTTCCAGGGGATCCAACGCCTTCCTCTGAACTCCATAGGCATTGCATGACACAGGTGCACTTACATACATGCAGGCAATATACTCCTGAAAATAAAATAAAATAAATAAATCATTGTTGAGAGCTTATAAACCTGAGTATAAAGTCAGAAGCTGTGAGAGTCCAAAGTTTAAGCAGGTGCTGGATGCCAGAATAGGGAGCAAGAGAGCCTGTTCTTAGTTAAATCAACCACTAGCTTGGGGAAGATTCCATGCAAAATAGTCTGACTGCAGGGAATTGGAGGCATTAATGATAATGGACTGAGTAAGGGAATAGCAGTAGCAATGAAATGAGGTCACATCTTGACTCACAATACACAGTAGAAGACCAGAGAGGCTGGGGGAGGGGATGCACTTTTGTAGACTGAGCCTTGACACATGGAAACTTGATGGGGTGAAATAATCCTCCAGCATTTCTGTTTGAAAGCATGATCTGGTCTAAAACATTAAACCATTGCTTTGGATAATGTTTTATTCAACTGTGCAAGAAGTCTTACTCCTCAGAGTTCTGAGGCCTTTCTCCAAGCCCTCAGGAATGGGCTAAGTACCAGGTAGGGTATTACATCCCATACAAAGCACAGCAGACATCTGAAGGTGAGATCCCAGGCTCTTGACATCCTCCCAGTCTGCTGATTTCCTTCCCTTTGCACCTAAACTCCTTTCTATTTTCATGCCTTTTTCTGTTTGTGGCCCAATGAATTTCATTAGAGTTTCTAACAGAATCATGAGTAAGGGGCTAGTTATAGAATTATGAGCACTTTGCCAATGACTGTACTACTGAAGAAAATATGTCTCCCTTTCTCAGAAACCACTAACTACAAATACTCTGGTAGAGAAGGGGTCTCATAATCCCTTTCTCCTTCCATAACAGGAAGTTGGTGAGCCCAACCTTGTGAAATGCTGTGAGTTCCAGAGTGCACTTGCCATGTCATTCCTGAAAGATGGTGTTCCATGATGCTCCAGCCCTTCTTCCAGCCTTTACATTTTTTCTTGTCCCTCTTCTGCCATGTTGTCTGAGTCTTGGGAGGGGTGATAACAATGTCCCATTTATGACTGATTCACTTATTCAACAGTCACTTTGCTTATGTTTTCTTCATTCCGCTATGTCCTTTGTCCTAAATTCGACATTATAGACCCTTAAGTAGCCTCTGTTCAATGGAAACTGAAAAAGGCTAACAAATTACTTCTACATGACTTTTCACTTTTATAGCCACATTTTCCCCCATGATCTCTTAAGCCAGAACTTTGTGACTTTTCCTAGAGATATGTGAACAAACTTCCCTTCACCCCAGGTAAGGCACCAATAAGAGCCCAAAGAAGTGACTTATCCCAAGTCTAGCATGATAAAGCAAGGAGTTTATTAGGGCTGCTTTGGGAGCAGGTCTGAGTAGTTAATCAAACACAGGTGACTCACCCAACAGCAGGTTCCCAGATTGGGTGGGACCTCATGAAATCTCTGTTCCAGGGGCTCACTTCACAACTTCTTTGTACTTCTCACTCTAGGGGAATCTCTTCTCTCTTGCAAATGGTGCTCCTTAAATAACTATCAGGTATAAAGGTATTCTTGAATATTAAAATTTCCAGAAGTTTCCTGGTCCTTTCAAATTTTATTTGCTTTTGCTAATTTCCAGAGTTTTATGAACTTCTAGTCTCCTACCAGGAGGAGACGTTTCAATTCAGATGAAATTGCTAAGCAGTAGCAGGTTAAAGACAAAAATGGTTTGCAACCAAATTAGAGCATAGTTTTCCCCCTAACATTTGCAAAGTTACTATGTGAGGTTTGCAATAAAACCATCCCATTATTAAGCCACATACTACATTTACATGGTTGCGCTGAGCCTTTACATAATTCTTATTGAATTCTTATCATGAATTGGAGCCTTGTTGCTTTTTCCCACTTAGGGGAGGTAGTCAGAAAGCTGAGGGCTCTAGAAGTTCTGTAATCTGCTCAAAGTCACCCAATTAGTAGGTAGGCAGATCTAAATGACTCCTTTGCTGGATTCAAAATAACAAAGATACATCTCCAATGTTAATACAGCTCTCAAAGTATATCATTTCATGTTATTCAGAATATGTAAGAATACACATTTTATCTGAAGTTGGCACAACAAAACATCTTTGCAGATGGTGACCTAGAATTTGTAAATATGTTCAGCCATGCTAAGGCAGTAATGAGTGTATAGAGGGAGTCATCAGGCTGTGGGAACATTGTCAGGACATCTGGGGCCCATCAGCATCAAATCATTTAACAGAGTGCAAACAATTTAACGCCGAGAGCCTCTCAATTATCTACTTGCAAATAAATAAATAAATGATAAAGTATAAATCTTTACCCTGTGAGCAACTGAATACACTACTGCCTAGCCTTCCGAAGTTTGGCATCATTAATAAGTGAATGCTCAAAGAATGCACATAAACTTCAATATTTGTCTGTACAAACTGTAAAGCATATAAAGTTGTCAACACTGCTGGTTCCCTTAAAAAAGTCACAATAAAGTCATGAAATGTATTGTAGGTGGCCTACTTGGATGTTCTATTAAGGCTTGTGCAGGTACCTGGCTTGTTCCTGCTATGTTATACCTTCCCTTTGTTGTGGACACACTGCTAATAATACTGCTTTTGGGATTTGGAAAGAGAATTCCTGGCATTTGTTTGTACACCACCTAACTCTGTGGCTTAAGTATCTTTCTAGTTGTCTATTTCCACCTCAAAAATTGTAAACAAGCCAGGCATAGTGGCACATGACTTTAGTCCTCACACTCAGAAGGCAGAGGCAGGCAGATGTCTGTGAGATGGAGGCCAGCCTGGACTACACAGCAAGTTCAAGGCCAGCTGGGGCTACAGGGAGATCATATCTCACAAACATTAAAAAAGAAAAATGGAAACAATTATGTCCACTGTTCTCACAAGGATACATATGAGAATAAAAGGAAGGGATATGGACCAGCTGCCAGCTTGCAGTATGCTCCTTGTTAAGGGAGATCTTACTGTAAATGTCATTATAATCATCGCAGTTTACTTCATTTGTCCCACTTTTGACTCATACGAAAGTTCTTAGACATAAAATTCATTGAGTGAGGAAAGCACTGCCTATGATGTGCTATTTCTTATACAGTTGTGTATGTGAGCTTTGTTACAGAAAGCTGATGAATTCCCACTCATTATTATTGCATTGCTCATATTTATCACTCTTTCTTTGATTTTCTCTGAATTTCTTTTCCTCTGCTTCACCCATCTGTCTTAATCTCCTCTCCAGGAACTACATGTGAATGCTTGACAAACTTCTGTTGCTTAATACAGGCTTTTACTTTTTGCAAGGGAAATATATCCTGTTAAAAAAACAAAAATGGAACAAACAGACCCCTCTAAGAAAAAGCAAAACTTAAGCTACTGAAAGCTATTCTGTAAAAAGTTTTTTGTTTATTCTAAATTTAATAACAACGAGTGATTCAGTCTTTGTAAGGTGTGTGTATGTGTAGAATCCGTCCATATCTTCTGTATTACACATCTCTATTTGAGTAAGTAGGTGTCTCTCATGTGGAGTGTTAGTTGTTTGTCCCTGTAACCCATACATTTCTCCCTTATCAGTGGATTATCTTCTTTTTCACTTTTTTTTGTTAATTTGAATCTTCTTTTTCTTTAATATAACTAATGCTGTCAATTTTATTTTTCAAAAATCCAATTCTTGGTTTTATTGGCCTTTGCTATTGTTTTCAATCTGTGTTTGCTTTATTTCAGTTCTAATATTCCCCTGATTCTAATATATTAGGGCTCAGTTTATTCTTCTTTTTTTACTTCTTCAAGGTGTGAAGTTTTAGTGAAATAAAAATCAAAACTATAATGATATTTCACTGCACCCCCGACAGAATGTCAAGTATAATACAAAAAGAATAAAGGAAAGTTCTGGAGTGGATGTAAAGGAACCAAACTTTTATATCCTATTGGTAGACTGTAAGAAGATATATCCACTATTGTTGAAAACTGTGGAGTGATCTCAAAAAGTTAAAAAATACAGGGCTGTGGAAATGACTCAGTGGACAAAGTGGTTACTCTGTACACAGAAGGTCTAACCCAGTTAAAAGCCAGGTTGAGTATCAGAGACAGCCCGTTCCATTGGCTAAAGATTATAGCTGAATCAGGAACTTCACATTCAATGAAAGACCCATTCTCAAAAATAATTTGAAAAATTATATAAGAAGGCAACCAATATTGACCTTTGGGCTCTACATGGACATAGACACGTGAACACTCATAACTGCACATACTTGAACACATATATACATAAAATACCACAGGAATTGCAAATACAGCTGTGACAACTATGCTATGTGTTAGGTCTGGGCTTCCCAGAATTCCAAGGGACACACAGATGTCCACTCCCTCCAGAGGCTGTCAATCTTCTGACCTCCTCCCCTGTACTTGAGGCCCATCCCATGGCTATCCATGGGTGGCCCCAGTGGCCCTCTTGCCCCTGCCCTACCCCTGCTACTCCTGCTCCTGTTCCATCACGTGCCTGCAGGTGGCCCTCTCTGGCAGTTCCAAATGGAAGTAAATCATGCTCCTGGAGTGACAAGTCTCATGTGCCTTTTTATCTGGGGTTCACACCTTTATAACTTAATAATATGATTCACTAATTTTATCAAATCCTGAAGAGATAAATGATAAAAATCATTCCAATGTTGACTGCAACATTTCACAAAGCCTGCTATGGAAAGCCATTGATTGATAAATGGTTACAAATCTGTTATATACAAACTGTGAAATATAATCCAGCCTTTAAAAGAAGGAATTCCATTAATATGTAACAATATGCAGTTACCTGTGTGCTAAGTGAAACAAGCTAGTTATGGAGGGACATATATTGCATGACTCCACTTATTTGAGATGTCAAAATAGAATAAACAGAATGTCCATTGAGGCTTAGTGATAGGAGAAATAAGAGATGCTTATTCAATCACTGCTTCTTTTGGGTCATGCTGGGGACATTCTTTTGGACATCAAGGTGCCTATAATTAACAATAAGGTAACAGGCTCTCCAAAAACTTATGAGAAGTTAGAAAACAAGTTACATGCCCCTATCAAACTAAAATAATGGTAACAAAAGAGATGGGAAACTTAGTGGATATTAGATATACATATTAAATAGAATGTAGTGATGGGTCACAGGTGTGTGCACATGCCCAATCTCATCAAATCATACATATAAAGTATGTCGATTATATCTCAGGAAGGTTTTCCAACATAATGAGTGTTGTAAAGTCCCAGAATTACAGGCTACTTGAAATTAAAGCTATAACCTGAGAATTGTTAGGTTCATACTGAGGGGAGACCCACCACAAAAGTATACAGGACTCTGATAAAGATGAGTCAGGATTTATTTGGGGTGTGGAGGCTGGCCTGACTGTCTTTGGATCAGGATGACCAGGGTTAAAATGACACTGAAGCAGGAGTTTTAAACCCTTGGCATACAAGGATGTGAGGGCAAGAAAGTTGTGTTGAGATAGTCCAATCTGAAGATCTCTTTCTCATATTTGTTCATCCCAAATCCAGTCAAGTCAACACCCAGGATTAACACGATTAACCATCACAAGTCCACTCCTTGTCAACTTGACACCCAACAGCCTCTCCTTCAAATGCAAACAATGGCAAGGTCATATTATACCTAACATAAGTGTCCCATGTGCAATCTAGAAGCGTTATATCTTAGAGTAGGTGGTAATATCCTTGAGGAATCCTTAGTCCTTAAGTATCTAATGACCTAAATATGACAACATTTAACACTGACCTCAGTTGTACATTCAAAAGGGAACAATGCAAGTATCTGCTTAATATATATATATATATGAACAAGACATCTTAACCAAATAGGACGAAGGTTAATATCTATTATAATCCACATTTCTGCAACTGGTCCCGTGGCCTCAGCTGATATTTATGACTCCCTTCTTCTACTACCCATTCTGTATTTCCTCCACCATCAGCAAGCACCTCTGCAGGTCTTGGCTCTTTCCCTAGAGGAGTGACGATACCTTCATCCCTAAAGAATCTGGGCCATTTGTTGTCCTATCTAGTTTGGGTTGTTGCAGTTTCCCATTGACCTTAATCACAGGACATGATAACACCAGAAAGGGCCCTACAGCATCTCCTGCCTTCCAGACATAATCTTCCTTGCCCCCATTGTGGAGAAAAAGACCAATTTCCTCCTGGTAGTCTGGATCAATCACTCCTCCTACTTCTGTTACTCCTTTCTTAGCCTGTTGGCTTAAGGGCAGTAGAAGCCCAAAGTGGCCAGGGGGAAGTCTTAGCTTCTAGTTCAATGGAACATTTCCTGTGTCTCCTGGCAAAAGCACTCCCCCCTTTGGAACCAAAACTTCTAGACCAGCAGAACTCAAGGTCATGGGTACAGGAAGCAAAAATTGTCCTACTAGGTCATTAGGGTTGATAGTGAGTGGAATCATTCCCACTTCCACCCAATGGTTCCTGGACCCATGAATTCTGGCCATAGGAGAAACAGTACCGTATAGTGGGTGCTGATTCAAATCATATACTGCCTGCTAGAGAACCTTGACCCAGCTCTCCAGGATATTGTTACCTAATTGGTGCTGTAACTGTGTCTTTAAGAGGATATTCCATCGTTCTATCAAGCCAGCTGCTTCTGGGTGGTGGAGAACATGGTTAAGACCAGTGGATACCATGTCCATGGGCCTACTGTCATACTTCTTTGGCTGTGAAGTGAGTTCCCTGGTCAGAAGCAATGCTGTGAGGAATACCGTGATGGTGGACAAGGCATTCTGTAAGTCCCTGGATGGTAGTTTTGTCAGAAGCATTACGTGCAGGAAAGGCAAAAACACAGCCAGAATAAGTATCTATTCCAGTAAGGACAAAGCACTGTCCCCTCCTTGATGGAAGTGGTCCAGTGTAGTCAACCTGCCACCACATTGCTGGCTGGTCACCCCAGGGAATAGCACCATATTGGGAGCTCAGTGTTGGTCTCTGCTGTTGCCAAATCTGGCACTCGGCAGCAGCTGTAGCCAGATCAGCTTTGGTGAGTGGAAGTCCATGCTGTTGAGCCCATGCATAACCTCCATCTCTGCCACCATGACCACTTTGTTCATGGGCCCATTGAGCAGCAACAGGGACAGCTGGAGAAAGAGGCTGACTATCCATAGAATGAGCCAGCTGATGTACTTGATTATTGAACTCATCTTCTGCTGAGATCACCTTTTGATAAGCATTTACATGAGACACAAGTATCTTCACATCCTTTGACCATTCAGAGAGCTCTATCCACATACTTCTTCCCCAAATGTCTTTCTCACCAATTTTCCATCACGCTTCTTCCAAGTCCCTGACCATCCAGACAAACCATTAGCTACAGACCATGGATCAGTATATAATCAAACCTCTGGCCATTTCTCCTTCCAGGCAAAATGCACAACCATGTGCACTGGCCAACGTTCTGCCCACTGTGAAGATTTTCTTTCACCAGTGTCCTTTAGGGTTGTTTCAGAAATTGGCTGTAATGCTGTAGCTGTCCACCTCTGGGTGTACCTGCATAGCATGCAGAACCATCAGTAAACCAGGCCCTAGTCTTCTCTGCCTCAGTCAACTGATTATAGGGCAAACCCCATGAAGCCATAGGTGCATGCTTGAGCACAGGAGGCATTGTAACAGGAGTGGGAACCATGGGCATTTGGGCTACTTCTTCATGTAGCTTGCTTGTGCCCTCAGGGCCTACCCGGGCCCTGTCACATATGTACCACTTCCATTTGGTAATGGACTGTTGCTACACATGTTCTATTTTGTGGTCTGGTTGGTCAGATAACACCCAGCTCATGATGGGTAGCTCAGATGGCATGGTGAATTGGTGGCCCGTTGTCAAATGTTCGATTTCCACTAAGGCTCAATAGCAGGCTAAGAGCTGTCTCTCAAAAGGAGAATAGATATTTGCAGATGAAAATAGAGCCTTACTCCAAAATCCCAAGGGCCTCTTCTGTGATTCCCCTATGGGAGCTTGCCACAGACTCCAGATGGCATCTCTATCTGCCACTGACACCTCAAGCACCATTGGGTCTGCTGGATCATATGGTCTTAGGGGCAGAGCAGCCTGCACTGCAGCCTTGACCTGTTGAAGAGCCTTTTCCTGTGCCAAGCCCCACTCAAAGTTTGCTGCCTTCTGAGTCACTTGATATATGGGTCATAGTAACACACCCAGATGAGGAATGCGCTGCCTCCAGAATCCAAAAAGGCCCACTAAACATTGTGCTTCTTTCTTGGTGGAGGGAGGGGCCAGGTGCAACAACTTATTATTTAATTTAGAAGGAATGTCTGCATGCTCCACATCACTGAACTCCTAGAAATTCCACTGAGGTAGAAGGCCCTTGAATTTCAGTTGGATTTATTTCCCATCCTCTCATGTGCATATGCTTTACCAACAAGTCCAGACCAGCTGCTACCTCCTGTTCACTGGGTCCAGTCAGCATATCATCAATATAGTGGACCAGTGTGATATTTTGTGGAAGAGTCAGGTGATCAAGATCCATTCTAAGTTATGGCACAAGGCTGGAGAGTTAACATACCCTTGAGGTAGGACAGTAAAGATATACCGTTGACCTTGCCAGCAGAAAGCAAATTGCTTCTGGTGGTCCTTATGAATTGGTATTGAGAAGAAAGCATTTGCCAGATCAATAGCTGCATACCAGGTACCAGGAGACGTATTAATCTGCTCAAGTAAGGACACCACATCTGGTACAGCAGCTGCAATTGGCATCATTACTTGGTTGAGTTTTCGATAGTCAACTGTCATTCTCCATGATCCATCTGTCTTTTGCACAGGCCAAATTTGAGTGTTAAAGGGAGATGTGGTAGGAATCCCCATGCCTGCATCATTCAAATCCTTGATAGTGGCACTAATTTCTGCAATCCCTCCAGGGATATGTTACTGTTTTTGGTTCAGTATTTTCCCTGGTAGAGGCAACACCAATGGTTTCCATTTGGCCTTTCCTACCATAATAGCCCTCACTCCACATGTCAGGGATCTAATGTGGGGATTCTGCAAATTTCTAAGTATATCTATCCCAGTTACAATCTGGGACTGGGGAAATACCCACAGGATGAGTTCTGGGACCCACTGGGCCCACTGTGAGTCAGACTTCAGCCAAAACTCCATTTATCACCTGACCTCCATAGGCCCCTACTTTAACTGGAGAGCCACAATGCTTTTTAGCGACTCCTGGGATCATTGTCAACTCAGAACCAGTATCCAATAGGCCTCAAAAAGTCTGATTATTTCCTTTTCTCCAGTGTACAGTTACCCTAGTAAAAGGCCTCAGGTCTCTCTGGGGAAGGACAGGAGGAAGGCAAATAGCATAACTCTTTGGTATTGTGACAAGATCCTTCCTCATCGGAACCTGCCATGCCTTCATTCAAAGAGTTTCAGTCTGTAAACTGTCTCAAGTCTGGGAACTGGTTGACTAGACGGGATTCACTATTGCTAAGATCCAATTTTGACTTTCTGTTATTTGTTCTAGAGCTTTTCTGCTTATACAGATCAAATAAAAATTCAGTAGGCTTCTTATGTATTTGGTTCCTGGGAACACCATGATTAATTAGCCAGTTCCACAGATGCATTTGGGTCATGCCATTATAGGCATTGTTTTGCCTTTGTTGTCCATTTTGATAACTACAATAACTATGCTCTTCTGGCCTTCGTGATTCAGTGTGGCCACCTGATGCCTACCCTGAGGTCCTGTTAAACCTATTACGTGTACATTTAATTTATGTAAGTGAGCAACAGCTCCTCCAACTCTAATAGAGCAAAAACAAAGCTCTTCAAATGTTCTGGTGTCTTAGTAGTTTCCATCTTATAAACTCAGTGAAAGGCATGTCCTCTGGGTCCTCACATTGTGGAGAATGTGGTTTTACAATTCGAATTCACTTG
Source organism: Rhizomys pruinosus (assembly GCA_009823505.1). Lineage (NCBI taxonomy): Eukaryota > Metazoa > Chordata > Mammalia > Rodentia > Spalacidae > Rhizomys > Rhizomys pruinosus. The sequence goes on from VZQC01000498.1 coordinate 1,213,295, forward strand.
AGCATGCTCATTTGCCTGAGCTAAGCTTACAATCCCTTCATCAGTACTAAGTCAAGGAATATCAGTCATCTCTAACTCTCTGTCAGTAGGCCATGTTTTAATAAATACCTCAGCCAACCAATCAAATAAACTTTTAATACCTTTTTTAACCACTCAAATTCCATGTTAAATCTAGAATCTCTACTCAGCGGGCTCATATAGATAAACTCAGTCTGATCCAATTTTATATTCCTTCCACCATTATCTCACACCCTTAAAATCCATTCCCACAATATTCATTAGGCTTCTGCTGGAATGAATTAGCAAACCACTAATTTCTTTAGTGGTGTAGTGCACCTCCTCATGGAACACACTTTCTTTTTCTTTTTTTTTGAGGGGGAAGGGATTCTTGAGACAGGGTCTCCCTTTAGTCCCAGCTGGCCTGGAGCTCACTCTGTAAACCAGCCTGGCCTTGAACTCACATAGATCTGCCTGCCTCTGCCTCTCAGGTGCTGGGATTCCACTACGCCCCAGCTAACACTTTTTAAAAATGTTTTTATTGATGTTTTGTGTATTTCAGACAATTGTTCAGTTTAGACATACTTCTATCTTGCCTCTAGGGGCTTGTTTAGCCTTGACTCTGGTTATAGTAGGTCTAGAGGCAACAATTATGGGTACTGAGGGACATCAGCTTCCTCTGGGAAGGTGAGAGTAGTTTCCTTAGGCAAGGGTGGGGAGGGCCAGTCTGCAGGGTGTGGTAATGCTTTCTCTATGGAGGGTGGGCAGATTAATTCCCCAGATCAAGTAAGTCCCTCAGAGTCTGAGAGTTCAAAGTTCTCATCATCATGGTTCTCCCACACATCTCCATCCCAAGTTTCAGGGTTCCACCCTTTCCCCACCAGTGCCCTCACTTTGAGTGCTGACTCTTCTTGGCTGAGAATTACATTTGCGCTGTAAACCAGCCAAACATATAATAAGGGCTCTAGCTAGATTTTCTGCCACTTTAGCTCTTTGACTTCTGGAGAGAAGACTCTCTTCCAGAGCACACTTGGAAACTTTTAAACTGTTGTTGTGAGTCTGGAGCTGGTTAATTTTATCACTGAGCTCCTTGTTTTCCTCCATCATTTTATCCAGAGATGCTACCCACCAACATCATTTTTCTTCCTTATTTTTCCACAATTTCTCAAATGTTTATGTAGAGTAACTAAATTCCCTGCTCCTCACAAGGATCTATCTTCATAATTGCTTCAAATAGTCTGCAACATGGATTATCATTCCTCTTCATGCCACCAGAAGAGCCTTCAGTAACTAAGGCTTCCTTGAGTTGGAGATCTGGCTCCAGAAACTACTAAGCCCACTAAAGAAATTCATCCTTTCAATTCTATTTCCCACTCCTGTATTAGTCAGGGTTCTCTAAAGAAACAGAATCAATAGAATGAAATGAATATATGTATATATGTATATAGATAGATAGAGAGATAGATAGAGAGATAGATAGATAGACAGATTTATTGATTTGCTCAGGGGATAGAGTCCAGTAGTCCAACAATAGCTGCTCCACATGGGAGAGGCTGAGAATCCAGGTATTTCTCAGTCCACAAGGCTGGGTGTCTCAGTAGCCCCAATTTGGTGCTGAAGGCCGGATGGATTCTGGGAGATCTGCCTGTCTCAGTCTACCCTGGGATATAAAGAGTTGATCACAGCAACAAGACAAACTCACCAGTGAGAGAGAAGGCAAGCAGTAAAAAAAGGGAAAAACTTCCTTCTTCTATGGCCTTTTATACTGGCTGCCAACAGAAAGTAATGCCCACATTTAGGTTGGGACATCCTGCTTGGGATAATCTGATCTGAAAATCTCTTTCTCATATTTGTTCATCACAAATCCAGTCAAGTTGACACCCAGGATTAACAGGATTAACTATCACACTGGGGAATCTTTCAGTTGGCTCCCATGTATCTTTGATATATGTTTATTATTTTTATTTTGTATGTGTATGAATGTACTGAATGCATGTAGGTCTGTGCACCCATGTCATGCAATGCTGCAGAGGTCAGAAGAGAGCGTCGTATTCCCCTGGAACTGGAGTTAAAGATGGTTCTCAGCCGTCATGTGGGTGCTGGGGATCGAACCCACATCCACTGCAAGAGCAGTCGGTGGTCTTAACTGCTAGGCCAGCTCTCCAGCCCCTGTTTATTATTTTTGATGGTAGTTAATTGATTAGCTTAGTGATTGGTTTGGAGGTATTTTCTTATTTGGGGTAACTATAAGATGCTCCAGAGTTACTGTGCACAATTCTAGCTGCAGACCTCTATTCAACCATTTCTCAGATTTTCTGGTTCTATTTCTTGCACAAGTATACTAGTAACTAAGATTTGAACATTAAATATGTGTGTTGACTCCAGGGTGTAATTACTTGTAGGCCCTTTTGGAAGACAAAGTGGGGAAATGCAATTCTGCAAATTAAACCATATGTTTGGGCATATGTATAAATATTTCTACATATGATCCTATAAATTTAACATGAATTTACACAGATATCTATCAATTCTAATCCATTACCATATGGATCTTCATATAACACTTCCATTTCACAGGTTATAAGATGGTATCAGTCCATTTTTATTACTAAAACAAAATGCTTGATATATATATATATATATATCATTTTTTTATTCCTTTAATAGTACCAGATTAAAAATAGGATTTTTCTCTGACTCTTTAGCTTTGTGTATATAACCTTAAGTAACCACAGAAGCCAGGAAAGTAAAAAGGGACCATGGAAGCTAAACCAAGCAAGGAGAAGACAATCTAGAGAGAATGATAGTAGGATACAGCTGTTGGGGGGGGGGATGGCAAAATCTGGGGAGAGAACCTTAATATTTAGATTGCCTAACAAAAACTCCAGTTCCAGGCATGGGCAATCTCCCTTTGAGCTATTAGTTGGAAGAGTCCCAGACACTCTAAAACCAATATGGGCTATTGCCATTGGCCTTGATTGCTTCCCAGAACTTGAAATTAAGACACTATTGTTGAAAGCACCACAAACGTGGAGTATAAGACTTAGGGGAATGAAGATGAACCTGGTTGTCTCTGCCCTGAGGACTAGATCTTATAGTATCAGAAGATGAGTGGAAGCTATCAAGGGAGAAAAACAACCCGAAGTCCAATCCAGCTATAAAGCATATGAATCACAACAAAAACTAGCCTGGCAAGATATCCCCAGTGGTGCAATACTGCTACTTTTATCTCAGGGAATAACCAGCAGACATCCGTATTAGTCACTTTTCTGTTGCTGGGATAAAACACCATGACCAAGGAACTTATAAAAGGAAGAGTTTATTTGAGCGGTTCCAGGGAATTAGAGTCCATTGTGGTGGGAGGTGTGGCAGCTGGATCTGGAGCAGCAGGCTGACGGTCACATCTCTCAATGAACACAGGAAGCAGAGAGGACAACTGTAGACCACGAGGCTTGTTAAAACACACTAAGCCTGCCCCCAGTGACACACTTCCCCCAGAATGGCCACACCTTCTAAGATCTCCAAAAACAGTACCACCAACTGGAGACAAATGTCTGAATACTTACAGCCTATGGGGGACACTCATTCAAACCACCACATTCCACTCCCTGGCCCCCATAGGCTCCTGACCATATAAAATGCAAAATGCATTTAGTCCAACCTTCAAAGTCCCCACAGTCTTTACCAGTCTCAATGCCATTCCAAAGTCCACAGTCCAAAGTCTCTTCTGAGACTCAGGCCAGTCTCCCAAATTGTAAGCTCCTGTAAAATCAAAAGACAAATTACATACTCCCAACATACAGTGGAACTGAATACACATTCCCATTCCAAAAGGGAGGAATAGAGGCATAGTAAGGAAATACTGGACCAAAACAAGACCGAAAACCAGCAGGGCAAATGCCAAGTCAAGTAGCTCCACATGCAACCTCTGGGACTTGACTTCCAAAGGGCTTAGATGGCTCAGCTCTTCCAGCTTTGCTTGCAACATACATCTCTTTCTTAGGCTGGAACCACTCCCTGTATGCAGCTCTCCTTGGCAAATATTTCACAGGTCTGGCATCTCGAATGTCTTCTTGGGGTCTCCACTGCCAACCAGACTTCACATTCACAGCTTCATGCAATGGCCTATCAGGGCCTACTTTATGCAGGGACACCCCTGCTGCACTCTGCCTGACCTTGGCACCTCTCTGAAACTGTGGAGGAAGAACTGAAGACCCCTTCACTCTTGCAAACTTCATGCCTCTAAAGCCAGCACCACGGGAATGAAAGTGCCGAGTTTGACTGCAATTTTGGGATGGACCCTGGCCTATTTCAACCACATTTGCAAATTTTCTCTGTCCTGGACTTGTTGGAGGATTAGCTGGGGGTGGTCTTGCCCTGAAGGCACTGATTCTTTTGTTTACTTGTAAATCTCCAGGCCTCTCTTTAATCACTTAGTCTCCTTAGGAAAGGGAGCCTCTCCTTCACATGCCTTGGCCCCACCTTTAATCTTCCTAGTGGGGTTTTCAGATCCAAACTGTACATTCTGCATTTCTTTCTGCCCCATCTGCTCTTTTTCACTGTAGATCTGTATAATATTCACCAGTAAAAGCCATGCCACCATTTCTACATTAGGCTGTCTTGAAATACCTCTGCCAAAGACATCAGTCCATTGCTTTTCAAGTTAGCATCAGGCAAGCATTTGGGCTGCTGGCAAACTGCTGCCAGACTCTTTATCAAAATATCCCAGTTGCTGCCTAAGTCTTTATCCTCCTCTGGAACCACATCTTTTGCAGCCATGCTTTCCTCCAGGCCTCCACTAGAATGGCCCTTTAAGCTCTGCTTACAGTAGTCAACAGCCTTTCTAGCCCAAAGTTCCAAAGTCTTCCACATTTCTCTAAACATCCACATGGTCAGGTTCTTCACAGCCAACACCCCACTCCTGGTACCAATAACTGTATTAGTCACTTTTCTGTTGTTGTGATAAAACACCATGACCAAGGAACTTATAAAAGGAAGAGTTTATTTGAGCTTATGATTGACGGTACCAGGGAATTAGAGTCCATTGTGGTGGGAGGTGTGGCAGCTATATCTGGAGCAGTAGGCAGAGGGTCACATCTCTCAATGAACACAGGAAGCAGAGAGGAAGCAACTGTAGACCATGAGGCTTGTTAAGCTCACTAAGCCTGCCCCCAGTGACACACTTCCCCCAGCATGGCCACACCTTCTAAGACCTCCAAAAACAGTGCTATCAACTGGAGACAAATGTCTGAATACTTACAGCCTATGGGGAACATTCATTCAAACCACCACAACATCTAATTGGACTTAAAAGCTCTGTAAATAGTAGAGAATACATGCCTGTAAACCCATCAAATACCAATGACTGGAGAGGTCAGAGACCCTACAGGAGAGCTTCTTACTGTCATTTAACTAAACAAATACAATTTCTAACCGTAGTCTAAACAGTTATGCTTATACCTCAAGTAAATGTAGCTCTCAGCCATCATCAAAGCAGCTTCTTTTTGCAATAGATAGAGACTATTACAGAGATGCACAACTGATAAAAATGCAGAGAATATGTGTCATAGGGTGTCCAGCCCCAAATGATGCATCTACACTGCAACCCCTATGCCTAAGGCTTGGGGAACTTTAAGAGTGCAGAAAGATTATAAAGCCAGAGGAACAGGACACTTGATATTGTTTTCCAGATTAAGATAGGGACACCGTACCTAAGAAATGTCAATAATATGGTTGCCTAAACAAGAGCTGCATAATGGCAAAACCAGTTGATGTGCTAACATGGATCGGGAAGTTTCACACCATCTCACCTCTAGACTAGGAGCTACAGGCAATCAACAGATGTTGAGGGAAGGAGAATCAGTCTTTTCAAGGATCAACCTCCTTAAAAGGCTATCCAGTCCAAGGGTTACTTGAAGTGTGTTATTTTGATATTTCTTTTTTATACAAACTAACAAATTCTTTTTTTTTTAATCTTTGTGAGACAGGGTCTCCCTTTATTACCAGCTGTCCTGGAACTCACTATGAAGACTAGGCTGACCTTGAATTCACAGAAGTCCATCTGCCTCTGCCTCTCAAGTGCTAGGATTAAAAGTGTGCACCACCATGTCTGGCTAAATTCCCTCTTTTGAGCCTATTTCCAATGAGGTTTCATACTACTTACAATTTTTGGAGTTTTTTAGACTTTAAAAAATTAATTATGTGTATATGTGCATGATATCTGTATATGAATGCAGGCATGTTGGGTAGCCAGAGGTATCAGAATTCCCTGGAGATGTCATGACAGACAATTATGACTGGTAGTTGTAAGCTGCCTCACATAGGTGTTGGGAACCAGATTCGAGTCCCCCATAAGAGCAGTGCATGCTCTTAGTTGCAGAACTATCTCTTGAGCACCTTTTATGAGTTTTAGTTAGTATTACAAGGTAAAAGCTTCATGTTAGGTTAAGATTTTAGTGGTAGGCCTTTGAAAATCTTCTGCACTCCTTGCTAGGATCACTAGAACTTATGTTGCCTGAAAAATTGTTTTGCATATCTAAACACATCTCAAATCTCCGAAATAATTCCAAATCAGGAGAAGAAAATGACCCTTGGCCAGTGGCTCCTGAGTGGATGGAAACTAATAGGTCTTGGGACACTTATTGCACATACATCTGTAAAATCAAGTGAGGATTTTATTTGCACATACATCTGTAAAACCCAGTGAAGATTTTATTGCTCAAAAAGTTGAGAAGTGAGAGATATTTTGCTCCCTACATGTAGGAGGAGAGAACACGGTATGAACATTTTATACAATTCTCTGTATGATTATTATTTAAAATGCAGTGCAGAAAATCTCTCAGTAGCTGATAATGGCTTAAGAAAAAGTGTTCTTTGTAAAGCAATTTCCACTATTTTCCATCTACACCAATTTAATGTATTCAGTTGTTTAAAAAAGCTGTTTTTATATTCAGCTAAATGTAGTATTATAGTTCACACCATTTTCTTTCTACAGGAAAGTGACTCTATGAATCAGAATCTAAAAATCTAAATAAGAAGAAAACAAATGTAGTATTTTGTATAAAAATTATAGAATAATAAATCAGTTACACGATTTACCTGGATCAACTAATTGCTGCTGAAAATGGCTGAATTATTACAGATAAATGATTGGTCAATTCATTTAAAAACATTTATCCAGATTGCTTTATTGAATTGTTTTCTTTTGCTTAGCTCTTACTACTCAGCAAGGGGAAAGGTGACATCATTCATGAAATCTGAGGCCTGACCCTCTTATAATTTGACTCTCAGCTTTATAAAGTTCTCAATAGCATCTTCTCTTATCTCTCCTGTGGTATGTATAATGAAAAGAATCATAATTTATTGAGTCCCACCTGTGTACAGGCATAGTTCTTGACATATGTTCTCTGACTTAATCTTCGACAAATCTATGAGACAATTTGGTGTTGCTGTTATGTTTTGTTTATTTAACAAATGAAGGTACAGAGACTCTGAAAGTTAATTAGTTTACCCCCAGTGAGTTACTTAATAAGTAACAAAGACAGAAAAGATATGACTAGAGAGACAAGAGGGGAACTAGGATCAGTGTTTGGCCTCAGAACAAAGAAAAGATAATTCCAGGGAGGTTATGGGTGATAAGAAAATCAAGGCATGAAAAAGTAGAGCAAAAAACCCAATAATTGACATGGTATAGTTGTGTCTTGGGTTGGCAGAATTTAAATTGTATTATAAAAAGTCAGTGAATTAAGAAACAGCATGGCTTCTAATTTTGATGCGTTAGGTTTAAATCTCAGGTTTTTTTTCCCTCCACCAAAAATTCCTCCAATAATATTATACATAAGTACTTCCAGCAATTTTCAAAGGTCAATACACAGAAGTAGCTGATGGCCAGCTCCAAAGTCACACTCAGAAAATACCTGAAGTTTGAAAACATCTGTTTCTGGGCTTGTCATCAACCCTGGATCTTGCATTTTTAAAATTGCCTACTTTTATGGTGACAAAGAATTCTAATGCATGTTTTACCTCAATTTCAAGAAAGCTATATCACTTAACTGCTAAGTTTGCTATTTGTTTGTATTTCTTTGATAGTAAAATGCCTTTCTGTCTTCATGTGAGATAGGACCAATAATTTCTCAGCATTTGTAACAGAGCAAAAAGATGGTGCTTCCTCTTCAAGTTGAAGACTCAGTGTTGTCTCCTGGTGTCATTCTGTTGGGAAAAGCTCTACTTGTACAGCTGTTTCGTTTCCATCCTATGCCCTGAGTTGTGAAGTTTGAGATAAGCTTATTCCCCATATTGTGGTAAACATCAAATAAATATTAAAAAAAAAAACAGTCAGTATTATATGAGCAAACAAAGTGATCCAGCAGATGTTTATAAACAGGAAAATATAATCATATCCCAATGAGGCTTTAGGTACCTAAAATAATATTTGTGGACATTCCTTACAATCTATAAAGCTTCACATATAACTGTAAATTACAATAATACTTATTAACATAGTCCTCATAATCTGTTGAGTAATATTTGATGAATGCAATAGGCACTAATGATTTGCACTTTGAAGAAATAAATAGGACCCACATTTGTGTTCTTCAGTACTCACCTCTGGGCATGACATGGTTGATGCCATCTGGAAGTCAGAGCAGCTTTGTTTACCTGCATGAGATCCTCACAAGATCAGGACTATTAAACATCCCCTCTGGATGTGGTAGGGGGATTCCAGCCACACCTTCCTCTTGCCCAACAGCAGCTGCAGGTAATCCTGTCCAGCTCCATGTGGTCTTGATTGGTGTTAGAGTACAAACAGGCAAACACATTAGAAGCATATGAGGTGTCTCCTTTCTAATCCTCAGCTATTTTCAAGAATACTACCTTATTTTTAATTAGTGCATATTAAAATAGCTCAAAACTCCTTTTATGCACTTTTCCAAATAGGAATTTCATTTTACTCTTTTTAACCTCTGAAGTGATGCTTATCTTACAAATGTTGAAATGACATAAAAATATTCTCCCAAACTCATTCGGTGTTACTTTAAAGCTTTAGTTAGTTATTTGATGATGTAGAATAATTAGTTTCTGGTTATTTCATACCAGAAAAGGTTGAGCTCTGTTAAGAACTTGCTCTCTAATTATGAAAGTTCACTTGCAGTAATTATTTTTAAGTAATAAAGGCTAGTAAAAAAGCCATCGATGTTTTAACTAACTTTTTTTTTTTTGGTCTTTTTTGAGGCAGGGTCTCCCTGTAGCCCAGCTCTCCTGGAACTTGCTCTGTAGACCAGGCCGGCCTTGAACTCACAAAGATCTGCCTGCCTCTGCCTCTGCCTCCTGAGTTCTAGGATTAAAGGCGTGTGCCACCTAAAACAACCAAACTCTTAAAGGTTACCCCAATCAAAATCTCAAAAACCTGTTCAAATCATCAGTGAAAACTTGACATATCTACTGGCATTTGGATTTCAAAAGAGGACAAGATCAAATAAATGAATCCTAAGAGCTTGCATATGTATATTATTTAAATAGTCAGTATGAGCATCCTTTATGTATGTAAAAAGAAGACAGAATGCCCAAATGTGCAAGTTATAAAGCATATTCTAAATAAGTATATAGCAGGAAAATAGATTTAAGAAATTGTGAAACCATTCATTTTCCATGAAAAAGTGGTGACCCAGAAATAAGCATCTATACTAGAAATGCAAAAAACAGAAGTCCAACTGAGCCTGTTATTTCAACTAAAATATGCAAATATAATAGACATAGAACAGATTAATTGGATTTTTATATAAAGTACAGTTAATTAGAACATGTTTCCAAATGTATTGGGGATGCTGGGGTTAAACTCAGTGAGTGGCAACACCTGGCTACACCAGAATCCTGGGTTCAATCCTCAGTACCACCTGAATCGGAGTGGTGCAAATACCCAATACTTCAGCGGAAATGATGTAATTTGCAAAGGGGAAAATAGATAACAGTAATTAATAAACAGTATTCTTAGTGGCTAATGTTGAGAATTAAGATAACTAATTCTGTTTCTTGAAAATAATATGGACCTGGGCTGGAGAGATGGCCTAGCGGTTAAGAGCGCCGACCGCTCTTACAGAGGACCCGGGTTCGATCCCCAGCACCCACATGGCGGCCGAGAACCATCTGAAACTCCGATTCCAGGAGAACTCCAGTTCCAGGGGAATCTGAGAGACCCTCTTCTGACCTCCGCGGCATTGCACGACACGGGTGCACAAACTTGCATGCAGACAGTACATTCATACACATACGGAAATAAATAAAATTAATAAAAAAAATTTAAAAAAAAGAAAATAATATGGACCTTGCAAAAGGAACTCCTGGAGAACTGGAATAGACACAGACTTCCAAAGAAAGAATGTTCTAGAATGTGAAACATTTTGAAATAATTTATATTGCTCTTCATTAACTCCCCTAAAATAATTGCTCAAATATCCTTAGAAAGAAGCTTGAAGAAAACCACACAGCAAAAACAAGGCAGAAAATATAAACCTGGGCTGGAGATCTCTAACATTTGTGAGGCCCTGGATTGATCTGCAGAAGCAGGTGGATTGCTGTGAAATTGAGTACATAGTCCAGGCCAGCTTGGGCTACAGAGTGAAACTCTGTCTCAAACAACAACAACAACAGCAACAAAAATTATTAGCTTAGGCCCATCAACATTTAATCATGGAAAGCATAGGAGCTCAAGGACCCCCACCCCTCCTAAAGGGACTGTTGGCAGTTAATGATTCCTGGGGGAGGCGTATCAGTGATTTCCACTGATAAATTGCTGATGCTTCTGTTAATAACGTCCTACTCATGCTCATGCAAGTTACCTTGATTAAACCTGTGGATCATTGACAACCCCCAAGTTTGAAAGTAGTAGGGTAACTTGTTGGGAAGGAACAGGGTTTCGCAGGTGAGGGAGGGGTAAGAGGAATGATAGGGGGAGATAAAATTATTTATATACATATATGAAACAAAGAATAAAATAAATTAAATGTAATAAGATAAATGTACAAAATTCTTGGTGATGCTTTCTCACTGTAATAATAGTAGTTACAACTGGAACATATCAGATTTTCCAAGACTGTGTTTCTAATGAAGAAGAACAAAACAAGGAAACACCACGGAATGTATCATCCACTGTTTAGTTCATTCTTTGTTCATGCCTATATGTGAGGTTGTTAGAGAGACAGCACTTCTCCTTTCAAAAACACAAGATCACACATTTTTCTGTTATAGTCTGATTAAAATGGTCAACACTGCTTTCCAGTGTTTTTTGCTAAGAAGCAAAGCGGGTGTTGCTTTATCACAGAAAACGAGGAGGCTGGAAATAATGTTTTAAAGGACTTTTATACAGCGCACACTCTAAATATATCATAAATTTCAAAACAATAAGCTATTAATAACTCATGCTCACATAACCTTATAAATAAAGCAGTGTACTTTGAGAATCTTAAATGAGTAATTTTTTTATATCCGTGTTTCTTCTTGGGTATGTGCTGGTCCGCACTAGTCTGCATTAATTAAATTTAAGTAGATTTTCTGAGCCTGGATCATCATTAAGTATGTGGCCCTGATTTAAATCTGCAGTAAAATATTTCTCCATTAAGTCTTGTACTTTTGTGTCATATTTCATACACTAGCTGTCTCTTAATTAAATCCATGATGGTCCACCAACACAGACTATTAAAATAAGTATACTTTGTGCTTGACATATTTATGAGACAGAGTCATAAGACTATAGACTGATACTTGAACTACTTACCAAGAAATGCTAATAAGATTATGATGGAAGTAAGATTACAAAGAATGTTGGAATCTCTACTTCTTTTTCTTTCTAGAGATTTATTTTTATAATTGCAGTTCACTTCTATTTCTGATTTTCCACTTAGCCTATCCGAAAGCTTTTTTCATTGTAGAATAACAGCAAATTAATGGTCAATGGAAATATTTCAGAGTGTTAATTTATATTGTAAAATGTTCATATAAACATTGAGATGGATTCTCCATTGAATCTTGCTCTATTTAGAGCTGCAAGTAAATGCATTAATCTAGATATGTTTGCCAAGACTTTAGGTGTTCTGAGAGAAGAGAGAATTTACAAGGACTGAACAGAGAAAATAGCCCTGAGTGAGAAAGCAGTTAACTTTTAGATGGGGTGAAAGGAAGTCCACATATGGCCACCTCAGATATACTGAATTTTCAATCTAGTAACCACAAAGAATGATGGTCTCTGCCTGGGTGAATTTTCAGTGAACTTATTACAGCACAGGGTGAAAGGAGAATTTCTAGGTTTTGTTTGTTTTTAGCAGTGTCTGAAAGGTTATTTGTTTGTTTGCAATGTGGGGAGAAGGCCTTAAAAGGGACAGATATGCTCCAAGGATCAGGCTGTCTCAAATTCTGGAAAGCTCGGTGAAACCAGAGATTATGGACAGAAAGAACAGGTGACCTACCACAAACAGCCATGTCCTGATAAGCATAGAGAGTTGAGCTCCTGGTCTTTAAATATATCATCTACATCTTTCTATGTATACCAATAAATCAATAGATAACTATGCACCTTCGCAAAACACTATTGTGCAATGCATCATTCATCTCTGTATTTTTAGGAGGATTTTTGAGTACTGAAAAGTGAGAGATTAACTTAAAATAAAATAGAGTTTTATTATAACATTGGTCCGTGCTGAACAATGCAAGAATAAAATAAATTCTAATGTCTTGTCAAGAATAGCAGCTAGAGTCAGCCGGCTCTACTAAACACATTAAATCTAATAAAACCACCCTCACGTACTCCTGACACTAGTAGTAATTAAAATAACTTGTTTCAAAAAAATTGGTCCTATACATGAATACTTATTGGCAATTATTTCTTAGTTCTTCAAACCAAAGATAACATAATTTGATTCTCACACAATTTTCTTGTAATGCAGTTCATATTGGGTTTTATATGCAGCTTAAGACTGTTAATTGCCATTTTGAGCTTCACAGTAAAATAGGGTTCAATATGTCGCTTTTTTCAAGCATAGAGAAATGTTTGAGAAATGCTTGTCTTAGTCTAATGAACTGTGAATAATTTACATCCTGAGTCCTATTTTTCAGTATAAGTGGCCTGACTTTTCTTGAAGCTTGTAAAGCCTAATCAACTTGTTATATTCATCTGATTAAAGAAAGCTGTGGTAACGTGGAGACAATTCAGGGTTTCTTTAAGACTGCTTTGGTGGTTGTTTGATTTTCTTAAGAGCCCCTTTTCATTTGGATCTATTTTCCCTTTGTTTTTCTTGACAATGTATTATAGAAAAGAATTTTTATTTTCCATATTTGTGAGAAAATGTTATCTGATTCAAAACATTATTCTCTGTTCAGAACCAAATATAATACTAAAGTCCTTAAACTATGCACTTAAGCAAAATATATCAATACAGGAGCTCTGACATCAGTAATGGATTATTCTACCAGGGAGATGTTGGCCAGGGGATCTAAGGCCCTACAAAAGGTAAAGGCTCCTTGCCTCTAAACTGGGATACCTGCAAGAAGAGAGGCGATAAGGCCCTGTTGCTGAAGACCTGACGTTAACATGGGAAAGATGTATTGAGACCACACATGCAAGTGTACAGATGGCCTCTGGAATACCAGAGAGTGTTACCAAAGGCCACTAAACCAATAAAGCAAATATGGGTCTCCTTGAGTCAAGCAAGACTCCTCCGTCAGCACCAGCTACACCTCACCTGCCTGGAAATACTGTGCAGCAGAGGCAGCCATATGCCTGTATATCCCAAATCTAATTGGCTATTGGCTCTCTCCTTGGAGGAATAACCCATGGCTGATGCCACAAGCCTACATCCTCTGATATGTTTAAATGGATTATTGTATTTCCCCATGACATGGCATATGCAATGAAAAGAAAATGTAAGAGCACTGATTCGTGCAATTCTCAAAGTGCCTGCCTGTGTCACCAAAGTCTAGTCTGGATGAATGGTGAAAACTGTCATCATTTGTTAGTGGAAAGAACTCTGGCTTCTCAGAAAAGAAGTCAACAGGAAAGTACCATAACTTAATTCCCATTGATGCAGAGGAAAATGAACAGATGAAAAAGGCTACATCAAATAATTAAAAACAAATGTTTGGATACATTTTCTAATTTAGCTTAACATATGTAGACAATCACATTTGTCCGCCAGCAGATTTTTTGTATTTAAAATAATCGGGTCAAATACCATAAAGAAGCAAGGATGAGAGCATATTTATTCACCACTCTTTTCCATATGATTATTTTCCATGATCCTGTTCCTAGAATTTAAACACAAAATAAACATGAATTTTAAGTAGATTGATAAAGCTCAAGAATTGTGAAAGTGGAAGCCTATACCAAATTTTTTCACAAGGTATCACTGACCTCCATAAAGCTAAATGGCTTTTGCAGAGCTGGGATTTCAAGTGAAACTCCTAGTAGAAGGGCCCTTTCTAATATGCTGGAGTATTCCTGAAAACTCACAGAAAGCAGTGGAGGAACAGTGATCAGAAGTCAGCAGCCACAGCTTCTTGCCACATCTGTGCTCTTGTTTCCGCCATTCCCTCTGGATGGTCTCTAACTCTCCATCCTTCTGTAGTTATGCGCCTTAATAAAGGTTCAGCTTTGTTTACCTAAAAAAAAAAAAAAAAAAAAAGAAAGGACTCTAGATAGTAGTAGATGAACTTTCACTGAGGAACATGTGGGGAAACTTATTTGACACATTAGGCCTTAACACAAATGATAGAATGTATGACATTCTGGGGGAAGGTAGTATAATGATGATTAGGATTGACTGAGATATTCATTTGAAATAAACAAAAACTCAATGAAAAATCTACAAAAATGAAAAAATGAATTATTAATTAGTTAATATCGAAGAAGTAAAATTTCATGGTTTCCATTAAAATTTTGGCTAATGCCTTTTTATTTCACTTTTTTCATTCTGTTCTCTACTACCTTTTAGTCAAAGAGGACTTTTGGGTTTTCAAATACTGAAACTGACCCTGATGTAAACTATCTGTCCTCTCTGCACAGAACCCACTTCTGCTGTCACAGTACAGTTCATTTTATTCCAATCTCTGGTCTGAGTTCACTTGGAATGCCATCAGAAATGCAGCTCCTCCTTAACTTTCTCTATCACTTAACCTGTCACATGTCCAAAACACTCCTGTAGTAGTTAATTTTCTGTATTATCAACTCAAATAAAATGTGTCGAGGTCTAACTCTGTGATATCCTTCACTCTCCTCTCATTAAGATGCCACTCAAGCAAGGAGTGCATAAAGAAAATGTGGTACATCTACACAATGGATTTCTATGTATCCGTAAAGAAAGATGACATTGTGAACTTTTCAGTTAAATGGATAGAACTAGAAGATATTAGGCTAAAGGAAGTAACACAGTCCCAGAAAACCAAATGGTGAATGGTAACCCTCATTTGTGGATGCTAGCACCAACTCCCTAGTTGGAAGGCAAACAGAGCAACTTTATTGTAGTATTTTTTTTTTCTATCTAAAAACAACTGTGCTGTTATGATGTGAATCTCTTAATGGGCTCCAGTATTAACCTACTACTTATTTTCAGACTTGGTAATTTTGGTAGATGCGTGGAGGGTATGTATGCATATTTTAGAATAATATAAAAATAAAGGGGAAAAAGGTGAGTTCCTCAACATGATTTGGAATTAACATACAGCTTACTTTCAGATGGCTTAATTTTGGTATATGTGTGACATAAATACATATATGCATATTTTGGAGCAATCCAAATTGGAGGGAACAACAACAAAAGGACTGGGACAAAGAACTGATGGAAACAGTAAACTTCTGCACAAAACAATAACCCTCTGCATAGAAAAAGTTTAAAAAGACTAAGAAGAAGATGCAAGATACGTATAGCACAATGCACGAACTAGGGTGGGGGGGGCATGGAAAGGGGAATGAGTCTAAATTGGATTGAGAAATGCTGTATGAAATACACAAAAGATCAATAAAATAAAATAAAAACTTTAAAAAAGATGCTTTAAGTGAATTGTTTTATTTTATTTTTTAAACATTTTAATTAATTAATTTATTTATTTCTGTATGTGTATGAATGTACTGTCTGCATGTAGGTCTGTGCACCCATGTCGTGCAATGCCGCTGTCAGAAGAGGGTGTCGGATTCCCCTGGAACTGGAGTTCTCCTGGAATTGGAGTTACAGACGGTTCTCAGCTGCCATGTGGGTGCTGGGGATCGAACCCGGCTCCTCTGCAAGAGCAGTCGGTGCTCTTAACCGCTAGGCCTTCTCTCCAGCCCCTAATTGTTTTATTTTTGATGTTCAGAAGTTACATGATTTGTCAACATTTACTGATCAATGAAATGACGTCACTACAGTGTTCACTGCAATGTTAGATTTTAAATCACATTTTCTTATGGAAAGATTGTTATCTATGCAAACCTATAATACACTTCACAAATATTAGCTGTTTGCCAAACGACTATGCGATAAGCATTACTATTGAATTCCTTGCATGGGGGAGAAAACGAAGCAAGGAAGGACATTAGCCAGCTGTCTATTGTACCTGGGTACTAAGTGGCAGGATTTGAGTTTGCACACAGTCATTAGAACTCTGTATGTACTATGCTATATTCATAAAATGTAACTTGTGTGCAGATCTCTGGTATCTAAAGATCTTAAACATTTCTTACTTTTCTGTTGTTACTATAACAAATTATCTCAAATTTGTTATTTAAATAATACAAGCATTTCCTTAAAGTTCTACAGGTTGGAATATTAAAACGAACTTTACAGATCTAAAATCAAGGGGTCAAAATGTAAGTGCTTGTCCACCACAGGAGAGAATGCATTTCTCTGCTATTTCCTGTTTGCAGAAATCACCCAGGCTCCCTCACTGACGGGCTTCCTCCATCATCCCATGGGTACTCTCTCACTCTTGAGCTGTTCTCCCTGTCCTTGTCACAGGCTCTGACTCCGATTTTGCCTCCTCCTATTACCTCTTTATATGTACATTAGGGTCCTTGTCAGGCTCCATACCATGCCTACCATTATAATCTCAGTCTTAGTGTGTGTGTGTGTGTGTGTGTGTGTGTGTGTGTGTGTGTGTCTTTTTGAGACAGGGTTTCCCGTTAGTCCCAGCTGGCCTGGAGCTCACTGTGTAGACCAGGAGGTTGAACTCACAGAGAACCACCTGCTTCTGCCTCCCGAGTGCTGGGATTAAAGGCTTGCGCCACCATACTGGGCATCGAGTCTTAGTTTTAATTGTTAGTAAACTTCTTCCATAAGTCATACATCAATCGAATCTAGAGTTGCTTCCCTTTCCATGCCCCCAACCCCACCCAAGTCCCTGCACTCTGCCATAATTGTTAGCTTGACACAATCTAGAAGCACCTGGGAAGAGATTCTCAGTAAGAGATTATCTAAATCATGTTAGCCTGTGGTTCTGTCTGTGGGAGATTGTCTTGAATATGTTAATTGATTTAGGAAAATCCAGTCTTCTGTGGGCAGCACCATTTTCTGGGATTGGGTCCTGGATTGTAGAAGAGTAGAGAAAATGATGTGAGCACTAGTATGCCTGTATGCAATCCATCTTACTCTGGGCTTGACTGAAGATGTGCTTTGACTAGCATCCTCAAGCTAATGAAGCTGTAACTTCCCCAATGGAATGGACTATATCTTGGAATTGCATCCCACACAAACCCTTTCTCTCTTAAGATTCTCTTTGTCCATATATTATGTCACAAAACCAAGAAACAAAACTAGAATATCTCCCTACCTGAATATCCTTAACTTAATCCCACCTGTGAAATAATATTTTCCAGGAGTTGACATTTGTAGTTTATAGGGATTAGGACATGAAGTTCTTTGGATGTCCCCACAAATATACAACTGCTCGATGTCAAATAATTTAACCACTTCACTAAGATATAATGGAATGAAAGCAAATTCATAATGTTGCTCATGGTCCTGTCAGCTCAGTAAAGTCTACCCTGTCGTTCTCTGTAAACCCCACCTCCCCTCCCATTCCTTGCTCCTGGTTTCAACTTGCTCCAATTTCACCACAGCACAGTTGCTATGCAAAAAATATCATTTTGCTGTCTCTCCTCTACTAGGTATAGCCTCTGTGAAAAATAACACCAGAATGGTTTTATTCTCAAATGTACATCACTTGCATGCTTAAAACAATATATAACACATGAAGATTATATTCAATAATAAATGGATAATTTAATATTTTGTGCATGGACATCAATTTATAGCTCAGCTGACATTTTGAGTTTATATTTTTTGCTTGCTTGTTTTTTTGTTTGTTTGTTGTTTTCTATTTGCTTATGGAACACGTTCTCACTATCCTGTCCCAGCCGCTTGAGTGCTGGGATGTCAGGCATGATCAACAATGCCTGGTTAGCACAGGTCAGTTTCTGAAAAGGAGTAGGCAAAGTCTGATGATAAAATGGATTTGCTATCCTCAATACTTAACTATATGAAAAACATTTTAAATGGATTATTCTGCTACAATCCTGTGGTTACACTATTAATCTCTTTATGAGGACAAAGAACTTCCAATCTAATCTAATCTAATCTAATCTAATCGGAGAATGGAATCATGTTTGGCATAGGTTAGCTGCAAACAAATATTTGCAGAATAAATTAATGGGTAATAGATTCCAGTCAATTTTCTATGCTTACAGATAAATTTTTTATGCTTACAGATTGAATGTTTTGGTTTACTAAGAGCCCTGAAGTTATTGATTCTACCAGAAATCTGATGGTATATTCTTATACTATATCTTAACATATATGCCCTTTATAATGATCAGTCCTGTGTTTTAATGTGTACATAAGCAAGATAGAAAACTGAAATATCATCATAATTAAACTAAGTTGTTTTTCATCAAGGTAAAACTACTTATTCTAATTGATTCAAGTTGGTTTTCTTTGTATCAGATTTTGATACTATTTTGAGAAAATCTGGAGCACATCTATTCAGTAATAGGTCCTGATACTATTAGTCACTTTATTCCAAACAATATGGTATAAATAACATTTGTTTATATGATCTGAGGCCATCAAAATGACTCAGCATGTAAAGGTGCTTGCCTGATGAACTGAGTTCAATCTCTGTATGCCACACGGTAGAAGAGAATCAGTACTCTGTATTTGTCCTCTGACCTCCACAAGTGCATGGTGATGTGCCTTAATCACACACACACACACACACACACACAACACACACACACACACACACACACACAGTAAACTCGATGCAGTTTTAAAACCCACTAATCCCTTTTTATCACATCACATCAGACTAAATCCAAACTGATGAGTCTTTGATTCGATGAATGTGACTGAAATGCTTTACCATATGCAAATTATCTGAAAGTCTGAAATTAGGAAGGTCTTGTTTAACTGTGGCAGTCTCAATAATATTTTGGGGAGCTGGAAAGATAGATCTTAGGTTAAGAGCATAAGCACCCACGTGATGGCTAACAACAATCTATAACTCCAGTTCCAGAATCTAACACGCACTTCTTGCCTCCACGGGCATTGTGTATACCTGGTATACACACAGGCTTGCAGGCAAACCGTTCATTTACATAAAGTGAAAATAAATAAAATATTTTAAAAGAATATTTTTGTACCTATTTCATATTTTCCACCCAGACATTTTATTATGAACAGATAATGGAATTAATGATGACATATCACTGTGGTGACTCTTGTGACTTGAAAAACTGTGTGAACTTAAATTTAATATTAGAATTAAAATTCTAGGCCGATTAGAGGAATGTAGTTTGGAGAGATAAGGGCCCCACCCTTTTCTGAAGTAGTCACTTTTTTCCATTCCTTTGAGCATCTATTATACATCACTCCTATGGTAGTTTCTCGCATTTCCAGGGTCTCCTTAGTCCTAAACTAAATATGTATCCAAATAGATTTTTTAATTCCCTTTATCCTAAAACTGTAGTGTACTCCATAGACAACAACCTCCCTTCCACTTGAATTTATTAGCTCACTTCACAGTTGACCCAGTTGAACATGGAGAGACTAAATTTCTAGAAAGCTTTTAAAGATGTATACAAGGGCCTCACTGTGGTATAGGTGTCTCTGCAATGCATGCTGTCAGTGTGCCAGGCCCATGGTTACAAGTTCAGTAAATAGTCCTGTGAATGAAGAACCCAAATTATGCTGTGTTTTCACATTCATATACCTTAATTTCAGTCATATGATCTGTTAATTATGTTCAAATAAACCTCAGGGCTCATAAAAGCAGAAAATGCTTTTTACTTCCACTTTTTTTTTAATTGGAACCACCATAAAACAGGAATTATGAGTTATTTCTAATTTTTGTTGTTATTCTATTTAAATTTAAAAGTTGAGTTGGCAGTGATGTTACAATGCACTGGCCCCCTCCAGTAAAAAAACAAAGTCTACAGATGGACTTACAATGTCTCACTTTTATTCTTATTCCACAGGGCTGGACTGCTGCTTAAGTAGGAGGTGTGGAAATTAATTATTTTCCTTCCACGTGTACTATCCACTCACGTCTACTGTCACAGATCAGCACGCTGTATGGTTTTATAAGCAACATTGGTCTCTAGGAGTACTCATCCCATGGACATATCAACTTCTTTTTTTTAATTCTTTTTTTAATTAATTAAATTTTTTTTTTGTCTTTTTTGAGACAGGGTCTGCCTGTAGCCCCAGCTGTCCTGGAACTCACTCTGTAGACCAGGCTGGCTTTGAACTCACAAAGATCCGCCTGCCTCTGCCTCCCAAGTGCTAGGATTAAAGGCGTGCACCACCAAGTTAGGCAGACATATCAACTTCTAACTTGGGGATTGCCTAATGTCATTCTGTAACTCACTAGCTCTCTTTTCAATATTGAAAAAGGGCCAAGACAATTTCTTAGAAATTCATTTATACAATGGTAGTGTTGATACACCTGCCTAAGAGAAAAGTGGGGAGGAGAATTAATAGATGTAAATTCTCTTTGGAAAATTCCATAATGAAACTTAAAACTGTGTATGCTAATTAAAAAGGAGAAAAAATGGTAGAGTTAAAAATTAAGAAAGGAAGTATAAATTTTTAAGACAAAGGGGCCTTAAAGGTTACTCAGCTCAACCTCTTCATTGCAATGAAACAATGAACAATTAGTCTGAGTGGTGGCTTGGCTTCAGAATGTCCATGAGCTAGTCCTATAGAATCTCATTAGATACTTTAACTCAAGGTTGATGGTTAACCCCAGAACTTTTTGAGGATAATGCCTCCACTTTTGCCAGTTAGTGAATCAAAGTCCAATCAGCTTAGTAAGGTAGACCAAACAAGTCTGTGCTCTACAATTCAGAATATAAACACGTCATTCTATGGATTAAAATCATCTTATAACCTAACATTGCCCAGCAAAAGTCCAAACTCTGATATACATTTTCCTTCAGGACCTGGACTTCATGGTTTCCTTTACTAAGACTTCCTGACGACACTTGTTCACATTTCACTAAAAATGCCAGAATCTTGCACCCATATCCCTCTTTATGAAAATTATTTTTGTCCTCAGCGAGACATCCTCAGAGGGACCTGGTTTACAGCATCCTTTTAATTGAAACAAGCTTCCCACTGTCTTTAGGAGTGTTTCTTAGGTTGCTCTGCATCATTCGAGTACACTTCTTAGCACTTTCCTCATGGTCTGTGTTCTGTACTTTTGTGTTACATCTTTCACAGCATTTATGGTGTGAACAGGCTTCTGAAGTGAGTGTTGACCCTGGACATCAGATGCCTGCCCAGGATTATAAACTCGACTTGTTGTCCTTCTGATGGAAAGGTGGAGCCAGGGATCCAGCAACTCCTGCCAACCAGCCAGCTCATCTTGGCCGTATAAGGGGAAGGGGCTAAGGGCAGCTAAGCAGAGACTGCTAGGGGTGAGTCTCTCCAGCCATTGCTGTCTTCTGGGGACCTCAGGATGAACAGAGGGAGGGAGATGGCCAACAATACTGTAAGTGACCCCCCTCACCCACTCTGTATGCAAGCCTAAGTAAACTCACTAGAATCTTCTAAACTGTGGTTCTGGAGAGTCTTTCCTCATTTTGCCTTTAAGACCATGGGAGTGGGAGGTGGGGCACGGCATGGGAGCATCTCTCTCAGAAGGAATTTCAGGAACAGCATTCTATTGTATGGACAGATTTCTCTGGACACTTATGTTCATATGAGCACTTTGATCATAGAAACAGTAGCTTGTTCACTTGATTATTTTAAGTATCTGACTCTGCTAGGAATAAGACATGTTTGTGGGATGAATCAAGGTAGATGAATGTGTCTGACTGATCACTCGTGATCTTCTTTCATGTTCGCTGCTACTTTTATGCTGATGAAGACCACTCTGCAGACACTTTCCAGCTTTCTGTCCTCATGTCTCTTTCTGGCAGATGAGCATGCAATTCCTAATAGTAAAATAATTCCAATAAACTCTTTAATTGCTTTCATTTTCAACTCTAACTCCCAAGGGCACACAACAAAGACTGGGTCTGTGCATCAAAAAGTCAAGTGTAGGAGGGGAGTGCAAATTTGGCTCCCTGAGCTTTAATTGTATCAATGTAGATAACCAATTCAAATAATTTAATTCCTGCAAAAGCGGTGGGTTTGTCTGGCATTGTACTTTGTATTTATAATTTGTAAAAACAGGAAAGAAAGAAAGAAAGAAAGAAAGAAAGAAAGAAAGAAAGAAAGAAAGAAAGAAAGAAAGAAAGAAAGAAAGAAAGAAAGAAAGAAAGAAAGAACTCTGTGGACACTGGCATTTCAGATAGAGTTCCCCCAGGATTTTTAGGTAGATCATGCTCATGAAGTACACATTAATCTTCCCTTTACATTCTGTACAATCATTGTCTTAATCATACAAGAGGTTTTTTTTTGTTGTTGTTGTTGCTGTTTGTTTGTTTTGTTTTGTTTCTTTTTAAAAAAAATTTCCCCCAGAAAGATCATCTCTGGAAAAAAGGTATCCAGGACAGCTGGGGCAACAGGGAGTCCCTGTCTCGAAAAGACCAAAAAAAAAAAAAAAATTCTCAGGGAGGGGCAAGAGAGATGGCTTGGTTTTTAACAGCACTGCATGTTTTTGTAAAAGATCCAGATTCGAGGGCTGGAGAGATAGCCTAGCGGTTAAGAGTGCCGACTGCTCTTGCAGAGGACCCGGGTTCAATCCCCAGCACCCACATGGCGGCTGAGAACTGTCTGAAACTCCAATTCCAGAAGAACTCCAGTTCCAGGGGTATCTGATACACTCTTCTGACCTCCGAGGCATTGCTCGACATGGGTGCACAGACCTACATGCAGACAGTACATTAATACACATAAAAAATAAATAAATAAAATTTAAAAAACTAAAAAAAATCCAGATTCAGTTCCCAGCACACATATGGTGGCTAACAACCTTTGTAAGTCCAGTTCTAGGGGAATCCAATGCCCTCTTCTGACCTCTGAGAGCATTGCATGACCCTGGTGCACTTATATACATGCAGGCAGTACAGTCATACACATAAAATAAAATCAATGAATAAAATATTTGAAAAATTCTAAAATGAATGAAGTTCTGTCATGTTTTGAAGCCAGAGAGGCAGAACGAGAACATTCAGATATAAATTGTAATTATTAATTTTGTGCTAAGCTTATTGGATGGACTAAGATGAAAATTTTTACATGCATTTTCATGTTTCCAATAAGGGAATGAGGTGATATGGAGGTGGCTCAGTGGAAAAAGTGCTTGTTGTAAATACATGAGTACTGAGGTTCAGATCCATAGAACCATGTAGAAAGCCTGACAGGTGTGGTGGTCACCTGTAATCCCAGTGCTCAGGAGGCAGAGACACAGATCAAGCTGGTTAGCTAGATAATCAGGAAAGCTGGGAGCTCCATGTTCAGTAAAGAGATTTCCTTTCAATAAATAAAGTGGAGAGCGATCAAGAAAGACACAGTATCAACTTCATGCACACCAAGACACTTGTACCCACATAGATCTGCAAATATGTAGAAACATACATCCATGCGTGCACATAACATATATATACATGAAAAAAGCTGAACAGGAAATTAAAATTTTAGGGTGTTATTAATTTCTAAAATTACAAAATGTTGTTAATGGGAGCCTAGGAGACACAGAGTTCCTCATGTCAGAACTTTGATGTGTAGTTATTTTTTTAATAATCACAAAAGTACAAGTCCAAATAATACTTTAATATAACTTTCAAATATCATAAACCTATTCACACATGGAACTTTGTAGTCATTTATTCTAATAAACTGAAAGATAAATGCTTAAAAAAATAACCAAGAGAGTTAAAGTGTACAATAGATGGGTATGTTTTGAGACAGATGAAAAATACTTTTATGTCCAGAAAGAATTTTTTTTGCTTATTTATTTTTAATTTTAATTGAAATTTTGTGTATTTCATACAAGATTTCTTAATCAAATCTCAAATCTAGTCCCATTCCTCCCTCATTGCCCCCCCATCAGAGCTCATGCATTCTGCAATACATGACTTTCATCTTTTTTCTAGTTTATTGTGTTGGGCAGAAGTTTACTATTTCAGTCAGTTCTTTGACACAGTCTTTTTGTTGTTGTTGTTCTTTCCAAATTGTATCATTCCAAAATATGCCTACAAACATGGCACACATATATCAAAATTATGACATCTGAAAATCGACTATAGGTCACTTCCAAAACAAGTTCAGGGATTCACATTTTGACAGTAGAGTTGCATTCAGGTAAGGAAAAATATTACTTCACAATCCTACATTACATATCAAGTTGATGTTATATTTGCTAAAAAGGAAAAAAAAAACAAAGGATTTATTCAGTTTGCCTTATAAAGAGAGATTTGGTGCTAGGATCCACAAACAAGGAACACCATGCATCATTTGTTTTTCTGGGACTGTGTTACAAAAAGCATGATGAAAAATCAACAGAAAGAACTTTTTGTCTAAAATATTATCCTCAGGTAGTATAGAGGCAAGAACATGTGCAACATGTGTGATTTGCCAAGCCAAAAGCAA
Organism: Rhizomys pruinosus; assembly: GCA_009823505.1. Lineage (NCBI taxonomy): Eukaryota > Metazoa > Chordata > Mammalia > Rodentia > Spalacidae > Rhizomys > Rhizomys pruinosus. The sequence continues at coordinate 1,238,347 of VZQC01000498.1, forward strand.
AAACAAAGTATCAAGAAAATGTAAAACAGTATATCACACAAAGTTATTCTTTGCATTTTCTAAGACATCTGCTCTCTAGCAGTTCCTAGGATACACACTTCTGTCATGATAACTGCTATGACACATCTAGCAAAACAGCACAACTGCAGGAGCTTGGAGCTACGTGCTGTTGATGCCTTTCCATGTTTGAGACAAAGAGGCCAGCAAATCTGCAAAGAGATTTCGTTTGTTGTTGGAGCTTCTGGTCAGTTTTTCAGGAAAGCTCTCCTTCTCCCAAGAATTAGCCTTTAAGTAAACACTATGGCCATCCATAGAAGTTCATTACACTCTTCTATAGGTTCTTCACAAAGTATAGAAGATGAGGCTCTAGAGAGCTGATACAGTGCTTGCTTACATGATGACGACCAGAGTTCTATCCCTAGAACCCATGCTAAAAAAAAGTGGGCATGGTGATACTCTCTTGTAATCATGCTTAAGGCTTGGCGATAGAGAAGGGGGGCTCCCTGGGGTTCTGTGGTAAGGCATTCTAAACTAATAGATGAGTTCTAAGCCAATGATAGACCCCATCTCAAAATTTAAGTGGACAGTATTCTTAAATTATGACACCTGAAGTGTATCATTTCCTACACACCCATCCATGCACACATAAACAGTAATGAAAGCTATTTTGTCTATAGTATTTGCATCCTGATCATAAAGTTCAGTTGGACTTTTCTGCACAGTTTTGTTTAATTTCCTCTGCAACTTGCCAGCCACAGTGTACAAAGAGAAGTATATTCTGGTGGGAATAGGCCATTAAGTTCAAGATTTGATTGGAGTAACACTGGTGGCTATAGGAAAATCACTGCACTTTTGTGACTATAAAATGAGATAAAGTATAATAGTCATTGTAAACTGTTAAGGTGCTAGCTTTATATATTGAAATTATTAGTCTTTTGAATCACCCAGTAATTTTTGTTTCTTAGCCCTTTCTTGCATGTTTTTCTATTACTAACTTTAAAATATATTTTATTCTTTCAAAAAATACCTACTGAGTCTATACAATATACTTTCCACCCCTTGAGTTTTTTTTTGTTTGTTTGTTTTTGTTTTTGTTTTTGTTTTTTTTTTTTTTGCATTACCTAGAAAGGTTAGAACCATCCATTATTTCTTGGATAATTATAAACAGTTTAACAGTATTAGAACTTCACTGATATTTGGAAGCTATCTGAACCTTGCTATCTATAGTCTTTCTTGCTTTCTTTCATCGGAAGCTCACACTAAACCTGGCCTGATTGCTCAATGTCAACATTTCATTCAGTGAATCAATCAATGAGGCTCTCCCATAAAAAGAGAGCATTTACTGTAACAACAGCAGTTAGCATTAGCATTCAGTAGAATCATATGCACAAAGCATTTTAGCATTATAAGAATTTGTACAAAAAAGTAGTTTTTTTTTCTTCAATAGGTTTATTGATATGCCAGGTTTTGCATTTTAAGACATGATGGTACAATGAATAGTTTGTATTAGACTACATAAAAATATTGCTTTATATTCTAATGGCAGACTTCATGCCTGCACTCTTTAAGCAGGCATCTTTCCCAGTTAGCAAAAACATAAGGCTTTTCCTCAAGAATAGCAGCAGTTCCATATCAAAGAGGAAAATGGGCTGCATTTTACCTGTGGTTGATGTGATGGTGGTTAGGCATGTGTCCTCAGAGAGAAGTTTCACAGAGCTCAGAGACATTCAACATCTTCCATAAGTCTTGACCTTATTATACCACAGTGTCCAAAGGCTATGGGGAAGGGAATGTGTGATTGAAGGATGTTGGATTCCAAGAACCGGCACAGATGTCACTGGGGTTTATTCTATCCACTGGCTGATGTGCTTATCAGAAAACCACAAACCTTGTATCGACTCATGTTCAGATCTTGACTTTTCCCATTATACAAGAGAGAGTCAGAAAATAAACACTTGTAGCAGTTTCAGCTTAATGGTTTTTAGAATTGTGTTGGCTAGACAGCAAATCAAATATTCCCCTCCCTTTCTACTTTTCCATTAAACCAAACAGAAAAATCAAATAAAGCATCAAATCACAGATCTTTGTGGTCATACTGCTAATGCTTGGCACTTGAAAATTGGACCTAAGGAACAGATGTAATTTTCAACTAGTAGAGATATGTAAATCAACTTAAGCTTTAAGGGCTGAGAAAAAACATGTTAGGCAGAAATTATGTTCTTTTATGGTTTTTAATATAAAAATTTAAGTAACATTTGGACTCTAAATGTTAATCGCTGTACAATTGATACAGCATAATTATTAGATAGATCATCATAGACACACAGGATAAGAAAACCTAGAGAAGATAGAAATACATTCTTCAATTTATTTAAGATAGTCGTCTGCAAAGTCTCCCAACTACATATCTTTGGTATCCCCATGTTACCACAAAGGGCTAATGTTTATTCTTCTGGACATTGCTATACTATTTGTTCAACCAGAAGAGTTAATCCAGAGCCACACGATTCCTTTTGTAGTCTAAAGTAATAACATTTGGCACAGTAATATATAATGGAAAGAAGCATAGAAAACTATGTCACTAAAGTAAGTTAGAATAAACCTACTTGTCCAGATGCTCTCTAGTCCATTGTGTCTGAATACCCAAGTCATTCATAATGTCTGAATGTGGAGAAATGATATACTTCTCCAAAGCCATTGTATGTTGCTGTACGAACGATATACACACTTTTATAGCACTTTTCTAGAAGTCATCTTGGGGGTTGGAGAGATGATTAAGAGCAATGTGTGCTCTTTCAGAGGACCCTGGCTTGATTCTCAGCACCTACATGATGGCTAACAAGTCTGTAACTCCAGTTCCAGGGGAATCTGATGCCCTCTTCTGATCTCCTTTGGGCATTCTATGACAAGGGTACACTTACATGCATGCATGCAAAACACTCATACACATAAAATATAAATAAAAACACTTAAAAAAGAAAAATTACCTTGGACCATGAATTCTATTATGCTCAGTCTTTGGACATTCAAGTTGTTCTGGAAATGCCTTAGCTATGGCCATGGCCGGATCTCTACTGTGGGAAGCCTGAATTTTGCATAGAGTAAAAGTTTCATAAAAGGAATGATAAACTCTTGAATTCTCACATGTAGATCTCTTCTCATCAAACTATTTTTTAATAAATCAATTAATTTTATGTTTATGAGTATTTTATCTTTATGTATTTAACTACACTATGTGTGTGAAATGGCTACAAAGGCTAGAAAAAATGGTGTTGGATTCTCTGGACTTGAAGTTCAGGGCAATTGTTAGCCACCATGTATTTATTTATTATTATTTTTTAATTTTAATTTATTTATTTTTTAATATATATTTTGTACAAGATTACAAAATCTAGACCGGTGTTCCCCACCCTATGCCCCCGCCCCACCAGAGCTCATGCATTCTGCCAAATCATCATGTATTTATAAAGAGCTCAACGCACGTCTCTGCAAGAGTAACCAGTGCTCCTCAGCAGCATCCACATGGCAGTTAACAACCATTTGTAATCCCAGTTTCAGGGGATCCAGCGCCCTCTTCTGGCCTCTGAAGGCTTTACATGACAGGAGTGTATTTACATAGATGCAGACAAAACACACATTCATAACCAAAAAGTGGCAACTGAAAGGTTGACCCGTCTGAACATTGAAAGGAAGAAAAGCCTCAGATTGCCATAAACATCGAACCCTTCTGTGGATCCTACATGTAACAACTATTTATAATGAGTCCTAATGAAACTTATACCTTCTAGGTGCAACAAAGGTTTTGATATGACTTTCTTGCCATCCTCGCCCGTCATAGAACAAGGAGAAATGACGATGATGAGGTCATTCTCCATGTAAATTGGAGACAACTATTATAGAGGTAATCTCTTATAAACCGGTAAAAATGCCTTCTTTAATTGAAAATAGACATAAGAACTGTGAAAAGGATTATCTCTGTTCAGAACCAAATATAATACTAAAGTCCTTGGCTATGCATTAGGCAAAGTATATTAATGCAGGAGCTCTGAAATCAGCAATGGAGTGTTCTACCAGGGGATGTTGGCCAGGGATCCAAGGCCCCACAAAAGGTAAGGGCTCCTTGCCTTAAGTTGGGATACCTGCAGGAGGAGAGGCGATAAGACCCTGCTGCGAAACCTGACGTTAACATGGGAGGGATGTATTGAGACCGCACATGCAATTAAGACAGATGGCCTTCTGGAAGCCAGAGAGTGTTACCAAAGGCCACTAAACCAATAAAGCAAATACGGGTCTCCCTGAGTCAAGCAAGACTCCACCGTCAGAACCAGCTACACATCACCTGCCTGGAAAATACTGTGCACAGAGAGCCATTGCCTGTATATCAAAATCTAATTGGCTTAGCGCCTCTCCTTTGGGAATAACCCTGGCGGATGCACAAGCCTACATCCTCTACAGGTTAGGAGATGTTATAAGCCACAGAAGACCTTGTCATATTTTCAGGGGTAAAAATGATTCTTGGATTAACATACATCCAAACATATGTGTCTATGCCAAAGTAACCTACCATAACTAGTAGTGCTGCTTAAATCCTATATATCTAATTGCGTGTCCTTCATTAGTAGGATCAAAAGTTATTCCTGCAAACTTCAGCCCATGAAAGGACACGCCAGAATTGACCAGAATCCAAGTCAACAGCTCCAGAGAGAGAGGACAGTTTACTTTCTCATCCACCTGTGCCCCTTTTCTAAGCCTGAACAATTTGCGGAAGAGGGGCCATGGTAGTAATGTAAGGCTGCAATTGGGTGAATGGTTGAAACTACAGCATTTTCTGGACACTCATTGATCAACTTGATTGACCAAACACACCTGTCACCCCCCACTGACATGGTGGGACGTTGGGGTTTGGGCACAACAGTCTGTAGATTTGTTTTATGAAGATGCTTCTACTCATGGATTCACTTATAGCAATAAAAAAGAAAAAAAAAACCTTGAAAGATGAGGACAGTTATGGCAGAATACATTATCTGGGATGGTTGTGGAGGGGGAAGGAAAAGGAGAAATTGCCTGATCTGAGTATTGTAAATTTGTGTACGAAATGCACAAACCATCAATAAAAATTAAATTAAAAAAATAAATAAAATTTAAAAAGCAAAAAAAAAAAAGAAATTGCTTCACAATTGAAAATAAAACCTCTCAAAGATATTAAAAACTTAAAAAAAAATAAAACTAAATAAATTTGAAAATATTTTTTAAAATTGCAACTTGTGCTTTTAATCACTGAGCCATTTCTCCAACCTCCCTTTCAATTATTCGTTTTCTAACAGTTTTATGTATGGATCAGACCCAGAGCCTCATGCCAACAAATCAATTGTCTACTACTGAAAGACATTTCAGCCTTTTGTGCCAATGACTTGACTCATTATGGTTTTGTTTCGGTTAGTCAGGAAATCCATTTTTATTTCTGGAAAATCTCTTAAAATAATTAATAGACATCAACTTCTCCAATGTCACTAACACTCAAATATACTCTAATGAGCACTGCTGAGTGGTCCACTTTCTTTTTAACAACTATGATCCTCTTCCTTTAGCCATCCTTGGAATTCCTCCTTGTCACAGCTATTCATTCACACTTAAGCATTTCTAATGCTTTGTCAAAATTAGTCTAAAATGTTTTATTAGGTGTTTATTTATTCCTGTGTCCGTAGGAAGATTATCTTGGTTGCCCGGTATTAGCCACTTTTCTGTTGCTGTGATAGAACACCATGACCAAGGAACTTATAAAAGGAAGAGTTTATTTGAGTTTATGATTGACGGTTCCAGGGAATTAGAGTCCATTGTGGTGGGAGGCATGGTGGCTGGAGGCTGGAGACTGGAGCAGCAAACCGAGGGTCACATCTTGCAAAGAGCACAGGAAGCAGAGGGAGCAACTGTAGACCACGAGGCTTGTTAAAACTCACTAAGCCTGCCCCCAGTGACACACTTCCTCCAGCACGGCCACAACCCCAAGACCTCCAAAAACAGCGCCACCAACTGGAGACAAACGTCTGAATACCTAGAGTCTATGGGGGACACTTATTCAAACCACCACACCCGGCTCTTCTTTGCCATTGTCCTGAGCTCACAGTCTCCATTTCTAAAACTATTATAATAAGACCAACCAGATAAAAAGTTCTTATCCTGGGGGCTAGTTTGGTCCACAAAAATAGCATTTTGTTAACAGGACTATAACAACAAATTTCTTCTGCCCAATCCTTCTTCTCAACATAGCATAAAACATTTCTTAATGTTTTTATTTGTCTACAGATGGGGAAGAGCATGGATTGCACAGGATATTTCTTCCACGGACTGTGTCTGAGGTACTACTGACCACCAGGGAGCCTCAGGCCAGTTATTTGTGCTCAAGGTTCCTGATTTTTAGGCCTGGCCCTGTGACAGAATTATCCAGGGAATGATATTAGAATATGGATGTTTGTCTTACTTCATTTAGATTAAATTTGAACCCTCACAGCAGTTAAGGGAAGCAGTTTGAAGACCAGAAAATTACCAGTGTTTACTTTTGGGGAATCCTATTGTATTGAACTGCATTGGAGTTAAATACTTATTTCCTGGGTCGGTCAATGAAACTACACAGGGAAAATATAAGGCCAAGATATGAACCAAAACAAGTAATCTCTGTGCTTCCCCTTTCATTTTATAGGGATGAACTCTGTGGTAAATGGTGATTTACATGTTTGACACAGATACAACAGATGCTAATTACATTTAAAAATCATTGTCCGATGATTTTCCTTCTCTAGACTCAGAAATAAAAGTCCACTTAGTGTGCTAAGTGTCAGCAATGGTTATTCATTCATTATTATTGACTATTTGATGAGAGACCACTATATACCAGACAACTATGTATGTTTGACTTTCTGCTCCTCAGATTCTACTTGAAGTACTGTGCCCATTGCCATGTACAAATAGTGAATTGGATAAAATACAAAGTGAATCACTGGAAGATCTGAAGATATATCTCCTCAAATCAGCAAAGCACAAGAATCCATTTCAGAAGGCATGAAAGCGGCTTGTGATAGTAAGCCCTTTGATGTGATAACACCTGTTGTGGTTGAGTTACATTTGATCCTCAAATATGGGGTCTGTTTTTCTAAAGAATCCCAAAGAGTTTGGGAGTTCATTTCAACAGGAAAGACACCTGTAATACTGACTCTTACGGGGAGTGGCTCTAAGAAAAAGAAAGTGACTAGTTCTATATAGTTAACAATACCATACTTGTCTATACCCATGTCAGTGGCCACAACAAAATGTTTGCTAGCCTTAGGAAGATATCTTGAGCCTATGTCTAAAATACCAAATGAAACCTCTAGCTACAATAAATATTTCAGGGGCGGGGCTCAGTATGAAGCATTTCCTCAGACCTAGAAGAGGAAGACATAAAAATATCCTATTCAATTATCTATTTTCTATTCTTTTTTCTATATTTTAATTATCCTTTTGTTTGAGCATTCATTTTCTTAATCTGCAATACTTTTAGGACCAGCTGATCATCCTTCCTTGAAGTTATCCACCTTACTTTTAAGATTAAATGTCTTAATAACTGGTTTGGCTTTAGACAACTTCACTGGCTTCTGCAAGCACAGTCATGTGGATCCATAATTCCTTGGTGGTATCTGCCTGAATCCTCTCTCCATAGGCAAGCTCTCTTTTAAAAGTTTTCTGTGCCATCTTAATGGCTTCTGATGCAATATTCTGTTCATCACAGTAATTTTCATTCAGTCTCCACTTTCTGGTTCTACAGTTTAGCCATTGATAAAGTATCTGTATCTAGTTCCTCTCTAATTCCATCAGAGCCCAGGAAGAACACCCAGAAAAGAGGAGCAGGATGTTGTCCTCAGAAAATATTTGTAAGATGACCCAAAAATGGATCTTGGCACTATAAAATTAGGACTGAAAATTCCAGCTCACATAGCCAGTGTAAGCTACATATGCCAGCCAAATATTTTATGGACGATCAAGAACTCTGCAACCTTATATTTAAAAGTCTATTGTAGTCTCAAGGTATAATGCATTCTAAAGCATGGAAGCTAGGAGGTTGTGCTGGGTGAGAGGCTCGATAGTGGCTGGAGCGATAGCCTAGCAGTTAAGAGCACCGACTGCTCTTGCAGAGGACCTGGGTTCGATCCCCAGCACCCACATGGTGGCTAAGAACTGTCTGTAACTCCAATTCCAGGAGAACTCCAGTTCCAGGGGAATCTGAGACCCTCTTCTAACCTCCGCGGCATTGCATGACACGGGTGCACAAACCTACAGGCAGACAGTACATTCATGTACATACAAAAATAATAAAATAAAACAAAAAACAATGTAGCAAAACATCATCTTGGTTTTTTTGATCCATGAAATGGGGCTAATACCAACCTCTTTTGATTGTGGCCATGTTGGCAAATACAGTCTGTGAGAGAATGTTCGGAACCACACCAAAAGCTGTATAAACAACTTTACTGACTTGTTTTTTACAAAGGACAGTTACCAAATTGTTTATTTGCTTGTCTGTTTCTTGCAGATATTTACATGTGCAAATAGAAAAATAAGTGGGGAATAATGTACTTAAAAACAGTACCCAGACCCAATATTTTTAGTATTCTTTACTATGCTTCTAAATATTTAATAGATTATTAGTAGATGCAAACACAGAAGACACTATTTCACATTTGCATGTTAATGAAAAATCATGAATTATACATTATTTGCTATGTAGAGTAGTGGAAACAGTATTCATTTTTTATGGCCATAAAACCTTAGATTGTGTCCTAAAACACACATTGAATCCTCTTCTGTAATGGTGCCAGAAAGATATGCAAGCTTTTAAAGCCATCTCCAGTGAAATTAGATAGATTTCTTTGTGCTGTTTTGCAATACACTTGTATGGAAGTTCATTTTAAACAAAATAGTACTAATAATGCCATTTACTAATGTACATTTGGTCATCACTAAAACATGGTGCTTTAATATGAAGGTTTCATTTTAATAAATTGCAGAGGAAGCAAATTTGCCCTGAGTCAGTAGGAAGTGGTTATACACCAGAGGACAGCCTGATTGTATTAGATTCATCCAGAACACTGAACAGCCCGGAGACCATCCAAGGGGGAAAAAAAAAAAAAAAAACTGGCTGTATTCAAATGATTAGGCTTAGTGTAGCTCAGTAGTGAGATTCACACATTCTCCTATTATTTTTTGACCTTGTGCCAAAAACTCCCACTTACAGTAATAATTAGAATTAGTGTTTCCAATGCATGCCTCCATCTTCCTAACAAACGGTAACAACAAAAAAAAGAGAGTGGCAATTACAAACTATGCAATTAATGAACATTTTCTTTACTCCATTTGATTAATACGACTCAATTTTCCTAACTATTTTCCACGATGTCCAAGCAGACCCACTTCCTCTTCCTGTTCCCGAATCACTAAAGTATCTTCTATAGTATTGAAGATTTGAAAAGAAACTGCTCCTTTCTACCTCTCATTAAATTCTGAGAAACTCTGTATGTTGCCTGGTCTGTCATTGAGTGCTGTCATTCTGGGCCCTGTACAGTTGAAGTCTAGTAATTTAGTAAACTGTAAATACCTCAAGTATTGAATCCAAAATGTTGGAATGAGACTAGAGTAAAAGTCGTTGTATCTGCTCTGTTAATTAGAGGCAATTCTGTGAGAAGGCTAGGAAGGGCCTGTGAAATCTTCACAGATGTGGATGGCAGGCATCTGTCTACATCTTTCATCTGAACCCCCTCACCAAGCTTGTTGCTGCACTCAGTCTGTGCCTCTGGGAAGGGAAGGGTGAGAGGGACACCATGTCATATTCATGCATTTAATGATTCTCATAGTTCTGAGGCTATTACCACTCACAGAAGCCTAAAACATGTACCCAAGGATTTTACCTTAGTTGTCAGGACCTAACGGGAAATCAAATAGAAATCATAAAGTGTGGAAAACTATCAGGAGAAAAAGAGTCAAAACTTTAAAAATATATTTAATAGCATAAGCATTATTGCTAACTCAAGTGTGCTATGAATTTGCTCTAATAAGTAGGAGTCAGGATTAGAGATCCCTCCAGCTCTGCCACAGACAGGGCTTACACTGCCTACATGAGTGTATGCTAGAGGCTCTTCAGTACTCTGAGCCTTCTTTTACTTATTGACAACATCAGGAGAGCAAAATGTTTACATAAATCATCTTTTGGGTTTGCAGTCAAGGGCAGATGACCAAGGCAATTTCTGAAACTATGTGACTACATGTGGAGGATTGCTTTGAGTTTATGGCCAGAGCCTGTGGGGTCAGTCTATTTACCCACTCCCCTGCTTTAAGTCATGAAGTAGGTTATATAGCCCATGCTATCTAGGTTCCTTGCATGGCCAATGAGCACCTCTACCACCTTGCTTGGTAACTTTTTCTAACAGAAGCAACTCCTCCAACTGCCTGGAAAGAAAATGGTCATTTTCACTTAGAAGCCTTTTTTCTGTACAAAACTTTCTTACATCATGTTCTTTACCCAGATCATTATGAGACTAGCTCCTCTTGACTCTAGCCCAGTTAACTTTTACTCTTACTTGGGCCTTTCTTACAGTAAAATTTCCTACCCACAGCTCTTCAACTGACCACATTGTCTTTTCACAAACTTTGTTCCTTGGTTGATTTGTATATTGTTCCATGTTGTTGGAGAATGTGAGCTCTTAACTGTGCAAGACCTTGCCAATCCACTCACTACTTAACAGTTTGCATCTGTCATTCCATAGCAAAGACCCAGTAATACTTAAACAACTGAATGAAATTTGCAGTTGTTAGTTCCCACATGAGAAGAGATGGCAGGAAGTGTTCAGTTTGAGTTCAAAAGCCCAGGTAACCGCCCTTTCTGTTGGCCATTCCCCATGTGTCCTGTGCCTCCTTCATACCTCCTTCTGATCTCTTCAAATCCAGCATGCCTGAGTAGCTCCATGCTATCTTCTATACCAAGACAAATTAGTAATTATTATTATAATAGTAAGAGTAATTGCACACTAATAGGTAGAAAAGTATTTTAAACACACAATCTCATTTAAGTCATTATATCACGTTAGCTTGGAATGAGCTGATGATGAGAGAGAATAGACTACTTGTTAACGGTCTCATGGAGGGAAGTGGTCTGACATTCATGCTCTCTGCCGCTCCACACAGGGCTCTGTTTCAAAGCCATGACAGAGAGAAAAATTACACTCCCTTCAACAAAGCTTACCTCACATTCTCTCTGCTCTAGTACCACCTGTTTTAGACAATTCATCCACTGCATTATAAAAAAATAAAAAAGAGTTGACTTGGCTATTCTCAGATTTCAGCATTAAAGTACATACTGCCATGATCTTTCTTTTTTAATTTTTTTTTAAATTTTATTTATTTCTGTATGTGTATGAATGTTACTGTCTGTATGCAGGTTTGTGCACCCATGTCGTGCAATGCCGCGGAGGTCAGAAGAGGGCGTCGAATTCCCCTGGAACTGGAGTTAAAGACGGTTTTCAACCGCCATGTGGGTGCTGGGGATCAAACCTGGATCCTCTGTAAGAGCAGTCGGTGCTCTGAACCGTTAGGCCATCTCTCTAGCCCTGCCATGATCTTTCTAAATACAGTATGACATAAAAAGGGACACCCTGGATAGTGACACTTATAACAAGCTTATATTTATGAAGCCCTGTTTAAGTGCTAGACATTTGGGACATCATAACCACTCTGTGAGAATATGAACTATTGTCATACACCTTTTATAAATGGAGAGACGAGGCACTACACATCCCTCCCACCCAGCTCTCAAAGGGTAGAAATGGGAATGTTATTCAGTAGCCAGTGTGCTCAGTCACTTTGTTAGGCTGATGCACCCATGGGAGAACTAAGATGACTACTAACGTCCTTGCCCTGTGTGCACAACGCATCCTTGTTTGGTAATTCATTTTCTCATGCCACATCTGGACTAAGATGAGCACTCAAATAAATCATTTTCCATTTTTTGGCAATGTTAAAGCCTTAGTCTCATGATTATTTTTAATATTAGGATGATTTTTTAAAAAGCATAGTCTTGAATAAATAAGCAACCTATTTTTCATTTGATACAGATGAGCCGCCAACCAAACAATGCATTAATCACCTTAATATATCTATCATCATCACTTTCTCCAGAGTTATTTCTTTCTCTCTCAGTGAGAAATGCATGGCATAAAACACCATGTCATAGGAAATCATGCAAAGAATTCACTGGCATTTTCAGTTTTTATTTTAGGTTTTGTTATTGTTGTTGTTGGTATTAAGGTCTAAAATAATATAGTTTTACATAAAAATGCAATTTCTTTAAGCTATAATAGCTTAAATGAAGAAGTATCTTTAAAAAGGAGCAGAAGCCATTATAGAAAGAGGCCCCTAAAGTAAAACAAATGAATAAGGTTTCCATGACACATTTCTTAGACAGGCTGGCCTGGAAGGTGCTGTGTAGATAAGGCTGGCCTTGAACTCAGAGAGATCAGCCTGCCTCTGCCTTCTACCTGCTCAGATTAAAGATGTATAATACCTGGCTCGGTGTTCATGACACATTTTTATTTAATGATTTTAACATATTTAGATGCTTTAAAGATTCGTTTATTTTTATTTTATTTATATTCATGTTTTACATACACATGTCTGCCTGCATGTACATAAGTATACCATTTGTGTGGGTGTTGTCTGTGTGAGCCAGAAGAGGGCATCTGAACTTCTGGCACTTCAGTGTGGGTGTTGAGATCAAATCAGGGTCCTCCGTAAGAGCAGCAAGTGAACTTAAAACTACTGAGCCATCTTTTGAATGCTTAAAATGAGATTTTAGTTTTATGGAAAGTCAACAAATGGAACTAAGATGCTGATTAGAAATTTGTGGGTTTTACACCTTAGTAATTAGCCACCAACTTTCTAAATGATAAAGCTATGTAAGGTAGGAAAGTAAAGTAACATTGTTTCTTTACCTGCATACAACTCTACTATCAAAATGTGAATCCCTAAATATGTTTTCCAGTTAACCTAGAGTTTATTTTCAGAAGTCATAATTTTAGTATATTTGTGGTGTCCATATAGGCATATTTTGGAATGATACAAATTGGAAGGAACAACAACAACAAAAGAGTGGGTCAAAAAAAACTGGGTGAAATAGTAAAGTTCTGCCCAAAACAGTAAACTTCGGCATCAAAAAATTTTTTAAAAAGACTGAGAAAAAGATGAAAGACATGTATGACAGAATGCATGAACTCTGGCAGAGTTAGGGCAAGGAAAGGGAATTGATTCTAAATTTGATTAAGAAATGTATGAAATACAGAAAACTTCAATAAAATAAGATTAAAATAAAATAAGAAAGTAAGATCTGTCTTAGATTTACTTCTAGATGGAAAACAGAATATATACACACATACTCGTGCATACACTGGCATGGTCAAACACACATGCATATCTATATCTATATCATCTATATCTATATCTATATCTATATCTATATCTATATCATCTATATCTGTATTTGTTGTATCTGTATCTATATCTATACTATAATCTATATCTATAATCTATCTCTCCTTTCTCTCTATATATATACATATATATGTATGTATATGGAATTTTGAGTTTGATGGTACAACCTCCTATCTCACCATTTTCTTACTGCACTAGTTCAAGGACTTTTAAACACCCTTTGGTAAATCTTCATCTCACATCTACTCATTATCTTCCAGTTCAGTGCACAATACTATCTGTTACACATGGATACCAGCAATAATACACTGGGTGTTGTGATGTAAAAGACTGGCAGCTAAATGCTCATCTGCATTCTGAGCCTCATTCTGTGACAGGGAGCTCCTGCTCATGTGGTAGTGATCATGGCCAGCAATTAAACAAAGGTGTTTGGCTTCTAGTACTGATTCTTCTGAACTTTATTCCTGCAATGAATGAGATACCTGCCATCTGATAGTATGACATGGATACAGAGAGTGTTTGGCTGGCCTATAGTAAGAAAATTGAAGAGATTACTGTTATTTTTTTTCCTTACTATAAGAGGGGGGAATGTCATAGGACTTTTGTAGTAATTAATCCAAAATACGCATATATATATATATATATATATATATATATATATATATATGGCACTGTTTCTGTTTAGTGGAGAGATAAAGCAAATGAATCCAACATCCCTTTCAGAATGCTACAAAATGGTCAGTTCCTGTTATGGAAAAGGTTAGACCCTGCAGAACAGAAATTAAGAACTTTAGTGTAAGATATACTGCTGCGATTCTCAACAAGAGCTCTAAGAATCCTACAAAAAGCTTTAAGAAGCACAGGCAGACATAGCTCATGTATGGGAGCATCTGGCTCAGCAAGTCTATGGAGGGACCCAAGCACATGGAATTACTCCAGGCTCCTCCAAAGGTTCTGTTTGGAGGAGGCTGGAGAACAACTGCTATGGAGTAAGAAGTCGGAATTCAGCTGCTCCCATACCAGCAGGCTCCTTTGAGACTTGGGCCAGTTCCGATCAATTTCTCATCTTCCACTCTCTCCCTGCTTCTTCCAGTATGTTGATTTGTCATAATAAGCAATTAAACCTTGAAAATGAAATGACCCTGAGAAGTGTCAAATGCTGTAAAATGGAAAGGAGTCTCTGGAATCAAAGCATCTTGAGGTTTGTTGTTGATTCTGACATGAATTTAGTCTGCAGAGGTTTGTCTGATATCAGGCATCTATTTTTATGTCATCTTAACCTTAGTTTCTTTACTCTGAAATTAAGTGGCAGAAGAGAGAAAAATACCTCAAATTTATGGAACTGTGAGGAATAAGACGATATTTTAGGGAAAATTTCATCTATTTTAGTTTTTCTCTCAATCCTCCACCATCTAAGGATCAAATGAGTTACTGTACAGTGAGTGCCATTGCCAATGTAACTATGATGTATATCATTATGCTCTTGTGATTGTTCTGTTCCTATTATGCTTCCATTAGTCAACTTGAACCAAATCATTCCCTACACTTCTTTCAAGTGCTAAGGATCTACCAACAACAACAACAACAACAAAAACAACCAATAAACAAAAAGCAACAACAACAAATCAATGATTGGAAAACCTTTGTATTTTTCTCACTCTCTGGTTCTATATGTAAGCACATGTGTGTGTGTGTGTGTGTGTGTGTGTGTGTGTGTGTGTGTGTGTGTTTTAGAGGGCATCAACTGAAGGAAATGAAGGAAATCTATAATCACATTTAGCTTAATATGTGTCACACTTCTCATGCCCCCTTTCCTGTGGAAGAACACACAGGTCATGGCTAAAGAGATCACAGTAAGATCCTTTTCTGTTCTAGAAGTTCAGATTCAGTTTGACCTCAGTAGAGGTACATGCTGAAATCCAACTTGGTTTCAAGCTTGAAGGCTGAAGGAACAACTCTAGTGACTATGCTATTCCCTAAAATAACCCACAGAAGACAATTTGTTTTGCCATCCTATGTGGCCTGATTCACTTAGAAATTGAGCTCCCAGCTTCCTCAGACATATTCTATAGCCAAATTTCTAATGGGGGAATATGGAGGAGGGAAATGGATCTCTGCACCCGTGACAGCATTCTAGGGTAGCAGTAGGTGTCTACCTGGACAGCTTCCCTGTCTATTGTGCTCGCCTTCTCTGTGGGTCATTTCCTTTAGGATATAAATATGCTCTTCTTTCTCCAGTCTGAAAACACAACCAAAATGAAATAGAAATTAGAAAGTCACACTTCCAACCAATATTACATTCTCTCTACAGCACCTTAGCTGCTTGCTTGCACTGGTGGGCACTGAATGCTATCTGTGCCTGCTACCTGTATTTCATCTATTTAGATTCATTCTGAAGTCCTCTGTACCTTGGATTTTTTTTTTCTACCTTTGACTAAACTTGGCAGTGGCCCCTTAATGTTAATTTCAAAATGTCAACTCTTTGTTTATTTAATCTCACTCACCACTATTGCCCCTCTGGTTCCACTGACTGCCCCTCTTGCCTCAAACTTTCTTCCCATTGGCTTCAGACACTGATGACTCCCTTGTCTGCCATCTATTTGGTTTTGTTTGTCTCTGTCTGGTATCATTTGCTTGTGATACACTGGTTTCCCTGAAAGCCACCCCATGCTTCTTCTAACTGCTCTATACACACTGCTGGATAGGCTCCTTCACCTGCGTGGGAGCAGTTCCCATCATCCTTGTTTCCTAGAAAGATGCTTGACTGAGACAAATGTTGGCTTGTTAGTGTTTCCTTAGGAAGTGCAAGCTCAGAGAAACATGAATGAGCATAAAAAGAATGTCAATGATGTCAAAACAGGGTCCTGTACTTCTCCAAGTTCCAAACCAATAGCATTAAGCTCAACATCTTCCATTCTCCCACCCACATCTGCTCCTGTAGGATTTCATTTTTCTGAGTGGCACCTACTCTAAGAATTCCAAGTCAGGAAAAGAATGGCGATCCTTTGGTCTTTCACAGATCTATCTCCCAATGCACCGTCTTGAGATCACTAGCTTCCTACCCTTTTTTTTTTTTCAAAGCCAATGTTTTTACTGAAGCTTTGTGCATTTCATACATTTCCCAAACAAATCTAGACCCATTCCCCTTCCTTACCACCACCTTCACCCTCTACCCCCTGCCCCCGCCAGAGCTCATGCATTCTACCATACATGTTTCTCATCTTTTTCTTTTTCTCAGTCTCTTTTAAAATTTTCGATGCAGAAGTTTACTGTTTCGGGCAGAAGTTCACCGTTTCAGTCAGTTCTTTGACTCAGTCTTTGTTGTTGTTGTTGTTGTTGTTCCTTCCAATTTGCATCACTCCAAAATACGCATTTATGCATGCCACACATATATCAAGATTATGACGTCATAGGTTTTAGCATCTTCTGCTTATGATTCCTTTTTTTTCCTTTTTTTCTTTATTAGGCTGAATGATGTCATGTTTTCCTTAAGGAATTGTTTGAAGGCCCCTCCTTGGCAAGCCCAAACAACCATCAGTCCTGCCCTTATGCTCTACACTGGGATCTTCACTTCCTGAGCTCACCAAATGAGGCTCAGTAAGCATGCATCCTGTCTTGATCTTCCTGTAATGGTCTCCATGATACAGCCTGGGTAGTCCAACAATGGCAGTCTATACTCTGAAGAGGCTGAAACCCCAGTAGTAGCTCAGTCCACAAGCTGGACATCTCAGCAGTGCCCATCTGGCACTGAAGCTTTGGAGGATTTTTGGAGAGACATGAGTCTTCAGTCCATATTGGAAGGTTGAAAAGCTGTGTCTCATGTCTTTGAAGGATGGCAAAAGCAGTGGCAGCCACAGGGTAGCTGCACTTGCCAGTAAGAATTGAAGACAGGGGCCAGGCTTGGTGGCTAACATCTTTGATCCCAGTACTTGGGAGGCAGAGGCAGGCAGATCTCTGTGCATTCGAGGCCAGCTTGGTCTACAGAGTGAGTTCAGGCCAGCTGGGGCTATAGGGAGACCCTGTCTCAAAAAGACCAAAAAAAAAAAAAAAAACTGAAGACAGGCAAAGCAACAGTGCTTTCTTCTTCCTTTCTTTTTTTTTTTTTTTCTTTTACTTTTAGTACAATTTCTCACACCTTGCTGATTATTTATTTTGTGTTATCCTTTCTTTTTGGATGTTTAAGGCCACACAGTTAGCCCAGATTAACCAAGGTTTTTGTTTTCTCAAGGTCAGTTGAGGATCTGGTCTTCAGGGGTCACTCAGGTTTTGCAGGGGAGGGAGCCCCTGGCTCCTTTTGGCTTTTCATTTACCAGTTCCATCCACTTGAGGACAAAGTCAGGTCTTGCTAAACCAGGCTTCTCTTTTTGAAGCATGAGCAGACTTTCCTCTTTATAGACTGGACACTGGCTGAAGTCCCATTGGTGGATCTCCAAGACCTCCCTGCACAGGAAGACTAGTGACTGCTCAGGGATCTGGAGCCTTTGCCGACAGGCCCTGGGGACACAGGTGTGGGCCCACCCACCTCGGAGAGCAAGGATCCTGCTGGTGCCTATGGGAACCGCAGCCTGCTGGTGCCTACAGGAGCCCTAGCCCACAAGGGACCAAGGTGCCAGGGCTTGTGCCCCTCACCTCTACCTGCT
The DNA here is from genome assembly GCA_009823505.1 of Rhizomys pruinosus. Lineage (NCBI taxonomy): Eukaryota > Metazoa > Chordata > Mammalia > Rodentia > Spalacidae > Rhizomys > Rhizomys pruinosus. Next base: position 1,256,493 of record VZQC01000498.1, read on the forward strand.
TCCCCAATACCTTGGTACCCTTCTTACATTTCTATCTTCCCAACCTCTGCTTACTTTTGTTTTCTTAACTTTCTTTTCCCCAATCATTCCACCTGTGCTTCCCACTCTGCATCCACGATACCCTCTTTGATAGGCATGCAGAATAAGCAGGCAGACTCCAGCAGAACATTCATTCCCTTTAGTGATCAGGACCTGGTTTTTGCAGGAGAACCAGAATATACTCTTCTCAAACTCAGCTTCAGCAACTCAAGCTCACTCTGATTTTTCAGCATTCTATTGGATTACATAATTCTTTCTGTACATGTGCTCTTTTCACTCTTTGAAATACCCCTTCCTTCAACTTCTCTTACTCCCTCTGTGAGACATGAATCCCACTTCCCAACCATAACCTCAACCAGCCCCCTTCCTGCAATACTCACAAGGCACCCTGCGTTTGTTTTCTTTACTTGATAACACTAAGCTTATCACAAAATTTAACACGATGTTTTGTTTTAACTTATTTTCCTGTTATAGCATGAGAACAGAACCTATGTGTCTTTGAGTCTCTAATACCTAGTATCATTATCGGCCAGAGAAAGATATTTCATGAATGTTTACTAAGTGAATGACCAAATCATCTGAGCAGGAACTATGCAATACTTACTGTTTAATACAATGATTGGAATTACAGTATTAAAGATCAAGTTACTTCATATATTGCTGTTATTATTGTACTAGAAGGCTAAGAAGGGGCCTACGAGATGTCTTAGCATGCTGTGCAATCCTGATAACTTGACTCTGATCTCTGGAATCCATAGAGAGAATTAATTCCTGGAAATTGTCTTTTTGACCTCTACAAGCATATGGAAACAGGCATACATAGATACAGACAACACAGAACGCAGATACATGGGGGTGGGGGAGAGATCACACATGCAAATAATAATAAGAAGAAAGATAACTGGTTCCGTAATAGGTAAATTCTTTTGACTAGAGCCATTACATGTGATCAAGGAGATATAAACCCATAGGCTCAAAACAGTGACTGTTGCCTGGGTATGATTTATTTAAAGAGAATTCGTTCACTTTAGAGGACTTAAAAGCAAGGAATCTACTGTAAACATTCAAAATAAATGTCATTTTTCATGTTTCATAAGAGACTTCTTTGTCACCTGGAAAGCATAGAAGGTAAGTGGTGGTCTGGTGACCAATGAAATGTTGGCTCTGAATGGATTTGCCCTGTGATGAGCCACAGTAATTAAGGAAGTTCACAAGGAAATTAGCAATGGGATAAATGTGCTGAGACCATTATTTCACTATTCAATCTAGCTTTAGTCTATAAAATAGGATTTCGTGCCCCATGCAGAGGGACTTATTGTTGGCACCAATATAGGAGAACAAGACTGGCAAGGTAGGTGGGTGCTGCCAGCAGTTAGCACTTGGTGTCTTGCTAACTCTCTGCCTTATTTTTGGAGACAGAATCTCTCCCTGAGCTCCAAGGTCTGTGATTGGCTAGACTGGCAAGCCAACATGCTCTGGAAGGGTGGCAGCCTGTCTCTGCTCCCTACCCCAGTGCTAGGGTTACCGATGTGTGCCACTCTGCCTGGCCTTTTGCATGGGTGTTGTGGATCCAAATTCAGGTCTTTGTGCTCATATCTCAGTCACTTTCTCAAATAAGACATTAGTCCATTATGATTAAAAAAAATAAGTGTGATGATAGTTAATGTCTTATGTCAGCTTGACTGGTCAAAAGGATGCCCATATTGCTGGCAAAACATGATTTCTAGATTTGCCTGTCAGATGTTTTGTAAAACATTAACATTTCATTTAAAAGTATTTTATTATGTGTATGTGTTGTGAAATACTCATGGAAGTCAGAAGAGAGTATCAGATCCCCTGGAACTGAAGTTACAAATGGTTGTTAGCTGCCATGTGTTTTTAACTAGTTCTCCACACTGCTTTCCACAGTGGTTGTGCAGGTTTGCAGTCCTTTCCAGTATTTGGATCATTTGTTCTCTTGATCTTAGCTGAAATATTGATTATTTCTAGTTTTCTGGTAGAATTTTTGAAATGTCTATGTATAACATCATAGAATCTGCAAATAGGATAACTTGACCTCTTCTTTTGCAATTAGTAGTCCTTTCATTTTCTTCTCTTGTCATATTGCTCTAGCAAGAGTTTCAAGCACTGTATTGAAAAGGAGTGGAGACAGTGGACAAACTTGTCTGCATCTTAATTTTAATGGGAATGCTTCCAGTTTTTCTGCATTTAGAATGATGTTGGATTGAGAAATTATTGTATATAGCTTTAATTATGTTGAACTATGTTTCCTCCAGCTCAATTCCCTCTAGAACTTTTAATATAAATGCATTGTTGAATGTTGCCAATGGCCTTTTCTGCATCTGTTGAGATGACTATGTGATTTTTGTCTTTGAGACCCTTCATACCATTTATAGCACTTACTGAATCTCTTTTAACTCAGCAATGAAGCTCTCTCAAGCATCAGAGGGCAATGTTTGCAAAAGGCCACATATAGCCAAACTATAGAAAATAAGAGTCTGTAGACTGTGGGTCTGTGGGCAGGACTCCTATATTAATCTATACCCACCAAGGGCTCAGGAGTCATGGCAGAAGAGGGGGCCAAAAGATTGTAAGTGCCAAGGGAAGAGGTACACTGTCATATGGAAACAGAGACCTATGGGCTCTGGGGACCTTATCCTATGAACCTACAGAGATAGTGTCAGGCTGCACAAGACCCACACAAATTCAGTCAGACAGAAACCCAATATAGAACTGTGGAAATGAGCAGCAGGGCCCAACTCTTAATGGAAGAACTATTGGTAGCTGATTGCTGCTACTTGAGGGAGAACTGATCTTTTACAAGGGAATGATTCTAGCTAGGGTAACTAGACTCCTGTGGATGAACTTGCATAGAGGGATGTCTGGGTATAGTAAGTGACTTGATAACCCTTAACATAAATTACAGAATGCATGAAATCTAGGGGGGTATGAGCGAGTATGGATGGGGAGGGAATATAAAGAGGATTAAGATGTTCTACATAAAATACACAAAAATTCAATTAAAAACATACAAAAAGTGATCAGCATTTAATTGGCAGACTGAGATAAAGAATCTCAGCTCTAAGAAAAATGGGTAGGTATTATCATTTAAGGGTTCTGCATAAAATAAAAAAAAAAGAAAATATGGAAGGAGAGTAATGTCTTATTTTATCCACTCATTAGTTGGTCTTTCTGTCTATAGTTGAATTATGCCCCATGCATTTTTGAGTCTCCAGATTTTCAATAGCAGATAGTGAGATCATCTGTAATTATAAGACTCAGTTTTTATAATAAATTTGGCACAGGTATGTCTTCTATTGGCTCTGTTTCTCTTAAGAACCTTGGGCAGATAATAAGTCTGGGAGATATTCTTTCTTTCCTTTTTTTTTTTTTTTTTTTTTTTTTTTTGGTCTTTTTGAGACAGGGTCTCCCTGTAGCCCCAGCTGTCATGGAACTCACTCTGTAGACCAGGCTGGCCTTGAACTCACAAAGATCTGCCATCTGCATGCACTGGTTAGCCAGGCTGGGCAAACACGAGAAACCTGGCAGTGCTGATCAGTGTGTGCACATCAATAAAGAGACTGCACGAGCAACAACAGTGGATATTTACCTTGTTCCTCTACTTGGGTCAGAAAGAGTGCTTTACATATACATACATATTTAATTACCAAAATATTTAATCTTTATTTTTCTGTTGATACTCCCTTTGTTAGCATGAGAAAGAGTATGGGTGAATATATCTCTAAGATCAGGATCAAATTTCCTTTCCAGCATTTCCTGCTGTTGTTCCAGGACTCCTTTTCCTAAATACATTCTTGTGTCCTTACTGCGTTAAGCCAGACTCTGAACCAAGCTTGCTAATCATTATAAAACAACCAGATGTGGTAGGGACTATTCAGTGCCCGTGACACAGATGAAGAAACTATGGTGCAGAAAGCAGATCCAGCATGTTTATAGTAAATATATGAGCTGGCATTTCTTTGCAGACCCAGATTGAAGGCCTGTACATCACTCCATCCTTGTAACCAGATGATCCTGTGCTTAAGAGCACAAGGGTGTGTCAGCACTGAGAAACCTGGGTTCTGATCCATGCTTATGGTAATCAGTGTTGGCCACAGAAGCCAGTTTCTCCATCTGTGTAAAGGATAGGTGTAATTCCTACATTTACTCTGGCCCCTTTGGACTCATGCTTTGGTATCAATCTGAGATTTACAGCTCAGTGTGAAAGGGATCATTGTGTATTTTTGACAATCAGAAACCCATATGCAAAAGAGAAGAAAAGAAAAAACAGCAGCAACAACACAAAAAAGCCTCCTTCAAGGTAGTGACTGGGGAAGGGGCAGGGGTCAGGGAGTACAGGGTGACATACCAGCTATTGATGACAGGCGTGGCTTTTTGGGTTGCTTTATCTGAGGTCATAAAGTCAGTTCACCGGCTGCAGTTGAGCTAATTCCTTGTGGAGTGGTTGTCAGGCGCCTAGCTCTTTGTCGTCCTTCGTGGACTGCCCGGGCACTTCCTTCAGGTGTCCCTGGGTGTAGAGGGAACCACTTTGTAGCCACTTTCCCTGAGAACGAAGAACCTTCAACTAAGGAACATGACTAAATACATTCAGTATTTCCAAGAATTCAATCAGGCAAGAATAGATTCTGAGAAAAAATAAAATAAAACTTTTAACACACAATATAATTTTTGTCAATCATGTCAGTTGAGTTCATGGTCATAAATATCCAGGCAACTCAAAAATAAGAAGGATGTACACATCAGGAAACATGTGTGCCTTTGTAAATGATCATTTTCCAATGCAATTCTTTTAATTTAGCAATCCTCAAAAAGTTAAGAGCCCTGGCTTCAAGTCCGACTTTCAGTCCTTGTGGCGCTATCTACATAGTCTCTGATACATCTTCTCAGTATGAGTTTCCATTTCATTATTTGTGATGAGTAATTAGAGAAAGATGCTGTCTCCTTCTTCATAGTCTGATATTCTATACTTAATTTTTTCTAGAAATTTGAATTTATGCCATTCTCCCAGAATTTTCTTTTTTCCCCACTTTCTAAGATATTACCTCAGACATCTCTTTTGTTAAGTCAATTTCATAAGCTCAGAATTGCCTATTCCATAAAAACATGGCAGGTGGGGGTGGGGGGAAGAAGCCATGTGTCCCTCTCTTGGAAATTAAGGATGAGAATGTAGCCTGCAGGTGCTTGTCTTGGGTAAAGTGCACCCACCTGCACTGCGTTGGGGTCTTCTCTTGTGGCAAGGCTGACCAGCCTTGAGAGCAAGTCAGATGTCACCCAGTGTTTTTTCCCAGTTATTTTTTAATTACTATTTATTTATTTTTATTCAATGCATATGAGTGTTTTGCCTAAACATATGGGAGATCACCAGTGTCATGCGGTGCTTGTAGAAGCCAGGAAAGGAGTCCGATCTCCTAGATCTGGAATTAAGAAGGGTTTTTATCTACCCTGGGGTGCTGGGAACCAAACCTAGGGTCCTCTGAGAGAGCAGTGAGTGCTCTTAACCACTGAGCCATCGCTCCAGATCCACCCCAAGTTATTTTTTAATAATGAAATTGCAGATGAAACTCAGAAAGTGTTTCCCATTTTCAGAAGTCAACAAATTGCTATAAACTAAAAAAGGTTGTTTGGGCTTTGAATCAACTTTATCTCTTGTCTTTTTGTGCTTTTGAAAATAAAAAAATCCCATTTCTAGCTCATAAGGTGGCATTAGTTCTTATTATTCCATACATTAGAAGTCAACTGGTAATTCATACAAATTAAATTAGAGATTCTGCATTTAATTTACTGATGACAAACTGTAGGATTCAGCAGTTTTGCTCTGATAACCTTTAAAATGTATTAATTCCACTACTGATTTACATAGGGCTTTATTTCCCGCTGTGACAGCCTCATTCACCAAAGCAGAAATGCCCCATGGTTTTGCAATTTGTTACCTAAGCAGCACAATATATTCCTCCTTTTCTTGCTTTTCTATTTTCTCCTAAATTTGAGGTTTCAATATTTGAAGAAATTGTACCAAGAAATCTCACGTGGCTTTTCTATTTCTGTAAACCTTGAAGGGAATAAACAGAGAAAAGATATTCAGTGGAACTAGGCTACTATTCAGGATGACTGCATTCAAATGAATTTTTTCAGATCATAATACTTGGATGTTATAAAAATATTCCCCCAAATATACCCAAAGCTTCTAATATCAATATATCAAAACCTCTGGGAGTTATAGCAGTGACAAATATTGGAGTTCTAAGAAGCAGTTTCCTAGGGGAGTCTGATGAGGCACGCTGTGGGAGAAAGTGGCCCTTGAGGCCCTAGATGACCCCATGTAAGCTCCAGCTTTAGAAGTCAGTTCTCTCCAGCTTCCTCTCCTTTCTTCTCTCCATCCAGGTCAGGGGACCTCAAGAGAAAGCAAGGGGTGGTGGGTTTGCAAAGTTCAGAAAACTCAGGCTTTTCTATTTACTATTCAGATAGAGTTCCAGTTTCTTACCTCTTGAAATGGCTCAGAGTGTAATGTACTTGCCCAAAACATGAGGACATGACTTTGAATTCCCAGAACTCACGTAAATGCCAGGTGTATTTGCCTGTGTCTAATCCCAGCAACTCCACCCTGAGATGGGAGTTGGAGACAGGAGGAGATCTGGAACAGGTAAGTCCAGAGAATCTGGCTTAAATGTAGAGACAAGGACAAGAGATCTTGTCTTAAACAAGGTGTGTGGCGTTTGTCATGTGACACCACATTATTGTTTTGCCTGAATGAAAAGTAGCATTGCCTGTAAGGCCAAGAGTAGACCCAAACTGAGACCCTGTTCCCTCAATATACTATGGAAACTGTGCCTTCAAAAAAAGGCTTACCTGTTTTATTGAAGCAGTATATCTAGGGTGAAATACAGAAGGAAAAGTCAGATCCTTATCAGAGAATTTTGACCTTTCTGATCCTTAAACCTAGACCAACAGATGCATACAAGCATAAACAGACATTATTAATTGAATTCCATCTATTGTTTACACACAAATAGGCAATCTTCATATTGGCCTTCTTTCTAAGGAATCATTGCTGCTTGCAGCTCTTTTGAAATGCATCAAATAAAGACATGACATATAAGATATATTATATGTTATATATAGATAGATATATATTATAAATACATTGTGAGAAGAGCCATGAGGAATTAAAGCCATGATTAAGTTACAAGGGTAGCTCAAAAGATTTTAGGCTTGCTTACATTACAAAGATAAGATTAAGCAAAGGACCAAACCCAAAGTTGTGCTCTAACTACACATAGATCATGGCAAATACACATATAGTCACACAAACAAATATGCACATACATCATACCTACAAATACACATTAACAAAAGGTTATAGTTTCTTTTGGGGGGGTCTCATATAATAATTTCATAAGAATCTTACACACATACTTTATTTAAATATGCTGGAAGGAGGCCCGTTTTCACATTTTATGGAGGTTTTAGAGGAGTTTTGCTGAAGGTAGTAAAATCAAAGTATAATTTGGAAGTTCACAAAAAGCTATTTTTCCAAAACTTAATTCTACAAAAGTGCTCATCTCAGAGAAAGAGAAGACAGCAACAAGACCTAGGTTATAGCAAAGTGCTCACCACAGGGGCCCAGTGCTCCCCGTTGGGTGTACAGGGCATTGGCAGAACCAGGGGGAGGAATGTACAAGGACAAGATTTTGGGAAGAAGTAAAATGCACTTGAGGTTTTATAGTGAGCGAAGATAAATGCTGCTGCACAGGTAGGAAGAGGTCTAGTTATGTGAGTAGAAATACCCACTTTCCAGTGTGCTTTAGAAATGTGACAGAAAGGAACCTTGAAGGGCAACACTTTGTAAGGCTGCACTATGGAAACCTGCTTTGAATGCAGAATGGAAGACAGGATGACCCCAGCCAGAGCCTCTGGGGAACTCAGTAGTCCACACTGATGAAACAATCCTCATGAAATGCCATTTATTTTAATTCTCCTCAGGCTTTTGATTACATTGTATTTTTATATCCATATATTGTCTTGTTTGAGTTCTGTCTGATGCACTGAATTCCTAAGGTAAAAATATATGATGTGCTGCAAAGTTTATTTGTAACACAATAAGACATATTCTGAGGCAAGCTTAAGAGCTTGCCTGTACACAACATTGCTAGATTTATTTTATTTCATATGTATGGTTACAAATGGATTAGGATTCTTCTATAAATGTTTACAATTTCTTTGTACACTCTTTTATAAATGGCACACAACACTTTCCTTACCGTGCTATTTTCTTGAAAGGATAAGATTTTGCTTTTTTGTTGACACTATGTGTTATTGAAACTAAGCTTGATTTTCTTAGCTTTCTATTTTTTGAAAGATTTATTTTATTGTTTATGTGTGTGTGTGTGTGTGTGTGTGTGTGTGTGCATGTGCCCGTGGGCACTAAAAGAGCAGAGAACAGAAGAGGGCATCAGATCTCTTGAGGCTAGAAGTAGAGGGGTTTGTGAACATCCAACATGGGTGCTGGGAATGGTCCCCTGAAACAGCAATGAGTGGTCTTAACTACTGAGTCATCTTCCCAGGCCTGTAAGATTTTATTTTTATAACTTGTGTTTTCTGGTTCAGCATTCTCCTGAATGAATGTTAGCATGATTTTTTGTCTTCTAGACAAAATGTCGTGGTGGATGGATTGCTATCCTTTCCTTACTTTTCCACTGTGCACACTTTGTATTCATAATTCCATTGAGACTGAACAGGAAACAAAGATTGCAACAACTTTGACTTATCTAGGCTGCTCACTTCAGGAGAGCAGAAGCCCTGTCCCCACGATACCCCTCATTTCTAATAGGCAGGCAATGTATATCGAGATTGCACATTTAGGAACATGCTGGGATGCAGTCCACTTGGTAGAGTGCTTACCTGGTATACACAAGCCCTGTATTTAACATATGATATGCAAGTGCGTGTGGCAGCACACACCTTTAATATAAGCACTGAAGACAAAAGATCAAGGAAGATCAGACGTTCAAAGCTACCCTTAGCTCTATTGTGAATTAGAGGCTAGCCCAGGCTGCATCAGAGCCTGTCTCAAAAGCAAATGATATATAGCAGGAATTATCAAATCACTCAGGATCAGTGGAGTCTTCCCAATTCCAATTTACCTGAGGTAGAAATACTGTCAGCCTCAGGCAGCTAGACTAAAGTATCTACATGAGGTTTTTACCAAGTGCAGCTGAATTCAGTGTAAATAATCTAAACCTCAGAAGGCAAACCAGGGATCAGAGCCATTGTAAACCAGCATTTTCCTAAAAGTGCCAGGTCTTATCTTCTTCCTCTTTGTTCCAACATTAGTTTCTAAAGTATTACAGCATAAAGAGCTAAATTTTATGCTTTTAGAGATAAGGTTTTTTTTTTTACATTTCTTTCTATATGATTGACTTCCTTTTAATTGAATTTTTATATGTTTCATACATAAATTTTCAATCAGTCTTAATTGTCTTTATACACACTTCTCCCTAGGCACCCTCTCACAGTTCCCCCTACCCAGTGTTCATGCATTCTATCATTTGTGCTAGGGTCCATTGGAAATGGATAGCAGAGCCCAAACTTGGCTGAAGAGATTTTGGCAGCCGATGGCAGTTGGGTGAGGAAGATCTGGCCATCTGTAGGAAGGGACTCCAGATAGGCTGATTAGAGCTCAGGGAATGAATTGGCACTGAGCAGTGGGCAGAAAGTATTTTGGTGCAATGGACCCTAGCACAAATGACAGACCATGGGAAATTCTTAGGACCAAGATCATGTCTTATTTTGGGTTAAGATAAGTGCCTTCTGAAGTGTTCCTGGGAAAGAAAAGCAAAAAGCAAAGAGTTTGTGAAGCTAGTTAGAAGCGAGTTCCTTATATCATATAAACAAGTGTATATGTATGTGTGTGTCTGTATTTTCATATAATTATATGAGAAAAGGAAAGTTTATTATATTCCATGTATGGTAGAAGGAGACCTGATCCCACAAGTTGCCTTTTTTTTTTTTTCTTTCAGGTTGTTTATTTTTTTTCATGTTTTAGCTAGAAAGTGATAATCCATGAGTATGAGCATCCTTCGTGCAAAACCAATCTATAGACTGTTGTGCCCAAACCCCCACAGTCCCACCATTCAGTGGAGGTTGACAGGTTGTTTGTTCAATCAAGTTGATCAAATGAGTGTCCAGACTACATCGCTGTAGTTTCACCGTTCACCCCAATCGCAGCCTTTACATTCTACCACGCCCCCTCTTCCGCAGATTGTTCCCTAGGCTTAGAAAAGGGGCACAGGTGGATGAGAAGTAAAACTGTCCTCTCTCTCTGGAGCTGTTGACTTGGATTCTGGTCAATTCTGGCTGTTTCCTTTCATGGGCTGACAGTTTGTTCAGGAGTAACCTTTCGATCCTACTAATGAAGCACAAGCAATTAGATATATAGGTATTTAAGCAGCACTAATAGTTATGGTAGGTTACTTTGGCATAGACACATATGTTTGGATGATATGTTAATCCATGAATTACATTTTTACCCCCTGATAAATGTGACAGGGTCTTACTGTGGCTTATAACATCTCCTAACCTGTAGAGGATGTAGGCTTGTGGCATCAGCCATGGGTTATTCCTCCAAGGAGAGAGCCAATAGCCAATTAGATTTGGGATATACAGGCACTTGCCTTTTGACCTCCACATGTACTCTACTGCAGAAGCACACACTAAAATAAATAAACAAAATACTTTTTTTTTTACACAATAAATTCAGCAGTGTGCTGGATTTAGTTTGCAAGCTGTGGTCTGTCAATTCCATTATAATCTGTCCTAGTTTGCTTTTTGTTGCTGTGATCAAACACTGTCCAAAAACAACCTGGGGGAGGAAAGTGTTCATTGCATCTTACACTGCCAATGACACTCCATCCGCCTCCATCCATGAGGAGGTCAGGCAGGACCTTGGGGCAGGAATATGGGGGCGGGCATTAGCTGAAGCACAGACCGCAGCTCCCACATTCTGATCTGGAGTCAGGCTGTCTTGTTATACCATCCAGGAGCAACTGCCCAGGGGTGGCACCACACACAACGGACTGGACTCACATATCTAGCTCAACACTCAAGAAAATGCCTCACAGGCATGGGCACGGGGCAGTCTAATGGAGGGAATTCTCAGGCTGTGGTTCCATCTTCCCAGGCATGTTTAGCTGACAGTAGAAGTTGTCCCTGGCATATCCCATTTGTGCCCTCAGCCACCATCCTCGTCTCCTTCTCTCTACATCAGCTGCTCCCCATGCTATGATGAGTGCCACTCTTTCTTCTTCCTTCATCTGATAAACTCCTTCCCAAATACTATATGGGGATCTTTTTTAAGACAGAGTCTCCCTGTAGCCCCAACTGGCTTGGAACTTGCTATGTGGTCCAGTCTGGCCTTGATCCCACAGTGTCCTGCCTGCCTCTGGCTCCCAAGTGCTGGGATTAAGGCATGAACCACCACACCTGGCTTTAGAGCCTTTTTTATGAGTCATTTTTAATTGAATTTTTTGTGATTGACATACCATATATTTTGAACGTATTCAGATTCCCCACCATTTATGCACCCCTCACTACTTCCCACCCAAATTCATGTGCTCCAGTGCATATATATATATGTATATATATATATCATATATATCATATGTTATCTATCTATATGTATAGATATATAGAGAGAAGGGGGTAGGAAGAGAGAGAGAGAGAGAGAGAGAGAGAGAGAGAGAGAGAGAGGGAGGGAGAAAGGGAGAGAGAGAGAGATTCTTTATTAAATATATCTTGACCTCCTTAGCATAGACCAACATTTCTTGGGCTCGCCCTGTGCTATCTCAACGAGCATCTTTAATGAATAACATTTATTTGTGTAGAATTTTTAATCTCTGATTTTGGACTAATAGTGCCAGGAAGCAAGGAGTAAGTCATGTATCTCGGCATCTCATTATACAGCACATTCATGACAAGTAATAGTACCTTTGCTAAAAATATCTGCCTATGCTTTTATATATATATATAATATGAATTTTAATGGCAAGAAATCTTTGGTTATTTTCTGGGATACAGTGCGTGTAGTGAAACCTGATTCCTTAATTTCAAATAGAAATCGTGCTTTTTCTTTTTACATTTGGTACATTCAAACAAATCAACAAATGGTTCATAATGCAAGTAATTATATCATGAAGCAGCTACCGTTTCAGTCTGTTCCATTAGGGTAGAAATCACATCCTCTCATTGAAAAAAATATGCAACTGGAATAAAAAGGAATTCCAAGTCTGAGGGATAGCAATTAGCAAAATCAGTGTCTGGGGCACTGCCTGCATGTAATTGGACTCATGGACTATTGCCTGTAACAACTGCAATAACCATAGCTAGCACTTGCCTTGTTCAAGCTGCTTTGTACAAAATAATCCATTAGTGCAGGCTTATGGTTCCAAAGCATCATACCACACCCCTAAGTCAACTGAAAACCCTTCTCCATGCTGAATTTTATTGCTTTTGATAGCCTGTGCTTTTCAATATCCTGCTTCCCACATCTGTGGCCCTCTTGCTAACCTCAAGACTGGGCTGCACTTACTTTCCTAGTCAGAAAGCAGAGTCAAGCTCCTGCATCTCAGCACCCTTGAGTATATGAGGATTGAGTTTCTCCTTCCTGTTAGCTTAGTCTAGAGAGAAAGCAGAGGACAGTTCTGTCTGACCCTTCGTTATGAAAATGGAATTGGCTCTGAAAGCTTTGCTGAGTACCAGCAGTTTAGCACTGCTGCACGAAGTTGGGGAGGATACACTTTAAGCTGAGGCTCACCTCTTGCTCCTCAGCAAAGGGGCCCGTTCCTGTTTTCCACTGCCACTTGAATTTAAGCAACTCTTAATCTACATTTCTGGTCATAATTAACTTTCTGAACACCAGATGGTGAATTTAGAAAATGCTGTACAGAAATTGTAGTTTGAATTTGAAAACTATCCCCTAAATGTTTAAACAGTTGGGTTCCAGCTATGGTGCTATTTGGAAGGGTGTTGGGGAACCTTTAGGAGGTGGATGGAGGTGGAGGTGAGACTCATGGCTTTGTATTGGGTCTCATTTCCTGCTCACTTTCTGCTTTCTGAGTGCTGACCTGTACATCCTATCTTCCCCACCAAGATGGAGTGCTCCCCTCTAGCTGTAAAACAGAAAACTTTTTCTCCCTTAAATTGCTTCTTGCCAGGTAGTTAGTCATAACAATAACAGAAGTAACAAATTGGGGCTAGAGAACTGGCATAGCAGTTAAAAGCACTTGCTGCTCTTGAAAAGGACCCAGGTTTGGTTCCCAGCACCCACATGGCAGCTAACAATCATCCTAACTCTAGGGGAATTAGACACCTTCTTCTGACTGCCAGGGCATTGCACAACTGGATACCCTTATGTAGAGGTAGGCAATACAATCATATACGTAAAATAAAAAATAATGAATAAAAAATAAAGTACAAATACAGAAGCTAATCAAGAATGGATATAAGCTAAGCTCTTTCTCCCAAAACATAAGCAGTTCAGTCACTCAGTGGACATGGTAGGGCAGAGTGGACTTTGACAGCTCATAAACACAAAGGTACTGTTGTATCCCAATAAAAACCCATTTACGAAGTTAGAAAGTACACTGAACTTTACTAGTGGAATATACTTTTGCCTGATTTGTAAACTAAACTCAACTCTACAGTGCTATTCCTTGTAAACCCATCTCCTTAGAATATTCATTATTGAACTCATCCTTTTTCATTGCCACATTGCCTATTTAAAAGAAAATTTAGCAGATCGTTATTGCTTTGCTATTAATAATTCTCCTCCCAAATATTTGTAGAATGTGTCTCATTTTAAAGTCCTTCCTATAAATATATGAAGATATATTTAAATGACTCCTAATACATATATGTATGTGCATATGTATTCATAAGGACATATGTACTTCAATGTTTATAGCAATGTCATTAGGTAGATTGTCATAAATTTCTTCCCAATTTCCCCTGATTCTACACACACACACACACACACACACACACACAAGTATCATATCCAAGGCTGATCTTGAATCTGCTAGGTGGCTGAAAATGGTGGACTTCATCACACTTCAGTTTTATGTGGTGCTACTAATTGAACCCATGCCTTCATGCATACTAGCAGGCAAGTACTCTACAACTGAGCAACATCTCCTACCCTAATTCATTTCTTTTATAGAGACTGCTTTTTCTCTGTGAATCTTTCATAGTCCCCTGTAGGTCTGCTCTGCTTTTCATCTTTACCTTTATCTGTGTGTTCTTCCAGTATCATGATATATCTTAACTTCTATTTCTCTGTGTCAACAGTCTGAATGTTTAGAGAATTAATAGATATTTAGCAAGATCATGTTTCAATAAAAATAGACAAACCTCAATCCCAAGAGATTGATCATGCTCTTATCATTCTTAACTGAGTGTATCTATGAATGTATCTGTATGTTTTAACTATTTTTATCTTTCTCTTTATCCACTTTGAAGTCATATCACTTCTTTTTCCAGTGTTTAGGAAATAAGATTCTGATGTACCCATGATCCAATTTGGCATCTTGTTTCTCGATGCCAGTCTGATTGCTGTTGTTATTGAGTGGTTGTGGCTCAGCACACTAATGGCTCTGCAAAAAAAAAAAAAAAAAAAGCAGGCTTAAAAGGATGAGGGAGTTGGGTTCTTTAAAGAAAATTTGCAACAGTTGAGAAATTAGAAGCTCTTTCTTTTTATTATATTGCTCTGCTTTAATCTTTAGCTTTCTGATGTTTTCTTTCATTTCCTTCTTGATGCTCTGAACGTAGTCCCAGACATTTTAATGACATGCGGTTACGTCCAGCTCCGGCTGATCATTAACTCCTTCTCTGTCAGAAGGTAAGGATCTAATAGTATATCTAGCTTCTGGGAGTTCAAGTGTGGGACTTAGGTAAGAAAGTATCACCTGCACAATTTCTAGGATAAGCTGCTACTAAATCAGCACTGAAGAATTCCACTCAAGAAGTCAACTTTAGATAGATTCTGGGGATGAGGAAACAGAACAAGCTGGATGATGGAAACTCGAATACAAAGGCAATTTTTGATTGGCTTAGAAGTAGAGTGTGTAAACTTTATTATCCATTTGGACTTCTAGCCTCTGATTTTGCTCCTATGGTTATGTTTTTATTAGTTTCTTTTCCTAGGTGTTTGAGGATTGTTGCTCCTCTCTTTTGCCCTTTGAATTGCTTCAAGTATTTTATGAAGAGTTGGTTTTCCAGACATGTATTCCATCATCTTGTTTATGTCATGGAAGATTCTACAGGTTAGGAGATGTTATAAGTCACAGCAAGACCCTGTCATATTTAACAGGGGAAAAAATGTAATTCAGGGATTAACATATCATCCAAAAATATGTGTCTATGCCAAAGTAACCTACCATAACTATTAGTGCTGATTAAATACCTATATATCTAATTGCTTGTGCTTCATTAGTAGGATAGAAAGGTTATTCCTGGACAAACTGTCAGCCCATGAAAGGAAACAGCCAGAATTGACCAGAGTCCAAGACAACAGCTCCAGAGAGAGTGGACTGTTTGGCTTCTCATCCACCTGTGCCCCTTTTCTAGGCCTAGGGGACAATCTGTGGAAGAGGGGGCATGGTCGAATGTAAGGGCTGCAATTGGGGTGAATGGTGAAACTACAGCAATGTAGTCTGGACACTCATTTGATCAACTTGATTGAACAAACAACCCAGCACCACCCGCTGGATGGTGGGGCTGTGGGGGTTTGGGCACAACAGCTTGCAGATTGGTTTTGCACAAAGGATGCTTGTACTCATGGATTATCATTTATAGCTAAAAAATGAAAAAAACTGAGAGAAAGATGCAGGACAGTTATGGCAGAATGCATGATTTGGGATGGGGTGGGGGTGGGGGGGAAGGGAAAGGGAAATGTGCCTGAACTGAATTGGAAAATAATGTATGAAATGCACAAAGCATCAATAAAAATTAAAAAAAAAGTAGAGTGTGACTTAAAGAGAAGATGAAGCAGAGGTAATGATTATCACACCAGTCACTGCCAAGAGTGAAAGACCCATAGCCCCTGTCTTCTGAAGTGAGGCAAGGATTAGAAGCATTAATCTAGCCCTCCTCTGCGTCAGAGAGTAAATTTCACAAAAAGGAATGTGGAGCATTAAAAGTTCAAACTGCCAATATAGATATCTTAGTCCCCTGCCCCCCCCCCCGAAATATAGGATAAAAATTAGACAAAATTTGCCAAATGTTCATGAGTGGTCTGTATCTTTATATATCTCTCAGAAAGTGTTGACTACATGTCATTCTAAAATGTTGACTTAGCCAGCTCAGAATGCCCACATTATGTGAATAATGCTGAGAGCATCTTCATTTTGATTTTATGCTTCGCCAGTTATATTCCATTTGTTTTCTCAAATGGTTGCATTTACATGTGAAACCATGTTGTTCTTTCTCACAAAAATCCCTTAATGAAATCTTCAAAACATTTTCCCATAACTTATAATTTTAATACTAGGGTTACAGAAATCTTAACAGAGAGAAGCCCAGTTGTCTTCATCTATTCACAAGGAAGTTTAGAAAGAGGAAAAAAATCCTAATAAAGTCAGTTTCTTCTGCCCCATCTGGCTCTGGAGACCCTTACTTGAAGCAAAGGATTTGTTTGCAAATGCTAGGAGACTTCTGTGCACAAGGGCTCAGAGCAATGCAACAAGGTTCCCCAGTGGTCCAAATAGAAAAGTGTCTATCGAAGTGACACTGGAACAGCAGCTTGTCCTATCTGGATGGAACTATTAGAAATGAGTCATCGCAGGGCTAGAAGACTGCTTAGCACTTTAGAGCACTGGCTGTTCTTGCACAAGACCCAGGTTCAGGCCGCATCCTAGCACCCACATGGCAATACCAACTCTCCAGTTTCAGGGATCCAACACCCTCTTCTGACCTCCGTAGGCATTACAATGGCATGGGTGTGCTTACACACAAGCAAGCAATATACATAAAATCATATAAAATAAAAATTAAAAATATTAAAACTGCGGCTTTGCACAACACAGGTGCACAAACTTGCATGCAGACAGTACATTGATACACATACAAAAATAAATAAATGCCGGGCGTGGTGACACACGCCTTTAATCCTAGCACTTGGGAGGCAGAGGCATGCGGATCTCTGTGAGTTCGAGGCCAGCCTGGTCTACAAAGTGAGTTCCAGGACAGCCAGAGCTACAGGGAGACCCTGTCTCAAAAAGACAAAAAAAAAAAAAAAGAAAAGAAAAGAAACGAATCATTGGCTGTGGTGATTCGGCCACTCCCCTCAATCCCCTCTTTCTTTCTCAGCTCTGGGACATTCTACAGTGATGGTTTCCTGGCTTCCTTTCAGCATTCCTATCATTACTTCAATTAACCTGACCTGTGCTGGGAAAACCTCTTTCCATTGGCTAGGTGCCATGCTAACGGAAATCATGGGTTCTGATCAGTCATGTCTCAACCTGGAGACAGCCATTTCACCCAGGCTAGGTCAATCAGCAGTTGTGCTTGAGACCTACGAGTGTGAAACAGGAGGATCTGACACTCAGGTGAACAACTTCATCTGACACTCAGGTGGGCAACTTCATCCATCTCACTTCCCACCACACATGTTGATTTTCCTGTTTTGCTGTATGACTATTCCCACCTTTGCAGACTCCCTGCATCTGAGAACAGTTCAATGCCTGCAGTCTATATACAAACCAGCATTCAAGACTTCCTATAAATTCTATGGGAGTTTAGTATTCTTCAAGAATAATCCTTTGATCTTAAGTTACCCTGAGTCCATCTTCTTTATGATAGAGGCTAACTAGCAGGTTTAAGGACATTGATAGAAAGTTATTACTGAATATCTTAGAGAAAGAGTGCATGTGTATGTGTGTATTGTGTGTATATTTGTATGTATATGTATATATACACACATGTTTATCTAATGAAGAATAATATGGAATATGGATGGAGATATTTTCTCCTACATGAGGATGTCTTTTTCCTTTTTTATGCTCTGCATAACCAGGAACCTAACTACCTCTGTTTATTTCTAAACTTGCACAAAAAATTAGAAGCAAAAATTAAGAAAGATGTGCTCTAACCAGCAATTAGATCCTGTCTCTAGAAAATACCACCAGAAGCTGTTAGCAAGAACAGCCAGTGCTCTTGACCACTTAGCCATCTTCTAGCCCCATGATGACATATAATTTAGTAGTCACCTCTCACTTTGAACAATCTAACACCTTTCTACAATGAGTCACTCATACATCAGAAAAGAAAAAGCAGCAAGCCTTGTGCAAAACCACAAGTCTTTTCCAGGAAACCCAGACATTTCAAGACTGCCCCAAGTCTGAGTGGCCTTGTAGGAATGGTATGGCTGGACATAGCCAATCAAGACCTTGTACCACTCAGCTGCTACCCTGTTAACTCACCCCACCCCTGCCCCTGTCACACGTTGACCAATCAGGACTGCCTTCATTTACATAGCTGGTGGGGGAGCCAGAAATGGGAAACAGAACTTGCATGCAGAAACTTCTCCAGTCTCTATATCAGGCCAGGTGGCCCTGTGCTCTGGCAGCACTAAGGCTTGGCTTTTCTTCCTTTAGTCTGACTTCCCCAGCACGAACATATTGTATATATCATAAAATAATTTACTACAAGTGAATGTGAATAATCTAAATTGTGCTCTCTCGCAAAATATCTTAGGGCTTAGTCATATTTGTTGCAGTTGACTTCAGGTACAAAAGTGAGAGCATGAACACTTAGGCAAGGGGCCTACTTTAACAGTAGCTTCAAAGGAAGCAAGGGTTCTGCTGCCTGCTTCTAAGAGCCAAGAAGGGGAATTTCTTCACTATCTGTTGTTCTAAGCACAGTGCATTATTTCCCTGCTCTCCTTTTCTTCTGCCTGTCTTTCCCACTGCTGGAGCACTGGGAAACTACTGTGCCATGTACCTTTAATAAGCCTCCACGTTCACGGGACCCTCTGAGTCTTCAAGTACCCCTAAATTTCAAAAGGAACTGAAACCATTTTATTAGAGAAATTCTCTACTTTAAATGTTATTCCTTATTTTCTGAAGAAGAAGAAAAAAAAAGAGAGAGAGAGAGAAATTGCTTAAGCAAGAAAACTATTTAGGAGCTCTGGATTTCTCCTCTAACTTTGGCATTAATTGCTGTGTAACTCTGAGTGATTTAAGAATTCCAGAAAATGGGGGCTGGAGAGATGGCCTAGCGGTTAAGAGCGCCGACCGCTCTTGCAGTGGACCCGGGTTCGATCCCCAGCACCCACATGGCAGCCGAGAACCGTCTGAAACTCCAATTCCAGGAGAACTCCAGCTCCAAGGGAATCCGAGACCCTCTTCTGACTTCTGCGGCATTGCACGACACGGGTGCACAGACTTGCATGCAGACAGTACATTCATACACATACAGAAAGAAATAAAATTAATTAAAAAAATAAAAAAAAAGAATTCCAGAAAATGAAAGTAGAAATATTAAAAATGGATGAAATTCCCCTAATATGTCATTGAGTTGCAATGGAAAGAGGACCTGGAAAACTCTCCCTTATGTCTGATTTATAGTAAAAATGGATGGTTAGATTGTGCTAACCATGAAAGTTTGTATATAAAATTTGAACAGAGCTTTGAGTAGGAAGAACAGAACACCTTATGAAATCACTTTGATATAGCAGATAGAAGAATATAATAAAAATATTATTCCTCTAGAAGTTAATTAGAAATGACTGTCTGTTTGCACTAAGCTCAATTGTCAAAACTTTCTGCAGCTATCTCAAGAAAGAGTAAAGGGCTGCTTGCTGAACTAAAGACATTTTCTTGTACACACTTGACATAAGCTAACTTAGGATCAATCTGAATCTTTAATATTGGCATTTTTATGTATTACATTAATATATGGAATATAAGAATTTAGAAATACTGACTTTAATTATACATAAACTACCAGTATGTATTCCTTCACATATAAGTTTAACAGGTTTTCCTACTTACAAGTTTTCCCACTTGACATCTACTGTTTATGGCTATCCGAACTTTAGGGGAGCCCTAAACCGTAAGCTCCATGATAATGGGTATAAGGAATAAGGAAGAAAACACTGCTTGAGACTAGAGAAAAGAATGACTGTGGGATTTTCTGCCCCAGGTTCTTAAGGAAACCAGCCAATGTATTCATGAGCCAGTGGAAACAAACACTCTACTAATGGGAATCCCAGTGGCTAATAGAGAACACAGTTTCTAAGGGAAAAGAAGGCAAATTTCACAAGGGAAATATTTTCTGTGAAGTTCTCATAATTATGATCAGTGTGTATACTTTGGGCATTAATTGCTTTCTGAGGCATTTTCCACTTGAAAGCTATTAAAATGCAACTCAGTCTATGTTTACAGATAGTGGAAGCTTTAAAGGAACAACACTTTGTTCTTGTTTTGGAGAATTTAGTTTTTGTGTGTTCATGCACTCATGTACACACATTGGACCAAGGTACCAGTAAGCAATGAGTAGATGTCCGTCATGTGGCTTCTCAGTTCTCCATTCTGCCCTCCTCCTCTTCCTCTTTTTCTCTTTCTTTTTTTGTCTTATAATTTTGTTCTCCTTTCACATGTAAATGCCACGCAATTAACAAATGAGGGTACAAATAGGGTGTAAATTTAAGGGATCAAAATCAACCCACAAGGCAAAAAAATTTCTGTCTTGGAGAAAACAACATCTCCCCCACATTTGTCTTAAGATTATTATGCAGTGAGCTCCTCATCTTCCATATATATTGTTCTTAAATTACTACTCCTGTTTAGTCTCAGATATTGATGAACATTGTAAATCCATTGTGTCAGAGAACCAATAAATACATACATATCTTCTATGAATTTTTAAAAGAAATATCAAAAGTGATACTGAATATGGCATGTGCCTTACAGATAGTTCAGATTTGATTGTCTAATCAATGGACCAGGAGAAAGAGTAATGGATTGATAAATCAAAAGGAAATTGGATTACTGAAGTTCAGACTTCAGGAAGATTGAATTCAAGAACAACTGTGCTTCATTTTCACATCTTGTAGATCTACCACAGATGTTAATTATCAGGCTACCACAATTGCAGTGACAGGTAGACGTGATCACAGGATCTACCAGGCTGGCCTGAGGCCTACAGGGAGTAATCAGCTCTGTCAGTATTCATCTGTAGTATGTAAAAATGACTCCAGAAATGTTTGCAAAGCCAGATCTTTGAGGGAGGGGTTGAGGAGAAGGCACCATAGATAACACTCCTGCTGTATAAGGTCCTCAGCACGTACATGAAAGCTGGGTATAATAGTGTACACTTACAAAGGTACATTAGCTTTAGGGGGCAGAGATAGTCTGACCCTGGGAGCTCCTTGGCTAGGCAGTCTAGCCAAAATTTCCAGTTTCAAGTTCAGTGAGAGACCCCATCCTCTCTGGCCTTCACATGCATGTCCATACTAGTACACAAAATCCTTCAAACACAAAACAATACATATACACTATACACATGAATATACAAGAATTTAAAAATGAAAGAGAACTTTGAGCAAGTTTCTTGAAATGTTTTGAGAGATGAAAGAACTGCTCTTGGCCCAGCGAGATGGCCCAGCATATAAAGGCGTTGACTACCAGGACTGATGACATGAATTTTATTCCTGGAACCCACATGGTGAAGGAGAGGACTGAATTGTACAAGTAGACAAAAAAATGCTTGTGTGTCTAATTCACCATATTGTGATAAACAAATAAGAATTATAATGTGTACACCCAGGACTGGGCACAGTTTAGGCTGTGCCAATGTGACCACACACACAGTGATTAAATTAATTGAAAGTTTATGTCTTCCACTTAGCAATCTGAGCTTTAACAATCTGAGATGACTGCTGGTTTACTCCTTTGGTTGTCATTCAGACAAGGCCACTCCTAACATAAGAGGGTTGACCCAAAGTAGCCATAATACTAAAATTCCTGCTAATGTGAAGAACAGGAAAAAGAGTATGTACTCTTTTAAAGGACAGGGAACTGTAGTTACAAATAAGCTTTCTCTTCATGTTCTGTTTGCCAGAACCTACTTTAAGTAGCCACAACCCACTTAAATAGCATCTGAGAAACATGCTCTGCTAAACTAGTGATACACAGAAAGAGGACTACAGATAATGGGGCAGCAGGCAGGGTCTTGGCTTCATACAAAAATCTTTCAAATAGGGACTCATCGAATTTCCTTTATGGATCATAGATTCTTAGAGCAGTTCCTTCAGAAGGAAGGCCTGGGCCAAGCATTAAAAGGCTGGTGTTTGATTTGGACAGTAATGATGGAAGATTATTTTTTTAATTTAATTTAATTCAATTTAATTTTTTTATTGATGCTTTGTGTATTTCATATATCATTTTCCAATTCAGTTCAGGCATATTTCTCCTTCCCTTTCCTTCCCTTCCACCCCATCCCAGATCATGCATTCTGCCATAACTGTCCTGCATCTTTCTCTCAGTTTTTTTTTTCATTTTTTAGCAATAAGTGATAATTTATGAGTACAAGCATCCTTCATGTAAAACCAATTTGCAAGCAGTTGTGCCCAAACCCACACAGCCCCACCTTACAGCGGGGGGTGGGGGCTTGTGTGTTCAATCAAGTTGATCAAATGAGTGTCCAGGCTATATTGCTGTAGGTTCACCGTTCACCCCAATCACAGCCCTTACATTCCACCACGCACCCTCTTCCGCAGAGTTTTCCCTAGGCTTAGACAAGGGGCACAGGTAGATGAGAAGCAAAACAGTCTACTTTCTCTGGAGCTGATTAGTAGGATCGAAAGGTTATTCCTGGACAAACTGTCAACTCCATGAAAGAAAACAGCCAGAAGTGACCAGAGTCCATGATAGAAGATATTGAGCTTGACAAAACAACAGGAAAAGGTGAGGGGACAGCAGGTCCATGAGATCTGCTGCATTGCCATGGCTGTCATGCATCAGGATCCTGTAAAGGACAGCAGGACTAAACATGTATCATATCATCACCACATAAGCCTTCTCTAAATAGCTGGCAAGGAGAAACTCCATGTCAGTGCAATCCAGAGTAGAAGAATGGAAGGAAGCCTCACCTACCCAATTCCCATCCAATTCTCTTTAAAATGTTTTATCGTGTGTATGTGTGAGTATGCAGATATGTGCAGATGCATGAGCCCATGCATGTACATCTTGAGGCCAGATGTTCATGCTTAGTGTTCAATTCTATTACACACACACACACACACACACACACACACACACACACACACAAGATCTCTCACTCAACCTGGTTCTCACTGATTGGCTAGACTGCTTCTCACTTTATTTTTTTAGTTAATTTATTTATTATTCACAATTTTTGGATACAGCATCTCTCACTGAACCTCACTGATTAGCTAGAATGACTCACCAGCAAGGTCTGGAAATCCATATATGTCTGTCCCATCCCTGCCAGCACTGGGGTTACAGGCACATGCAGCCATGATGGGTTTTTATGTGGGTGCTAGATCCAAACCCAGGTCCGTATGCTTGAAAAGCACTTTACTGGCTAAACCATGAGAAGGGAGAGGGAAAGAAATATATTAGAGGGACTATAAGATAATGCATATTATCTCTAATATGGCACATAGGTAAGAATCTAAATGTCTCTTTTCTGATGTCTTTGTGTGTGTACATGTTCATGTGAGGAGGTGAGTATACACATGTGTTGCATATATGTATAAAATATGTACAAATTAGAAGTTGACACTGGATATCTTTCTTAATTCTCAATCACACTTTCTCCTCCTCCTCTTCCTCCTCCTCTTCTTTCTCCTCTACTTCTTCCTCCTCTTCCTTTTTTTAATACTAACTTATTTTTTACTTAATGTGTATGAGTGTTTTCCTACATGTATGTAAGTGTACCACGTGCCCATGGAGGTCAGAAGATGTCATTGGATCCCCTAAATCTGAAGTTATGGAGGGTTGTTAGCTGCTATGTAATTGCTGGGAACTGAACCTGGGTCATCTGTAAGTGCAGCCAATGCTCTTAACCACTGAGCAATCTCTCCAGCTCCTCTTCTTCTTTTGAGAAAGGGTCTCATTTTGCAGACCTGGCTGGCTATAAATTCACAGAGAACTGTGCCTGCTCAGTACCGGTATTAAAAATAAATGCCACTTCATTGGATTATAAGTAAACCCTGGGGTTCTCCCAGCATTGGCAAATTACAGCCGCATGATGCTGAGCCTGGTTTTGCTGTGGGTCCAGAGTTTCAAATTTAGGTTTTCCTGCTTGCACAGTGCACCATCATTCAAGCCCTTTGATGTCTCTTTTCATGTGGAAAGATCGTCATTCAAGTTGCAGTTTTGGCATCTTCTCCATCCCTCTCCTTTACTGGTGTTCATGGGAAGAGGAAAGATTTATCTGACTGATGAAACGGAAGAAGGGAACTGTACATTCTCAGCGCCTCCTCTTTCATATGTTCTCTAGAAACTGCATTTCTACAAAAATTATGTTCTCTAGTCTACTTGGCGCCAATGAAGAAGAAGAATGCTTCATGTTGGTAGAACTCTTGTCCCTGCAGATGCAGGAAGTCTGCTGTCCTGTACTGCCAACTGTGACAGGTACAAAAGTCAGTCTCCTCTTATATTTGTTATTTTGAGTTCTGTTGTGGACCTGAACTTAAGCTATATTGTTCAGTATATTCTTTATCTTTTTGTTTTGTTTTGTTTTAACTTTCACCTGCCTTCTTTTCAGCCTACCTCAGAACTGGATGTGTTCCAAAGTAATTGATGATTAACTCATTAAATTTCAACAGAAAATAAAGTAAACATTCACAGTAGAGTGACTCTAACTGTATGTAAAAGAGGAGAAAATGGCATGTGGCCATCTTGTTTTTATTTTGCCATAGCCATAATTTATAGAGAGCACATGGTGTTCCTGGTAGTATATTAAGCACTTTATGGATGATAATTCACTTATTCTTAGCAAATGTAAAAGATTTGGAGCTAAGCTGACTGAGTCAATCAGTGTGCATTTATTGAATACCTGCTTTCCTCCACATCTAAATGAAAAAGCAAGAATAATCTCCCCTGTAATGGAGAGTCTCATTGAGAAAGATATACATGAACTAATTATTCATTCCAAGAAATACAGAACTTCAATTTTAATTATTGGCATACAAAAATAATGCATCATGTCCTCAGAGAAAACAACTCTAAAGAGTCACTGAGGATTCACTAAAATAACATGCATGGAAGCTATTGGTTGATGAGAGATTTTAGTTTGGCAAGAGAAGGTAGAGTTCTGAGAAAGGTTACAGCATCTACCAAGGTCCTATGGCATAAGAAAGCATGGAAAAGACAAATTCGATTTTAAATGGCCACTATGGCTGTAGTGAAGAGAGGAAGAAGGAGCCTGAACAGAGGGTAAATAAGGCCAGACCATGGATTTAGGTAGATTGTAAATTAGGACATTTTAGCTTCATTTTAGGGGAATCACAGGCTGTTGAGGGATGCTGAGTATACTGTGGGACCATGATAGCTGCTTGGCCTGCAATTCGAAGATGTCAAATAAAAGCAAAATACACGCATTTTATCAGTCAAGGAACTGTGGCCAGCTTCCAGGTGAAACACTGATAATTATAGTAGAAGGATGTGTGTAAATTTGAAAAGCATATAGAGGATAGAATAAATGTGGTGTGAGGATCAAGGGGAGACTCTGGTGTCAAAGACGGCATTTACATAGCAGGATAGGATTGACGTGCACCTAGCTTCAAATCTGGTAGTTTTCTCTTTGAAGAAATCCCCAGAACACTTCTGTTTCTAGTAATCTTTTTGACCAAGTTTGCAACAGACCCTTTCTATGGCTTGTATTTATAATAAATGTCTACCTTTGAAAATCCTAACCTTCATGAATTACCAAAATATTACTGGGACAGATATCAAGACAAAATTGTCCTAAGATCAGTTAAACACCTGGTCAAAAATGTAGTTTTATGTGATGATGTGAAAATTCCTATGGCATGTGGACTTGGAGGGCAGAACTACTGGATGTGCCTGTGATTTTGAAGGCTTAGTGGTATTCTTCATATGAAGTAAAGGTCCAGGGACTATTTGTATCTATGATAGGTAGAAATAAAAGCCAATGACATTTTTGTTTAGTTGATCCTAGTTTTTTATCTTTTCTCATGTTGAAAATCCTTTAGACAGATATAAATTTCCCAGGGTACCTATCGTTAGGTTCATTTTGAAGGGAGAATCGGGTTTTTTTTAAGCATGGTGGCTAGCCTGCCTATGTTGGTATTAGGATGACCAGCATTAGAATGTCCCCCAAATGGAAATTTTATACCCAGACACACAAGGGAATGAGCTTACAAGGAAGTGGGGGAATGGGTAAAGGTGGGTCTGTGGCTGGTATCAGTAGAAGCATCTCCAGGGAAACTAGGACCTGTGACTGGTTTCAGTAGGAGTATCTTGAGAAAGACCTGGGTCTGGTCTCCAGTGAGGTGTGATTGAAGGATATTGTACCTACTTTTCTCAGATTGTAGGAACACAGTCCAGGGTAATTATTTCTTGGGACTTCTGCCTCAGTTGGCTCCCTGAAATCCCTGACTTAGGTGGTCTACAATCTTAAACCTATGTGCTTTGCAGCTGTTTGATGGATGCTATCCTAGTTATGGATTCACAAATGCCATCTCTTAGCTTAACTAACAAGGCCTTTTTATTATTAATTGTGGCAGAATAGTTAAGAGAAAGCCCCCTTCATTTGAGCATGAGTACTCCATTCCAATTAAGCTTGAAGAAGAAAAAGGAATTGATTTCACTCTTATTTCTCCAAAGTGAAAAGTAGTCAACACAGGAAAAGATGAAATGATGTCATGGCATGGACAAAACACATGTTTTTATTTGGAACTAAGTTCATATGTAAACATTTCCAAGGAACACTGAAAAAATATGATTCACATATACCTTGATACTATATCAATGGGTAGAGACAACACATGTTTGTCTGTGTGTGCAATACTTACTTTATGACTGAAAGTATTCAAAAAGTCATCAACGCCCCTATTTCCTAATTGCAATAACAGAGCGTGCCTGGCAGCATAAAGCATGTGCGATTACCCTCAGTCTTATTAATGCTTGCTCTGACTCTGTTGATTAAAAAGCAGCCACTCTTGGAAATGATTTCACTGTTTGAGAAATGGAAGTCTATAGTCAGTTATTCAGTGCTGCCACCTATATCACTGGTTTAATTTTTCTACTGCATTAATTATTACTTTGTCTAACTGACAAAGATCAGGATATACTAGGGAAATATACTTAATCAGAAATCAAAGGCATTTTACACTACATTTAGGCTGTATGTTCATCTCTGGTTAAGGGTAGGCAAGTGAGCAGGTAGACATTAAGGAAGTCATGCACATCAGTAGAACTATTTTGCAACATTGCCATCCCAATATATAGTTCCTAGGACCTGCTTCTACATATTTAAGCCCTAAATCATTTCTATTCCCACCCTAGCCAGAACTCATTACTCAACCTCAAACTAATTACAAAGGATCATGGAAAGGCAAATGGGAATACTTAGTAAGCACCCCTGTGTCTGTTCACATACATCAGTCAGCCCTCTACAATATAAGATTGACGAAATGGTAAACTTTGTTTGAATTCTTCTGAAAACTTCATGAGAGGAGTGTTAGGTAGATTCATCATGAAAAGTATTCTGTCTAGGCCAGAGAAGGAGTTCAATGAGCAGTTGCAAACATTGAGTGATATAAGAATTCAAAGAAAATTAAGGAGATAAGGGATAAAAAAGAATAAAATTTAAGACTGTAAATCCATGGGAGCAAAGTGAACTAACCAAAATGACCTTGAAAGAAGAAAATGAAAACTAAATACAGCATCTTAATAGCCTTAGTGTCCTCACAATCTGTTTTAACTTGAAGCTATGACGACACGCTGGATGATTTTAAGTGAAGGAATGATGTTATCTTCTGGAAGCTCAAGGGAATTCCCAAATCAAGATAGGAGCAAAGAGATTCAGTGATCAGGGAATTTCTTCAGGACTTGAGAATAAAGAAGATTGAGAGGTTTCCAATGATGAAACAAAGGCCAAATCAGTCTGAACAGAAAGCAAAGAAGGTCAGGCTTTATCTCTAGGAAAAGTGCTCCCAGGCAAGTTCCAATGGTCTCTCAGGTGGAGTCCAAGGAAGTCACACCCTGGGCTGGGCTAGAAATGTTTTATAGGGCAGGGAGGGGAGAAGGTGACACATTAGTCAGTAAC
Organism: Rhizomys pruinosus; assembly: GCA_009823505.1. Classification (NCBI taxonomy): domain Eukaryota; kingdom Metazoa; phylum Chordata; class Mammalia; order Rodentia; family Spalacidae; genus Rhizomys; species Rhizomys pruinosus. The sequence goes on from VZQC01000498.1 coordinate 1,284,867, forward strand.
TGGAATGTGTGAATTAAACCAGATCAGGGCCCTGTGGGTGGATCTTAGACCCAGTGGTCACTTTGGAATCCAGAACTAGGTGTTGGCTGTGTCTGGTGATTTGTGCTGGCTTTCTTTGAGGGGTTTTGCAAGTGTAGTCTCCTTGACAGAAGAGAAGGATGGGGACCTCCAGGTCCACACCATCTTGGCCTTTGTCCCAAACCTAACAAAGATGTGCATTAAAAACTATGAAAAACATTTGGTGAATCAATAGATATATGTACAGTTCCCAGAGCAGGCATGAATTTCAGTGACATTTGAACCTATGTAATTATATGCTTCAGAAGTTAGAGAAAAAGGAGAGATAGCCACAAATGGATACAATAAATTAGAAACAAGTGTGTTAGAAAGGATATTTTGCCTTTTAACCTTCTTAAATCTGATAGTATGCATATGTATTTCTTTCATTTTATTGCTTTATTACATTAATTGTGGAATTTGATAATATAATTGCAAAACTCTGTAACAAGAGCTTAACATACATTATACAATTTTATATTCACAGTGTATTTTTCATGATGATAAATTAAGAATAACAGGGCAAGCAATTTCCTAACATTGATCAGCTGATAAATTGGACTTGAGCTTTCTGAAGATTATTAAGGAAAGCTTGCCCCTCCACTTTTCTACTTTAAGATTGTTATATCTCTCATTTCTGTTTCCCACCAATATATATTACTAGAGAGTGGGCTGTTGGCTGTAGATAACCTGATCATGTGGGTGTTTGGAGAAATGTGGAAGACTTTGGAAGTTTGTGTTGGAAAAGCCAATGACTGCTGTAAGAAGAACCTAATGGGTCATTCTGGTAGGAGCCTGGAAGAGAGTAGTGCTGCGAAAAATGTATTTCTAGAAGAAAATAAGAAGTTAAGCAACAATTGGGGATGAGGTTGGCTGGAGTTTGCCCAGAGCCCAAATGCTTGCCTGAGGCTAAATTGAAAAACAATGGCCTAAAAAACAATGAAGAAGGATAATTCAAGACAGCCTAAGGTAGAAATGGTAGCATGGCTATTAATGGTGAATATTATACAGCTTTACAATGAAAAAGCAAATGGGGCAGAACAAAATGCATAATGTACAGTTTGGATGGAAAAAGAGCACTAGGAAGATTAATGTTGGAGCCAAACCAATGGCTGAAGGAGACGATCTCCTTGATAAGGACATTGAAGTGATTAAGGAGAGGCCTAGAAAGTAAACAATGGAAAGAGTTCTTTCAGGGAAAGACCACACACAACTAAGCCTCCAACTTGGTAAGGAAAATGCTGAAGGGTTTTCTATTCCTAGAAGTCCACAGCAGAGAGAAGCTGCAAATGTAGTTGAAGCAGGCCAGGATTCATGCCAAACATGCAGCAAAACTTGCCAATGTCATTCACCTTGGGGCTGGCTTTAGAGGGATGAAAGATGTAAGTGTTAAGGGGTCATCCATTCTTCCTCTGTGGTTTCAGAGAGCCCCTGAGGCCAGGCAGAATGCAGCAAGTATGTCTCTGCACAAAGGAGGCCCTGATAGGCCATTATATGAAGCTGTGTAGGTGAAGCTTTTTTGGCACTGGAGACTTCAAGAAGATATTCAAGATGGCATGGGCTGTGTGCTATTTGCCAAGAAGAGCTGCATACAGGGAGTGATATCAGGCTAAGAAAGATATGTATGCTGCATTCAAAGCTGGAAGAGCTGAGTAATCTAAGTTCTTTGGAAATAAATTTCCAGAAGTGGCACATGGAGATACTGGATTTGGAGTTTGACCTACTGGTTTTTCGTCTTGTAATGGTCTTATATTTCCTTACTATGCCTCTATTTATCCCTTTTGGGATGGGAATGTGTATTTGGTTCCACTGTGTGTTGGGACTATGTAATTTGTCTTTTGATTTTAGAATGGCTTGAGTCTTAGAAGAGATTTTGGACTATAGACTGTTGAATTGTATTAAGATTCGTAGACTATGAAGACTTTTAAGATTGGACTAAATGCATTTTGCATTTTGTATGGTTGTTAGTCTATGGGGGCCACAGAGTGGAATGCGGTGGTTTGAACGAGAATGTCCCCCATAGGTTCAAAGTATTCTGACATTTTGTCCCCATTTGATTGGCATTCTTTTGGGAAGCCTTAGAATGTGTGGCCATGCTGGAGGAAGTGTGTCACTGGGGGCTTGCTTGAGAGTTCAAAAAGTCTTGCCAATCTCCAGTCTGGCTCTGCTTCCTGTACCTGCTTGAAGATGTGAACCTGTTTTCTGCTCCTTCTCCAGCACCTCATTTCCACCATGACTGATTAGTTCCTCTGGAACTGTCAACTGTAAGTTCAAATAACCTTTTCCTTTTATAAGTTCTCCTGGTCCTGGCTGTTCTATCAGAAAAAAGTGACTAAAACTTTTCTTCACTGTTCCTAAAGCATTTCTCTTCCTCCCCCAAACAATATATAGTGTAAAAATTAAGCTTGATGGGCCAGGTATGATTGCCCATACCTTTAATCCTAGCACTTGGTAGTCAGACACAAGTGGATGTCTGGGATAGAGTCCAGCCTGGACTACAAAGAAAGTTCCAGGCTTGCTGGAACTGAGGGAGATAACAATACTATTGCCACCATATAAAGGTCATGTTATACTATCACATAATTCATACCTTAAAGCTTATTATAAAACTTATTGTGATTATCAGGAATGTGGAATTAGGGAATGAATTTAAAACACAAAGACCTCCACTTTAAAACTTTGGACAACAAATTGCATCTTTATCACAAGTTGGAAAAAAAGTGCAATCTATCAATTAAGAGGAAATGGCTGGTGTTGAGAAATTGCTTCTTACTATGAATTATAGGAAATAAAACACAATAGATGACTTTGGTATTGGAAGAGTAAAGAGTTCTTTTCTTAATTTGAAAACTGAAACCTTATCTTATGTACCACAATACAATTTGCATATTAAATGTAAATGGTACTGGTCTTTTTCTTATATTTTTATTTTATGTGTATGAGTGCTTTGCCTGCTTATGATTGCACCCATGCTATGCAATGGCCTTGGGGACCAGAAGGTGTAAGCTCCCCTGGTGAGTTACAAACTGTTGCTATCCCCCATGTGGATGGATGTGAGACCACAGGCATCTTTTTCAACTAGCAGGAGAGGCGGAGGTCATGGAGGCTTTAATCTAGGTGGAGGCGGCTTCAACCATGGCGGCCGGAGCAACAACCACTTCTGAGGTGGTGGCGGCGGCAGTTTCAGAGGCGGCGGCGGCTGAGGCTTTGGGAGAGGGGGTGGCCGCGGAGGCTTTAACAAAAGGCAAGACCAAGGACCTCCAGAACATGTCTTATTAGGCGAGTTCCTGCATCCCTGTGAAGATGGCATAGTCTGTAAATGTACCACAGAAGAAAATAAAGTGCCTTATTTCAATGCTCCTGTTTATTTAGAAAACAAAGAACAAATTGGAAAAGTGGATGAAATATTTGAACAACTTAGAGATTTTTATCTTAACCACTGAGCCACCTCTCCACACCCTGTTCTTTTAAGCAAGTATTAATTTTTGTGTGTGGTGAACATGTGTGTGTGTACATGTGTGTGAAGGACATGTATACCTGTTTGTGTGTGTTTGTGGAGGCCAGAAAATGTCAGGTGTCTTCCTCAATTGTTGTCCACCTTATTCTCTGAACTGAATTCAGACTTCACCAGTTTACTAGACAGGTAGGCGAAATCATCCTCCTAGCTCCCACTACCCATTATTAGAGCTGCACATGCAGACTACCACATCTGGCCTTTCTCTGAGTGCTGAGGATCTGAACTCAGGCCCTCATGCTTTTGGGCAGGCACTATGTCAACTGAGCCGTCTCTCCAGCCTGAGAAGCCATTCTTACTCTTTTTTGACAGCCCTGTTAAGGTTTTCTCTTCATTCAGACATTTTCCTTGCATATTTTAAGTGTTCATTTCATTTAACTAATAATTTATTTAATTTAGTTATTTGTTATTATTTAATATGTATGAGTATGTTGCCTGCATGTATGTAAGTACACCCATGTTGTGCAATGCAAGCAGAGGTCAAAACAGGGTGTCAGATCCCCTGGATCTGTAGTTACAAATGGTTGTTAGCTGTTTTGTGGATGCTCAGAACCAAACCCAGGTCCTCTGCAAGAGCAGCCAGTACTCTTAGCTGCTGAGCTATCACTCCATCCCAAGTTTTCATTTCATAAATTAAGCTCAAAATGAATTTTTCATTTCAAGTTTTGTTTATTGTTATAAAACATACTATTATCTAGAGTATGTCAACTATCTAATAAACTTCTGAATCTGTTATCTCAGATATTAATTACTTTAAAATTGCTGGCTGACTTACAGACTTAGTTAAAACAATTCTCTCTCCCCAAACCCCAGCAATTGATTGTTCCCTCTTGTTTCTTTAACTTCAAAATTGGTAATAACCTTGACAAATATTACATATAGAATGTACAAAATTTGATGAGGAGGACAAATCACCATCCTTAGCACACTTCTTGATGCCTGCAGAAACAGAAAGATGTTTGGAAACCTGAAAGCAGAGCAGCGGCTTTACAAGTAGGTTACAATTTTTATTGACCTCCAGCCTGAGTCCAATATCTTTGTTCTAAAGAGTGGAACTAACCCTTATAAAAAGAAAATCTCTTCATGTTAGGAATCCCAGCTGCCTTGTTTTTCCCGACTAAGTTATGTGTAAAACATAAAGAGAAGGCTTAGATCTGCTGGGATATGGGGTTGCTAGGGTGACTGTTAAAGAAAGAGAGCCTGGCACTATCAGAGATCAATAGGAACAGGAGGCGCTTGGGGCTAAAGTTAGAAATATTAAATCTTTGGACAAGACCTTTCTTCTGAAGTTTAGAGATCTAATTGGTTTTCTTACTTTTCTCTTTCAGGAGCTGCCTAACACATGGCAGCTCTTTTCCCATCATCCCTTTGTTATCTCCCTTCCTTCCTTATACCTCTTCAAGGTGGGAGATGAGCAGGTGTTCAGAAGGAGCAAAGAGTTACAAATATCACCGGTGGTTATATTGCATCCTCCTAGTACCACATTGATGATCCTGCATTTCTCTTCTTGGCTCCATTCTGTTCAAATAACTTCCCTTAAGATACCAAAGAAGACACAGCACAAAGCCATTCCTACCTCCATAAGAAGAGTGAATTCAACTGAAAACACCCTAACCATTCCGTGAACCCACATAGTGGAAGGAGGGAACTGACTCACACATGTCTTATGACCTCCACATGCATGCCATCACACACACATGCACCACACAAAATAATGTAATTAATGTAATACAAATAAAAAAGTGTTAATATCAATATAAAATAAATGTGCAACTTAAGCATAGAATTTATCCTTTTGTTTGACTGATGCATTTCTCTTCTTTTATTAAACCACTACAAGTCTATTGGTTTTATATATATGGTGTAGCCAGACCCTCTTCTAGGTATTGGAGATGTAATCAATAAACATAAGAATTTCATCACTCATGAAACATATACCTTAGAAAGGGTAAGTCAGAGTCTATGTATAATCTATGCTAAATTAAGTAATATAGAGGAAATAAATTCATGGAGAAAAATGGATTGGAAAGACGGGAAACATGAGAAATGGTATTTCTATAGGTTGCTCTTGGTGAACTATTTGCAAATTGGTGTTTGAACAGACCTGAAGGTGCTTAGGAAAAGAGCCACATAAGAGCATTTCAACTGGAGGTTTAGTACAGTTGACTTGTAAAAAGAAGTGGGAACTGAGTGGCTATAGTCAACATGGGGAAAGCATTCAGAGATAAGCTCATGAAGGTGATAGAGAGACAATAGATCACAGGGTCCTGTCTTTTAGCCTGCATAAGTGCTTTGGATTTCACTCTGGATTGAAATATTTATTTGAAAGATGCACAGGTGTGGCATCACTTTAGCTGCAGAGTTGAAGACATCTTAAAACAAAGGAAGGCTTGGAGCCTTCAGAGCAGTTAAGAAGCTATTAAGAGTTCAGAAAGGCCATATGCCAAGTTGCTGCTTTTCTCAGTGTTATAGTATTGTAGCAAGATGTCTGAGATAATCAGCTTTCCTCTTTCTACATTTTAGAGGGGATTTTATTTTTGTCTCATAGCTTTGGAGGTTTCTACCACTCCATATTAGCACCAATCCTTGAGGTAATATGGGCCTTGGAGGAAAATTGCACATTCAAATTATAGAACTCTGCCCCTGCTCCCCCAAGGCACGTATCCATCTCCCTATGCAAAGCCAACAGTCCATCTCCACATTTCCCCAAATCTTAAGTTTTCCAGTACTGCTCACATGTCTAACTCCCATGTCTCTTCTAAGACTTTAGGCAAATTCTTAGTTGTGAGTAACTGAAAATAAAACAAAGAATTGTTCCATACTTCTGTCATGCAGTGACTTGAAGCAGACATTTCTACTCTTAAAGACAAGATCAATAGCAACAAAATAAATATGAATTCTCGTTTGAATCCAAAATATGATCTCTCTAGAGTGACTGAGAAGATGACATAGGTAAAGGAACTAACCACCAAGGCTGATGGCCTAGGTTCGATCCCCAACACCTGTATGATAGAAGGAGAAAAAAACTCTGGCAGTCTATCATCTGACCTCCATATAAGTGCCACGATGTGTTCATATATCTATAGTCTCATTTTCAATAATTGGTCCCCCCAAATACACTGGTCACACACTCCTTCAGCCATGAACTGAGCTGCTCGGTCATGGCTTCACTACTAGGGGACTAGGGGACTTCACTAGTAGGGGACTGAAACTCTCTAAAATCATCAGCTTTAACAAGTATTTACTCCCTCAAATGGTTTATGATAGTGTGGTCAGAGTAACCCCAAGATAACAAAACCAGCATGGGACTGAAAAAGGCAATGACTGGGTGCCATCTCCTGTGTCTGGGAACATTGGAATAGGACGTGGGCCCCTACAGCTTTGGGCAGCCTGGAACCTGTGACTTTGCCACTTGCAGCCGATATGGACATCTCTTGGGCTGGCTCTGCTCGTGGTTTGCTGCCTTCCCTATGATCAAATGAGCTAAGAAAAGAGGGTACAGATACATCTTTAGTCATATTTATTTTGTGTTCAAATTTCGTCTCAAGTTTTCTTTCTGTCTGCTTCTCTGTACTCCTGATTCTTCCTATAAATTTGGCTAAAAGCTTTCACTAATACTTATCGGTGTGGCTTCCTGAAGTCTTCCCTCCTTTGAAATTTCCTCCACCAAAGAAACTAGCCCATTCTCTTTACACTTACGAAACTCACAGTCTTAGGACACAGACAAAGTGTATCCACAGTCTTTGGATAGATGTCACACGCCTCAGGTGACATCTAATACAACTTCAAATTCAGTCGTCATTTCTATTTGAAACCTCACCAGCCATGTGCATATTCCTGTCAGCATTTTGGTATTCTGAGCTCTATCAGAGTTACCCATTAAACACCACCGACAGCATTCTAGTTTCCAGTTTCCAAGGAATTATACAAGTTCCTTCTGCTTCCAGTTGAAAGTGCTGTCTACATTTCTTAAGTATAGCCACACCTGCCCTTCGGTAAACCATCACACTTCAATCACAGGTTTCTGGCATTCATGGAGATAAGGTTCATATTCTGAATACATTTTAAAAGTGAATTTAGGAAAACAGTTGTTGAGGTCAGACAGAGGCATGAAGGAGAAAGAAGAGTCAAAACAATTCTATGATTTTTGGTCTTAACATCCAGAAGGTTGGGGCTGCCAGTCAGAGATAAAAGAAGTCTCTTTTGATCAGTTTTGAGGAATTCAAAAAGTTCTGCTTTGAGTACATTGAGTTGAGAAGCTAGTTAACATTTGTTCTGGTTTAGTTTCTGTTGTTGTAGATGAGGAAAATCTAGAGTTCAGAGAGGACTAACAGGAAATAAAAACCTAGTAATTTCCAACCTGTAGAAGATAGCTCTAGCTAAACCACAATAGTATCAGGGAAGGTATACGAAGTGAGCAAGAATAATGAATCAGGAGCCTTTTCTCCTTCATATCTGGGAGAGGGCTCCAATTCAGCAGAGTGTCTCTACGTTGTAATGGACAGGCTCATCCTTGAAAAGTGCTCAGAGGAATTCAGAAAATGAATGGATTATATGCATTAATTGAACAAACCTCTATGTACCAAAATCCATACGACTCATTACAGACATCTATGCTTTCTTCGGCTCCATTTAGAGTTTTGACAGATTTACAGTGGATATAAATTCTGTCTCATTTTTAGCAGGAACTAGAAAGCTTCCCAGCATCAGCTTTCCACCATATAACTGGCTGATTTTCACAAGGTGGGGTAAGCCATAGTCATTTTCTGGGATTCAAAAGAGGGGTTCTGCCTAGAAGATACATAAGTAAAAAAAATACCATAAAAGTTAGTAGATTCTAATTCATTACTCTGAATCCTAAAGGCTTCTATTAACTCTTCAGCATATTAAATCCCATGTTATGTTCTTGCAGAGTGAATCCTCTCAAGTTCCACTATACCATCAGTTGAAGGAATTTTAAGTCAGCAATAGTCACTTAGAAAAGTAAATCATTAGCAAGTGTGCTCAAGATTACTACATAAAGTTTTCAAAAGAGTCTAGGAAGAATATACAGTGACCAAAACATCATTACAGCCAGTGTGTGCATAGTGCTACTCACATGTTGGGCACTTTTTGCAGTTCTTTCATATCTATTTAATATTATTAGCATCCAATTTCAGCATGGATGACTTCAACCTTTGTTTCACAGGTAAAGAAACTCAGGGATAGAGGGTTAAACAGTTGGCTTAAAGGGTCACAGTTAGGGGCTGGATAGTTAGCTCAGTATGTAAGAACATGTGCTGCTGTCCAGAGAACCCGAGTTCAGTTCCCAGCACACATGTTGTATGGTGTGCAGCACAGCTTCAGTTTGTCCAACTGACACTGTTGGCAAGAAGAAATTGAAGCTGGGTAAATTTCTCAAACGGGCTTGAGGCATGTCTGCATTTTTGTTTTTTATGGCTGTGAAAAGGCTCGGCCCATTGAGGCCACCCCTGGGCAGTTGGTCCTGGGTTGTGTAAGAAAGAGGACTAAGCACAGGCCAGAGGAGCAAGCCAGTTAGCAGCATTCCTCCATGGTCTTTGTTTCAGCTTCTATCTCCAGGTTCCTGCCCTGAGATCCCGGTGGCTTCCTTCCAGGATGGACTATAAGCTGTAAGGTGAAGCAAACCCTTTCTTCCCCAGTTACCTTGGTCATGATATTTAGCACACTAGTAGAGAAGCAAACTAATTTATGTACTTACAACCTCCTAGAGCACTAGTGGATCTAATGTCCTCTTCTGGGTTCTATGGGAACTGCACTCACACAACTATAGCCACCACTTAAACATATACACAGGGGCTGGAGAGATGGCTCAGTGGTTAAGAACACTGGCTGCTCTGCAAAAGACATGGGTTTGATTACCAGCACCCACATGGTGGTTAAACAACTGACCATAATTCCAGTTCTAGAGCATCTGATACACTCTTCTGACTTTTGTGGGCATTGCACAACATGGGTGCACTTACATACGTGCAAACAATATACTCATACACATAAATTCAACTAAAGTAGTAAAAATATGAGCCCATACCATGGGGCACCTCAGAAATTAAAAGAGAAGGAATGGAAAAGAGGGAAAAGAAAGACTTAAAGCTAGCAAGATTCAATCTGTCATAATCTAAACTCAGGAAACCTTGTTCCTCAATTCCTGCATTCATGATACATGATATCATTCCATTCTTATGCTTACATTTTCCATTTTTCATTACTGCTCAGTTTTTTCCTGTTCTTTGGCCTGTTTATTTCTATGTTGTTCAAATCAAAGTTTTCCCTGGAAGAATTCTGGAATTTTTGTCACCCATTATCATAAATACTCCCACTAACCACAGCTGATAAAATTCCTTCCTTCAATAAAAACATACCAAATACAGCTTATGTCAAAAATTAAATAGGGGCTAAAATTTATCAATACAGTGAAAAATTAGGCACACAAACTTGGTTAGAATTTAGTGTGGGAGGAAAGAGAAGAAGACCAGGAATAAGCAGTTCCTATCTTAAGCTTAGAGAAGGAGGGCTGAGCTGAGAGTCAGTTGATGGAGGAGGACACAGGATGTCAGACAGAGGGAGTCTTGTGAGGATGAACAAGTGGTCCAACCTCCATTCCTACCTCCAACTACTAAGCATGCCTGCCAGGTTGCATATACCATGCAATGCTGGTAGCTAACCACTTAGTTATTGTTCCATCACAAAAAGGAGACCAGAACTTAATTTGAAGGCCCTGTCCCTAGCTGAGGAACATTGATATTATGCTATTGTGAAAATCTCCTGTGATGGATGTGAGGTGGGAAAGCCCAGTACTTTATGTGTTTTAATACGACACTTCTTCAGCTATAATGTCTCTTTTTAAAACCCTTTAAATCCTGCAAAGTGGATGCCAGGATCATATGACAGTAAACCTCATATAACAATCTACTTTAAGGCAGAAGCTTAGCTACAAAAATGATGAGAGAAAGATAAAGTAGGCATATAAGTTACCCTTAATATCTGCACTGAACAAATTTAAAACAGTAGAACTTCAGATGCTGAGAATAATAATTGCGTTTGCTGGTGAGAGTCTGCTTTGGGTCATTGCAGAAAAGCTTGTCAGTCATTCTTAATAGACTCTGCAAAACCTTACCATGTCTGTGCCAACACTCCCATATAATAGTTACATGATAAGCCCCACTGTGCTTCACAGTAAATCAGGGACTTCTACAGCTAAGTTACACCATAAGCCTTAGGATATTGAACAGTAAATCATAGAATTCTTCAATAAAGAGACACACTAAAACTCCCTCTGCTTATTTATTTATTTATTTATTTATTTATTTATTTATTTATTTATTTTCTTTATGGCATTATCTCCCAGAGGTGGGTGAAGGTCAGCAATGTGACTTGGGCTCAGGTGCTTCCTTTTATCCCTTCTGCATACACATTCCCAGAGAACATATTATGTCCCTTCTTCCACAGCTTGTGAGTGGTAAGCATTACACTTGACAGATGCTTCCAGAAGTCTTAGAACTGGGCTTTATATGGGTCGATTGATGATGAGGATGGGAAGGGGAGGAAAGGACTGGGATGTGAGCTGAGAAAGACATACAAACATGGAAGACTTAATGGATGATTCATTCATGAAGAATCAGAGTAACATAGGTATATCAACAAAATTTGTCTACTAATAATTAAATGATTACAAACCATTACAATATCCTGATGAAGCTATAAAATCCTAACATCATTCGAATATTTTTCAGTGAAGTCCACATCTGCACAGGACTTTATCCAAAAAAGTCCTAATGGAGCCTTCAAGTCAAGGGATCAGTCTGTCTTCTCCTGTCTCTTCAAGATATAGAATGATACATAGAAATAGTGACCTATGACAGCAGTCGGTAGGAAGACCCTCATGAATCTCAAGACTAGTGATGCCTTTTATCACAAGGATCTATGCATCTAGAGATATATTTCATTTTATTCAATTGTAGATATTCAGACTCACATAACACATATGGCATCATAAAATAAATATACTGAGATATGACATTGGAAAATAATGTCCACTCAAGCCTTACTAAGTCTCAAACACAGCCATCAATTTTAAAAATTAGATATGACATCTACCTTCTTAGAGAAGATATGCAGACAGAGTAATGCTTTGGATAGTCACATTACTTAAAATTCATTAACTTAGAAAATAGCCTACTGTACATTAAAGAGGATATTATTATCATAAATAATTAAACCTAAGAAACATTGGTCAAAATAAATAACAAAAGTATATTTTGTACTTTAATGATCTTGTTTTGACTGTGATTATTTGAGAAGCCTTTTATATTTGGAGTGTGGCCAGGTTTGGTTTGTTTGCTTCTTATTTCCTTCACATTGGCAACTCATATTTTTTACTCTCAGTTGTCAATTAAATTTCATAAGGGCATATTGTGTGGACAAATGATGTTAATGTAAAATCAGTTTAGTTTAGAAATACAAGGAAGAAATTTATAAGAATTCCATTTTGAAAAGTTCAGTTTTAACCACATCTGGTAAATCTCTATATTAACATGTCTCTAATATTTATTAATATGTGTTGAAAATTTAGTCAGTGCAGGTGCAGGTCCTAAGGTTATTTCAAAGCTTCAGAAATCTTGTACTGTATGATTCATTCAAGTGTTTCCTACTCAGAAGCATTGTGATAGCCAATGCATGTCAACATAAAGATTTAACTTTAACATCATATGTCTTTCTGTCTTCTCAGGATGGTTGAATGATGGGCAAGATGCTCATAACTGGAAAAAAATAACAAAAGTACATGAAAGGAAATGGGTTGGATTTGTTGTACACTGAATAAGTAAGACCCTCCCTATTTATATCAATGCACATAATTTGAGTCACCATAACTGCACCTGCGGCATATCTTTGCACAAGTACAAACCAGTATCTGGGAAAGCTGTGGTTTAAATGAGCACCCTTCTAAATCCATTAGGTAGAAATGAATCTATGGAGTCATGTGTTGGTAGTATTAGGAGGTCAGAATTTCAGAGATGCCTGCATTATGAGGGCTCTGCCTCCTGGAATGAGCTAGCCCATTCTTGGAAGAATGGCTTGACATTCGGCTGCCTCATCTTTTTTTTAATTTTATTTTTTTTTAAATTCTAAGTTGAACTTTAGAATACATCAAAGTAACATAAATGAAAATTGTGATACCAAAAAAGCATCAAAATACAGTGATACTTTAACATGGAAATTCCTTTTTTTCCTCCAACTTGTATTGCATATATATATATATATATATATATTTATGCATGTATATATAGATATATACACATGCTCCACACTGGGGTCCCTGCCCCGCCATGGTCACCCAAATGAGGTCCAGCAAGCATGTGTCCTGTCTTGATCTTCCTGCACTGTCCTCCATGACACAGCCTGGGTAGTCCAACAATGACAGTCTACACTCTGAAGAGGCTGAAATCCCAGTAGCCACTCAGTCCACAAGCTGGATATCTCTGTAGTCCACATCTAGCATTGAAGGTTTGGAGGATTCTCAAGTTTTATATCTAAAGTACAATTTCTCAGACCTTACTGATTATTTATTTCTGGTTATACTTTCCTTTTGGATGCTTAAGGCCACACAGTTAGCCCAGATTAACCAAGGTTTTTGTTTTCTCAAGGTCAGTTGAGGATCTGGTTTTCAGGGCTCACTCATATGCCCTTTATGTGGTTCCCGATGTCTCCATGGGACCGGGAAAAATCTCTCTCACCCCATTGGTCCTACCTAGACTTGTAAGAATACAGAACTTTGAGAAATGAATTTCCTTTTAAAAAATATTGCTACTTATCAACGGCTAGGCATTGTGACTTAGACTTGTGGTTATGTCACAAAAGAGGCTGAAAAAGGAGAATCATGAGTCCATGTCCACCTCGTGCTGCAGAGTGAATGAGTTCCAGGCCAGCCGAAGCAAGTTAGTGACATACTGTCTTTATATAAATAAATAACAAAGTGCAGTAAATGGCAAATACATTTCCAATCTCATATGGTATGTTGTGGTAATAGAAAATGAACTGAAAAAGGAAGCAAATTAATTTTCCTACATTAGCATCAATGTTAAGAATGAGAGCCAGGGGGGTGGAGAGATAGCCTAGCAGTTAAGAGCACCGACTGCTCTTTCAGAGGACTCGAGTTCGATCCCCAGCATCCACATGGCAGTCAAGAACTGTCTGTAACTCCAATTCCAGGAGAACTCCAGTTCCAGGGGAATCCGAGACCCTCTTCTGACCTCCGCGGCATTGCACGACACGGGTGCACAAACCTACATGCAGACAGTACATTCATAAACATGCAAAAATAAATTAAAAAAAAATTAAAAAAGAATGAGAGATAGGATTAAAATTAGGCTGACCTAACTAGCAAGCATGTTCCTTTATACTAGCCTGTCTAACTGTTGTCAGAATGTTTGGACAGTCTCTCTCTGATCAGGTAAGAGTCACACAGAGATTGCCCACGGCCCTAGCTAACAGTTTGGTGACTGACCATTAGAAAGATCTGCTCCATTGCTTTGCATATGAGGTGGGCTGATGGCTTCAATTATATAAAAAAAGAAATAGGAAGGGGCCAGAGCAGTGATTGTTTATTTCTACTATCTAATAATTGTCCTCGAAGTAGTGAGTTTGTGATGGGTTAGGAAAATAAAACCAAACATATGCACAAAAGCAAGAAACCTTAAGCAGGGCCATGTTTGAGACAGGGATAAACTAATTAAAGTACCTTTTAGAAGAATGTTTAGAGTAGGATGTGTACTCAGAGTTGGAGTGTTTTCCCTACCCTGAGAGTAGGGTGGGATTGGAATGGAAAGGGAGATATTGGATGTTGTTTTAGAAATTCATATTTTGATGGACTGAGTTGTTTACTCACCCACATTCAAAGCAGAATATTCCTTGCATGTACCACTAGCTCAGAAATAACCACTCTTAGAACACTCCTGGGACTCAGCTAGCATGCAAGGGGGTGCTTTTGCAAGGCTCTTCACAAGCTCTGAAATTTGGAAAAGATGGTTAGTAGATATCTCTTTCTTTCAAATCTAATTATTTTCCTCATTGAAACCTCATAAGCGTAATGAGTGTCCCACAGCTCTCATGATATCAGCTACCTGGGAGTCATCACACGTTTGCACATCAAGAAATGCAAAGACAATCTCTTCCTACAGGAGAGGTGAACTGAGGTGAGGCATAAATTTGACCCTCTTTTCTCTCAACTTTAGGAATTACTTCCTAAGAGTAGCATTTGGCCCTTTGTATGTTAACAGGAGCAACACTTGAACAAAGGATCTATTTCGCTAAGAGGAATAAAATATCTTCTCTGACAATAGCGAGTCTAATGCTCCATTTCTTGAAGAATGTTGACGTTATTCTACTGGGAAGCAGTCATACAAACATCCCAAACATTCTATTTCTCTATTCCTCTTTCTTTTAATTCTACTCTGTCCCCTAGAACAACATTTTTCATTCAGTAGATGTTCAGCACATAGTTTGATAATCTGCCTGAAATAGAATGAATGCTGATAAATCAAGTTAATTGAAATGAACTTAATAATGATGAAGCTTTATTTTAAAATTTTTTATTGTATAATTATTTTTCAAAAAGCTCTGAAAAAAGTGTAATATTATCTTAATTTTATACATAAAGAAACTGAAGTTCAGAAAGACTAAAAGGTAGGACACCATCTATAGGATGCATTTGATTAGCCTGTGAGAGAGGAGACTCTGTCTTGTTCACCTCTTTTGTATATGTGCAACACATTTTCTTGTGTAAAATTTCTTTAGAATAAGTATATGGTAACCAAATTGTAAAGTGAACCAATGAATTTATGTGTTTCTTTTAAATTGCAAATTCTGTACTCATATCAAAAAGCTTTTGAATTTGGTAGGTTTTGAAATAGTTGCCCCTGAAATTTGAAAGAGCTGTTAACTGTAAACAGCAGAGAAATATTAGAAGGGGTGTAAAATATATATGTAAAGTATGTACAGCTTCATAATGATCTTGGTGACTGATTTCTAAAATGCATTCCAAGGAGCTTTCAAAGGATACTGTTAGATATTTGGGGTTTTTTTCTAACTCTCTTTCTTTGATTGTGTGTTTGTTGTATATGTGGTTGAAGTGTTCTGAGATCAAATATGTTTGAGTAATGCTGTTTTAAACAAATTCTCTAACACACATCATGCCTCTCCAGGGGCACTGTAATATGAAGTACTATATCCCAGTAGAATTTAACCTTAGAGCTTTCTTGAAACACCTCAGGATACTGGAAGTCCTCAAAACAAGCTTTGAGAAATACTTTGAGAAATATACTCATGTTTGAGATACATGTTTTCACTGTTCCCATAAAGGAGGTATGGGTGTCTGTGATAATAAAATTTAGAATTCCATTTAGACTTGATCCTCTTCATGTGCTCTTTAATAAATTGGAGATATTGGGCAGGATGACTATAGGTTAATATTTGTGTGATTTTTCTATTATTGTATCATAGTAATCAGAATTTTTCTCTTCCTTTTTAATGTTCTCTTCAATCACATTGGGAGTCTCTAAGTGAAATAGTTCAAGTGTGTATTTACTTACGTACTTTCCTATGCCTGGCAACAGCATCCCCTCACTATGCAGAGTTGTCATTCCTTTGCCTTGTGTGTTTCCAGTGAGATTGCCAAATACTTGGCCATCAGACGAGGGTAACAGGAACGTGGTGAGACATAGTTGACATTTCTCTTTCCAGTGATCAGTCCATTGGAGGCATGAAGTCAACCCATAGCAACTGGAGTCCTTCTCATGGCTCACTTAACTCCTACCTGAGGAAGAAACCATTTTCATGGTGTGTTCTAGATATTGTAATGATGCAGCTCTAGAATAACTTGTAGACTCATCAATGTCACCTACAGTGGGAAAGACTAAAGCTCTGAAATGCATCAGAGTGAGAATAAATAAGAAGAGAGGATAAGGGAGAAAAAGAAAAGTGGAGAGAGAGAGAGAGAGAGAGAGAGAGAGAGAGAGAGAGAGAGAGAGAGAGAGGTCTCGAATCCTTGTTGAGGTGGTTAATATTGCCAACTTACAGAACATAGAATTACCTAGGAGTCAGACCTCAGAGCATTTCTGTCAGTGAGTTTCTAGGTGGGTCAACTGAGGTGGGAATGCCCACCCTAAATGCAGGTGGCATCATTCCATGGACAAGGAGTCTAGACTGAATAAAAAGGAGAAAGCAACTGAAGAACAGCTTTTATTATGCTCCATATCCCGAGTGTGATTTCCTCAGGCTCTTGTCCCAAATCTTCCCCACCATTATGGACTGTAACTTCAAAACGTAAACCAAAACAAACCATTCCTTCCTTGAGTTGCTTATGCTTGTATTTTGTAACAGAAACAAGAAAGCTAATGCTACCTTCCTTTGGTCATGCCTGAAGAATAGGTCACTTTGGAATTCCCAATGCTATAAACAAATACATAATTTTTTGAGTATTTAACAAGTTAAAGTTTTGAGAGATAACAGTAATAAAAATTATTCAATGTTATAGTTATTTTAACTGTTGCCCAAGAAAATATATCCTTTTATTTTTATAGGCATCTAGGTACTATGAGCCAATGTGAATGATAAGATATATTGTATGATTTGTAATTTGTAAAGTACAAATTTGTGAGCAAAAGTCCTGGAGAAAAGATATAAGTAGCTCTCTGATATTTCCAGTGAAAAATACCAAGGCACCTGGCTTAGAATGGTACCACAGCTTGGACTAATGAAGTCCATAGTCTTTCAATTAGAATAACACTCACCAATTTTCTTTTTTCTTTTTCTCAGGAATGAAGACTATCATAGGATATGACCATGTGTATTAGAAGGCCATTCATGCCAGCAGAAGATACTTAGGGTCAGAAACATGGGTCTGAATTCCAGCTTTATCATTTTCCTTAGGTGGATTATATTATAGGCTTATGCCCTGGGTCCCTTATGGAGAAAAAGACACTATTGTAGCCTGACTTTAAATCCATCAATACATCTGCTGGGAAGCAAAAGCTACTGAACGAATACCCATAGGGCATGCTTATCTTGGAACGAATATTGCAAGAGAACAATATAAACACATATTCTTTTGTTTTAATTAAAGCATTTTTATTTGGAAAGATTGTAAGAGCCAGGGGAGGTTTTGCATGACCATATGGAAACAGAATTTTACAGCCTCCTGGGACTTTCCTCATATGACTCTATTACAATGGTGTCAGCATTCACAAGACTCAAGCAACCTCAAGTGGTCAAAAACCCAGCAAAGAACTGTACAAATGGGGAGCAGGCCCCAATCTTAGCTGATGACTAAGCTGATTAATTCTGAGAGAAAGGTGAATGAGAGAAACTATATATATGTATATATATATATATGTATATATAGTTTATTAAAAATTTAGAAATTTTATAACAAAATAAAAAGTGGTCACTAAGAACAAAAATGGTAGTATCTCATTCAGCATATCCCCAAGTAAGTGTCCTGTCAGGTCCAGTTCCCACTGATCTTTGGAATATAAATGGAACCCAGCCAGGCATGGTGGCGCTTGCCTATAATCCTAGCACTTGGGAGGCAGAGGCAGGCAGATCTTTGTGAGTTCAAGGCCAGCCTGATCTACATAGTGAGTTCCAGGACAGCCAGAGCTACAAGGAGACCCTATCTGAATGCACGATTTGCGATGGGTAGGGGTGGGGTGGGGGGGAAGGGAAGGGGATATATGCCTGAACTGAATTGGAAAATGATGTATGAAATACACAAAGCATCAATAAAAATAAATTAAAAAAAATACCTTAAAAAAAGGAAACCCAAGTCATAATTACTTCCCAAACTGTAAATACTTATTGGTCTTTTTTTTTCTTTCCATTATGGGTCATAAGTATTTTATGTGAATCATCTGCTGGCAATCTTTTTGTTAGCATGTTCATGTTTTTTATTGAAGTTTTGTGCATTTCATACATTTCTTTTTTTTGGGTCTTTTCGAGACAGGGTCTCCAGCTGCCCTGGAACTCACTCTGTAGACCAGGCTGGCTTTGAACTCACAAACATCAGCCTGCCTCTGCCTCCCAAGTGCTAGGATTAAAGGCGTGCACCACCACGCCCGGCTATACAACATTTCTTTTTTTTTTTTTTTTTTTTTT